>JARHVA010002189.1:432500-792500 GCA_037957365.1 Torreya grandis
TTTAGAGAAAGATTTGATTTAAGTACACTTTACTTATCTTACATGGGACATTTTTTACAATCATTTATTTTATTACTTATGTTTGAACTAAGTTAATTTGACCCATCTTACATTTTGGATGACATTGTTATAATCATTTGTGTTTTTCCTCATGTTTGGTTTAAGGTGATTAGATTTCCATTAAATTTAGGATGGCATTATTTACAACCATTCATGTTTTTATTTACGTTTGAATATAGTTGACTTGTCTTACATTTTGAACATTATTTAAAATAATTTTTATTTTTATTCATGTTTGATTAGAATTGACTTGAATTATTTTTTTACCCAAATTAAATTAATTGTCGTGAATTAATATTAAATATGGAAAAAAAATTACTAAAAATTTAATTTTGAAAAACATATTGAAATAAAATTACTAAAATAGATAACATGAAATGATACCAACAAAGCTAGCTATGACAATAAATGACAACCCCAATTTTTTTGTCTAATTGACTATGTTGATCAAAACAATTAGAATAAGAAATTAAATAAAGTTCCCATAGAACCCAAAAAATATAAATTATAGAAGATCAAGATTAAAACATATATAAAATAGGTTAAGGATGTGTTGTTGGCCCACATACAAAACTTTGCCTAGATCTAGGGTGAGACACTGAGAAGAGTTCTAGTTGAGTGAGTGATCCAATGGTGGAAGGAGAAGACCACATGTAAATTGCAAGATTTTGAAGCACTTTAAGCAATATTTAAAATGAATTTGATGATTTTAATGAGAAATCCTAGAAGTAGGTCTAAAACTACAATTGAAGCTCATCCCCTATAGGTAATTAAGGAAATAAAGATGGTTTTTAAGCTCAAAGGTGTCTTGGTAAAGTTATAATGCTTCCTAGTGTCCTTTTGAGGAGAAAAGATGAAAAACACAATCCTAAAGGAACTATACTTTCTTATCACATCATGCCAGAATAAATAGGGTAGTTTTGTTGTAAATTTGACAAGTGTATTTGGGAAGCCAACTAGAGTTAAAGAACTGCATGAAATTGAGGTATTTTATGCCATGAATATCCCCTATAAGTTTGGTGTCTTTATGATTTTGTATCTCATGATATAAACATTCAAAAATGATCTAGTAGTGTGGAAAGCAACAGGAAATGTCAAAAAAAATCTATAAGAAATAGCCATTTAGATTTAAAAGTCTTTAGTAGGCTAAAATTGAGCATGAGATTACCAAGTTTTAAAACCTCAATTGATCATATCAATAAATAAACAACATGTAGTTGATTGATAGAGTCAACAAGTCAATATAGATCAATGATGTATGTTTAATTGTGAAAATGAAGATCAATGATGAGCATCAAGTCAAAGGTCAATGGATCTTGAAAATAAACATGGTGATGACATGTGTCTTGATCATGAAGAACTCTCAAGAGAATTGATGAACTATGTTTGGTCTAGTAGAGTAAAGATATATGACACATGTTCAACCATATAGATAGAATTTGATGGTGTAGATAAAATTCAAAAAGTCAACAAGCTCAGATTGAACATGAGTCCATCACATGGTGTAAGCATGTTTGATCAAATGAACTAATAGTTGGGTCTAAAAAGAGCATGCATGACTACCAAGTGTCATAATATAGATAAACAAATCAAAAGGTATGTAGGGATTCCAAATGTCACAATCTAAGAAGCCTCAATTAGATTAATGGATAACATTAAAGGTTAAATATAGGAGACTCCAGAGGAAATTGATAGAGTAGATTTGATCTAGTTCCTAGAGTGCATGAGATGAGGACACATGTCCAAACTTGTAGTGGTCATATGTTTTAAATAAATATCAGCATGGTGAAGGAATGCCACATAGGCATATATGTCAAATCAATAGATTTTCCCACCCAAGCATGTAAATTTATAAATACAAGATCAAATGTGATCCACGTTACCAGAGTAAACCCTAAAAAATTGTAAGGCCACCATTAAAGCCTAGTTCTATGTAAAGGTCTGCTTAGTAAGGTTATAAAGAATGTCTTGGGCTTGAATTATGTTTTGATCATAATCAAGAGACAATGTAACCTATGGATCTTCATAAAAATTATAGATATATGAAAACCAATAAAGGAATAGGTTTTCATCTACTATGGACATATGTTCAAGTTTTGGGGTGATGACATAGTTATGATTATGAAAGGAATGTCAAAAAGGATTCTATATGAATGGGTTCAAGTGGCTATATAATAATGTAAATAACATAGAAAGATGAATCATGGTACTATAAGCTCATTAATAAGATGGAGATTCTGGAGGTTGAGAAAGGAAAGTGGAGCATTTAATGAAGTTTTAAAGCCTGGAGAGACTTTTCCCTTTGAATGGATCATGACTCAACATCCTCAACAAGTCCTTGTCTTATAGTATCTTTCTAATATAATGAGAGGGATTGAAATCTACTTGGAGCTGATGAAGGTTAATTTATGGAAGTAGGATCAGTGTTAATTGATCCAAATGTGGTTGAAAAGTCATGGAGGGTGGTTATAGCTCATTTATTATTTGTTTGACTACATGCTTCTTCTTTTTATCTCCCCCTTTTCTCCTATCTCTCCCATTTTTCATCCTCATTAAAAAAAATAGACTCTCATTTGATAGGGTAAAAATACATCAAATTTTTTAAGAACTACCTCTTGAATCTATAAGATTATTTTTCACCTATTTCTCACCTATAACTTTTGCTTAGTAAGCTTGTACATGATGTTTTTATGAAGAAGTGTTCTTCCATGTCCATTATCATTCTTTATTGCCTCTTTCTAGGTGTTTTAAATTTGTTTTAAGGTCTATAATTGTGTTCTTTCTACCATGAATGGGTGTTTGGTGTGAATCTTAAAACTCCTCTTTGATTCATTCATTACTTAGTGAGTCTAGTTTATGAAATACTTATGTAGATTAGCTAGTTTATGAGGTTGTGCAAAAAAAAATTATCTTATGCCATATTAGTGTTTATTCAAGATTATGTGAGTGTCTATTTAAATTTGGTGAATCTCACTTTTATATCTATTAGTTACCCTTTAGCCCCTCTCTATCCCTTTTCTAAATAAGAACATTAGTTTAGGTGATCTACCAAAGGGAAGTCAACCTTCTCCAAAGGTTCAACCTCACTAAAGGATACACATAGATTTAGGTTGTTCCCATTGTGTATCTTAGTTAGAGAAAGCCTAAATAGCCCTCTCCAAGGGTTCAAACTAAATCTATAATAGTTTTTAGCATGCTTGATGGGACTGCTTTAAAATAAGTTTGGTCAAGTTTGATGTTAGTTTGATCAATCTATAGTGGTTGTAGCTTTCATATTTTAGTATCTAAAAAATCCAAGGAACACTTAGCATTTTAGTGTAGAGTAGTATCTATCTTCCATGCCAAAGGTGACTATAGGATCAAATTCTAGAGGTATTCCTTTTGAATTTGTCTAATTACCTTTAAACTTAGTAAAGAGGTTAAGGTTTACTAATACTCATGCATATAAAAGAAAATTTCCTCCTAAACCAATTTCAAAAGCTACCTCTGCAAGAATACCTTTGTTAGGTATTTTCATTACCATGATAGCCCCTAGAGATTTCCCTTTTGTGGATTTCAATGGTCAGAGTCCTTTGGACCTCAACCACTATGACCTTATCCCAGTGGCAACTCTTAAAAGTGTGCCTTAATTTATGGGAGATAATTATACAACCCCTTTTTATCACCTTAGATATATAGCCAACTTATGCAACATTCATGATATTAATGAGGAAAATGTGGCCATCAAATTATTGGCCATCTCTTTTAAATATAAAGTATTAGGCTAGTATAGAAACCTCACTTATAAATCCATCACATCATGGGATCAGTTAGGTGATTTCTTATGTAAATTTTTTTAAGAAAAAAGTGAACACTTATCTCTTGTAGAATAGTTAACGACGATCAAGAGGGCATTTCATGAGGTAATACAAGGTTTCAACACAAGGTTTCAAAACACATGGGATAGGATCCTAGTTTCTATCAAGCCTACTCCTAATTATTCTTTCCTTTACTATCTCAAATCCCTCAACAATGATATTACAATAATGATTTAGTCTATGGGAGGAAATACACTACTAGATACTTATGAGGTGGCAATCAAAGCATAGAATAGTTTAGTATAATTTGGAAAGGTTACACCTAGGACACCAATGCCTTTATTTCCTAAGATTCAACCATATCTTATTTCTATTCCTACCATTATTTTAATTCCACCTATGCCAACACTTGTTTCCATACCTACACCAAAACAAGGAAAGGCTTCAACTAATCAACTTAGTGACTCTCAAGAAAATAAATAAATTCAAGAGCTTAGATCATGTTTCAATTCTTTGGAAATTAATTGGGGAATGTGAAGAAGTAATAATCATAGTCTAGTATGATTTATCAAGTTCCATATTAGTCTCAACAATAATCTTATCAAGCCAATAGGCCACCCAATAAAGGAAAATTCTAAGGACAAGGCCAAGGATAGGGGTAGTCTAACCATAATAGATAAAACAATTATAATCCAAATGCTACAAGCACCTCTAATAATTTGGTCTCTAATCAAAACAACATTTATCAATAAAGTGAGGGTACTATGCCTTGTAATTAGTCTTTTAGTCAATCCATTATCCCAAACACTAAGTTTAACTAGGCTTTCAATGATTAATGGCATCAGGGTGCTAGCTATGGATTCAATCAAGCTCTTATGGATCAAAGCATAGAAATACCTATGATGACAAAACTATAAAATCCTCAAAAATTCCAAGTACCTAATGAAGGACAAAACTAGTTAAATGCTACAATGGTTAATTATGAGTAAGAAGAATGTTGTGCACTCAATCAATAGGCTAGTTCTAGCTAAGCATACATTCCAGTGGCATCTAATACAAGGTTAAATAGAAAGAACATGGATGGTAACCAAGAATTATTCAAAGATTCTCCTAATACTATTCCATTGCTATCAAATCCAAGTGAACCTACTACTTCTCCAAGAGTTCCAACATCTCCAAAGAATCATAACTAAGGAAATACCTTTGTACCCCAAAACTCACAAGTTCAATGTATGGTTGTGGATCCTAAAGCACAACCAAAGGTTGGTGGTTTTCCCATCAATATTGTGGAACAAATAAAGAATTCCAATGTGAGTGTGCTAATGTGGGATGTGATTTTCATGCTTGAACATGTGGATATCATTCAAGAAGGTTTGTCAAATAGCAATGTTTTTGGGAAGCCACCAAGAAAGGAAAATGTCATTCTCACCAATATAACCAAAGGATCTAATGAAGGGAAATCAAGTAAATTGGTCAAACCTCCTCCATTATACATTTATGTGATCATTGGTGACTCCTTAGTATATAACTACTTGGTAGACAATGGAGAAAGTACTAAAGTAATGCCAAAGTCAATAGCAGATTAACTTGTTTGAAGTATAAACCCCAATCTAAGGGAGTTTTGTAGCTTGATGGATATTCCACTAAACCATCTAGTATTGTTAAAGGTCTCAACTTGACCTTGCATACTTATCCTAGTATTTTAGTGGCTTAAGATGTGTTGGTTTTAGATATGCCTCCTTGTTTTGCTCTATTATTATCCAAAGACTTCAAAGCAAAAATTGGGGGTTATCTAGTAGTATATTGGTCCTACCTGACTTTTAAGACAAGGGATGGGATGAAGGTGTCTATTAAAGCTAAGCCTATTACAAAATTTCACATAGAACGTTATGTTATAAATATCTCAAACATTGATTATACCACCCTAGATGAATATGACTAATTTATTGGTCAAAAAATAAACACTCATCCTAAGGAGATACTTGATATGTTATTGGATGAGTTATGAAGTGAAAATTAGCTAATTGAACCTTTAGAAGGTGTTGAGGAAAGAGACATGGGAGTCTATTTCTTGCATGAGGAGAATGAGTCTATGTCATTCTTCACTAGGCCATAAGAAGATACTAGTGGTTTATAGAAATTATTCTTTGATGGCTCAAAGTGAAAACATAGGGTAGGTGCTAGTGCAATTCTAGTATCTCCCTCAAATAATAAGTACTTATCCTCTTATAGGTTATAATTTAGTTGCTCTTGTAATACATCTAAGTATGAGGGCCTTATCCATGGCCTTTAGTGGGATAGTAAGAAAGGAATCAAGTAGTTACAAGGATATGGGAATAGTGAGATGATAGTGCATCATGTTAGATGCTAAAACATCATAAATAATACCCTGATGAAATCCTACATTCATAAAGTGTGGGATATACTTGAGAATTTTGTGGCCTTCAACATCAAAGCAATACCAAGGAACCAAAACTAATATGCTAATAGGTTGGTAGCCATAGGAGCTCAGTTTGATATCCCAAATGAGTTAAATAAGCTCAAAATGAAGTCACATGTTAAAGTGGTGGTAAGACCATCAGTGCAAGATAATGAGGCTCATTGACAAGTCTTTGATAATGATAAGCAGATTGCTTGTTTCTTATAGTAGGAAGCATATTTTTCCTTAATAAACCAAGATAAATTTCAACATCATTGTGAGGATCAAATTGTTTAGCTAATGTCTAACAAACTTCCTAAAGGGCTCATCACCCTTCAAGGTTTTTTCCATGAGGGAGATCATATGAGGAAAGATAAATAAATTATGTCAACTAATGAGGAGAACTATGAAAGAGTTCTTATCCTCAAATACAAACTCCTCAATCTTGGAAAGGTAAGCACTAAGCTTGAAAGGCATAGTTTCTTTGAAATTTGTAAAGAATATGAAAACATATTTGCTTGGAAATATAGTGATCTAAGAGATTTTGATCCCAAGCTAGCCCAACACACTATAGAACTAGAGGCTAATGCCAAAACTATCAAGTGGAAGCAAAGGCTTATCCAAACCAAAATTGAAGATCTAATAAGGAAATAATTGAACAAATTTATTGATTATAATATCATCTTTCCCATCAAGCACTCCTCATGGGTGGCCAACTTGGTACCTATGAGGAAGAAGAATAGTGAAATATAGTTGTGTGTTAACTTTAGATATTTAAACAAGGTCTATTTGAAACATATTAACCTTTACCATCCCTGGATCAACTCCTTCAAATGGTTTCTAGTTCATAATGCTTGTCTCTTTTGGATGGGTACTCGAGATACAACTAGGTTCTAGTAAGAGAGAAAGACCAATATAAGACTACCTTCACCACAAAGTGGGGCACATATGATTATAAGAAGATACCTTTTAGCTTTTCAAATACCAAGTCAAATTTATAAAAATAAATGGGCATAGATTTCTAAGGCTTGTTAAATTATATGGTGCTTCTCTACTTAGATGATGCAATAGTTTTCTCTAAGAAGGTAAGCACTTGGATCACCTAAGATTGATCTTTCAAAGATGCAAATAACATAAAATCTCACTGAGTCACAAGAAATGTGTGTTTTCTATCCATAAAGGAAAATTTTTGGGTCACATTATCTAAATATAGGAATTGTATATTGATCTTGATAGAATAATTGTCATCTTGGCATTATCTGTACCCAATCATAAGAAGGGAATCCATAGCTTCCTTGGTAAAATAAACTTTGTGAGAAGGTTTGTACCTAGTTTTTAAAACTTGGTCAAACCCATCACTACCATGTTGAATAATAACCAAGTGTTCACTTGGTAAAATGAAGGTAAAACAACATTTGATTCTATCTGTAGTCATATAAAATGTCCAAATTGGTAGTTTGAGTGTGGCTTGTGACAACCTATCCATAACTCCTTTTTACATGCTCTTGTGACCCTTATAAGCACCTTTTCACTCATTAACAACCATATGAAACCTTATAAATATTAATTACACCTTACCCAAGTTGTTTTTCCTAGGCTAATAATATTACCCTAGGTCTTGAGCTTGTAGGATAAGAGTGCCATACCTAGACTATAGCACCAGACCCTAGGGTGTCCCATTTTTAGTGCTCCTATCCATTTGCATTTTGAGCCCAAATGGTTATTTTTATATCATGCCTATCCTTAATTATGTTATCCTAGCATTAATACATCTAACTCATGAAAATTATTCCTTATCAAAGCCCATCCAAAGCTCATTTATAAGGGAGGTGACAAATCTTACAAAGTAATCAAGAATATAAATAAAGAACTAAGGCAAATTTCCTTATTCTTTGCATATAGTCACCCAACACAACTAAAAACCTATTCAAACCCTCATACCAATCCCTAACCACCTCAAACACTCTCAATTTGGAATTTTTACATCCACATCACACTATTGCATAAAACACATAAGGTGGGAGAACTATATATAGCTTGATTCCTCTTCAAAGTATTGGTAATTAGGTAGTGTGCCCACATAAGGGGTGTGGATCACACATTCAATGCATCTTACACATTAACCCCCCTTTCTAAAGTGATTCAAATATTGTTTTATCAAGCATGATGGAGAGTTAGTGTTTTAAGATTACAATAGATCTACAATGAGTTCCATCACAAATCAACACTCAAGATTTCATAGGCAAACTCTCATAGGAACAACATAATAACCCAATAAGTTTTAGGTCTCTATGACCAATTTGGAAAACAATGGAAAGATTTGAATATAGTGCCAAAACTTGAAGTGTCCTATTTTTGACACTCTTATCCTTTCATCAAATAAAAGCTAGATTTAGATTGATGACACTGTCTTAGTCCTACACAGCTAGTTTTAGCCTATGTAATAGCTGTCTCAATCTAGTTTCAATCTAAATTATATTTATCCTTATTTATTGATATTTTTATAAAGGTAAAAAAGATAGATAAATTATAAAAATTAGGACTATATTTATGGTAATATTCTTTACTAATTTATTAGTCCAGACACTTAACTAAAATAAGAATAAAACTCCATTATTCCCTAAAAAGTTAAATCACTACCAAGAAATCCATTTCCCAAGCACCTACACTCATGAATCTTGATTTCTCAAGGGATTTTATATTTTATGCCTTTTCTAATATTGAAAATATATCAACTATGCTGATGTAGAAGATTGGTGAAGGACTTGAGAACCTAGTTGCTTTTTTTAGTCAAGGGCTTGAAGGATAAGAAGTAAGGTATACATTTTTATAAAATAAAGTCATTTGAGAAGTAATAATGCTTTAAAAGTTCATACCAATTCTTTCTAATATCAGGATTTATCTTATGGTGTCTCATCTTAGAGTGAAGGACTTCCCTCTTAACAAAGACTTAAATGAGAAGAGGACTGATTAGATTATCAAGGTCATAGAATATGATGAAGAGATCAAGGTCACTAAGATATTCAGAGGCAAAGGATTATGTGATTATATGGTTGATGACCTTAATGAAGATAAATAAGTTGTCTTGGTGACATAAGACAACTCACAAATAAATGCACCTCAACCTCACACTAGCTGGCTTCAGGATATGACACATTTCTTAATAATAGGTGAATGCCCACAAGGTATGGATAGGGAAAAGAGAAGGTATTTTAGGCTTTAATCCATACCCTATGTATTTTTTATGGGGTTCTATTTAGACAAAACCTCGATAGAACACTCCTTATGTGCATAGATGATGTCCAGAGGACAAGGCTCTTGGAGCAATTCCATGATGGCCCTATACGAGGCCACTTTGATCCAAAGACTACAATAGTAAAAGTGATGAGATCTTGTTATTACTATCCTAGCTTGTTTAAATATGCATATGCATGGGATATAAAATGCAAAAAGTGTGCTCTCTTTACAGGCAAGGAAAGATTGGCAACCCTTCCTCTCAACCCAATCTAAGTGGAACAACCTTTCATGTAGTGGGGTTTAGAATTTATAGGAATGATCAATCCACTTTATAGTGGAGGAAACAAATGGGTACTCACTACTACTAACTAATTTATAAGTTGGGTGGAAGCAATTGCATTGAAAAATCCAATGAAACAATAGTGTTAGACTTCTATGATAACATAGTAATGAGGTTTGGTGTAGTATTAAAAATAACTTTAGATAATGCCTTAGCATTTATTATCATAAATTCAAGTAAATGGACACTTCATGTAGGCATATACCTTAGTACATCCTCAAATTACTACCCCTAAGGAAATGGACTAGCAGAGTTAAGAAATAAAAACTTGATAAGGATCATCAAGAGGACTATGGAGGAGAATCAAAGAGTTTGGCACACAAAGTTAAGGATAGCCTTGTGGACTAATAGATTGACTCCCCAAGTTACCATTGAAAAATCACCATTTATCCTTGTATATGGGAGGGAAGTCAAATTTACCATCTCTCTTGAGTTTCCCACCTTGGAATTAGCCCATCATCTTGAGTTAATGGAGAGTGAAACTATGAGTGTGAGGATGGAAGAACTCATGTAGCTTGAAGAAACTAGGGACCTTGCAATGAAAACACTGGAGCTATATCAATATCAAGTCAATAAGCCTTTGACAAGAGAGACATAGCAAGGGAATTCAAAGAATGGGATCTAGTCTTCAAGTGGGATTCAAATAAGGCCAATCCAATAAACTATACCAAGTTTGATATCTTGTTAAATGGCCCTTACTTGATCCACATATGTAAACAACATAATTCTTCTTACCTTGCCTATATAGATGGAGATGCTTTACCCATCCTAGTCAATAACATTAATTAAAATCCTTATTATTAGGATAGTTTTTAGCCATTGTAGATATTATACTAGATTTTTATTTTTTACTCTAAGTACCTTGTACACATATTGTCATTTATGTGTTTTCCTTTCCCTAAGTTCCTTGTGCACAATGTTGTTTTATTTATTTTCATCCTCATTACTTAAACATGGGTTTTCAAAAATGGATGGCCTTACATCAATTTCATATAAACTAGAAAGGAAATAAGTATAACCCCATATTCCCAATGGATCGAACAAGGAAACTAATCTATTACATAGTAGGCATGCAATCCTAAGAGGTTTCTAGAAATGTTAGCCAAAATTAGCCCACATAAATTTTTCTGCCTAGATCTGGGGTGAGAAGCTAAGCAGAGTTCTAGTTGAGTGAGTGATCTAATTGTGGAAGGATAAGACCACATGTCACTTGAAATATTTTGAAACACTTTAAGTAAGTTTTAAAGTGAATTTGATGATTTTAAGGAATAGGCCTAGAAGAAGGTCTAAAAATACAAGTGAAGGTCATCACCTATAGGTTATTAAGGTAATAAATATGGTTTTGAGGCAAGAATGAACAAGTTAGTTTGGTTGTAAATTTAATAAGTGTATTTGAGAAGTGAACTAGAGTTGAATAATTACATGAAAGTGATGTATTTTTTGCCATGAATATCCCCTATAATTTTGGTGTCTTGATGAGTTTCATATCTCAAGATATAAACCTTAAAAAATGATCTAGCAGTGTGGAACATGTTAGGAAACATAAAAATAAATCCACGAGAAATAGCCATTTGCATTTCAAAATATTCAATAAGATGAAATTAAATGTGGGACTACCAAGTCTCAATGCCTCAATTGATTATATCAATAGATCTACAACATGTTAGTGATTAGTAGAGTCAACAAGTCAATATAGATCAATGGCATGTATTCAATCAATAAAATAAAGGTCAATAGTGAGCATGATGTCAAAGGTTAGTGGATCTTGAGAATGAATATGGTGACAACATGTGTCTCAATCATGATGAACTCTTGAGAAAATTGATAGACCATAATTGATCTGGAAGAGCAAATATATATGATACACATTCAATAATGTGGATAGAAGCCAACAGTGTAGATCAAAGTCAAAGAGTTAATAAGATTAGATTGCATGCAAGGCCATCATGTGTTATAATCACATTTCATCACATAAACTAATATTTTGGTCTATATAGAACACATGTAACTACCAAGTGTCATAATCTTGACAACCAAATCAAAGGGTATGTAGGGATGCCAAATGTCATAATCTAGGAAGCCCCAATCAGATCAATGGCCAATAATGAAGGTCAAATCTAAGAGACTACATAGGAAATAAATAGAGCATATTTGTTCCAGTTCCTAGAGTGTATGAGACAAGGGCATGTGTCCAAACTTGTAGCAGTCATATGTTTTAAATAAATAAAAACATGGTGAAGGAATTCCACATAGGTAAACATGTTAGATCAATGCATTTTTCCACCTAAGAACACAAATGTATAAATGCAAGATCAAATGAGATAAAGGTTACCAAAGCAAACCCTAAAAATTTGTAAGGCCACCATTAAAGCTTAGTCTATGTAAAGGTCTACTTAGTCAAGTTATAAAGATTATCTTGGGTTTGCATTATGTTTTGATTATGATTAAGAGACTAGGTAGTATATGGATCTTCATTGAAAGTATATTTATATGAAAAATAATAAATGAATTGGTTTTCATATATACTGGACCTATGTTTAAGATTTTGGATGATGGAATATTTATGATTGTAAAAGGAATGTTAGAAGGGATGTCATATGAATGGGTTTAAGTGACTATATAATAATGTAAAGAGCATACCAAGATGAAGCATGGTCACATAATATCATTAATAAGATTGAGAGTTTGGATGTTGAGAAAGGAAATTGGAGCATTCAATTAAGTTTCAGAGTTTGAGGAGACTTTTCCCTTTGAATGTATCATGACTCAGCATCCTCAATATGTCCTTGTCTTCTAGTATGTTTCTAAGCCATTGAGAGGTATTGAAATATATTTATAGCTGATGAAGGGTAATCTATAAAACTATAATCAATTCTAATTGATCCAAATGTGGTTTAAAATTCATGGAGGGTGGTTGTATCTCATTCATTATTTTTTGATTACATGCTTCTTTTTTTCTCCCCCTTTTTTCCTATATCTCCCATTTTTCTTCCCCATTAAAAAAAGGAGACTCTCATTTGATAAGGAAAAACCCTATCAAAATTTGTAATAATTTCCTCTTGAATTAATAATATTATTTTTCACCTATCTCTTGCCTATAACTTGTGTTTAGTAATCTTGTGCATGATGGCCTTGTGAAGAAGTGTTCTTCCATGTCCATTATCCTTCTTTCTTGCCTCTTGTTAGGTGTTTTCAAGCTATTTTTAGATCTGGACTTGTGCTTTTTATACATTAATGGGTGTTTGGTGTGAATCTTAGAATTCTTTTTTTCTTCATTCATTTCTTAGTTAGCCTAGTTTATGACATACTTATGCAAATTAGCTAGTTTGTTAGGTTGTGTGAGCAATAATTGTCTTATGTTGAATTAGTGTTTATTCAAGCTTATGTGAGTATTCATTTAAATTTGGTGCATCACCTTTTTAGCTTTCTTAGTTACCCTTTAACCCATATCTATCCCTTTTATAAGTAAGAACATTAGTTTAGGTGATCTACCAAAAGGAAGTCAACCTTATTTGGAGGTTCAACCTCACTACATGATACCCACAGACTAAAGTTATTCCCATTATGTAGCTTAGTTGGAGAGATCCTAAAGAACCCTCTCCAAGGGTGAAAACTAAGTATACAATAGGACATTTAACAATCATGACCTAACCTATCATATATACCCTTTTCATAAAATAGTGAGATTAAGGAAAAATCATATGTGGCAATTAGATTTAGGTACATCTGTGTAAATTTGACCTTCAAGTATGTGTGAAAGACTTCTGGGTGGATTATCCAAATTTGAAACTCTTGTAAGGCATAAAATTATTTTAATGACTTGAAAATAGGAAAAAGAGGAGTGTAGTTGGGTTGATCCAACCCCAGTCAAACCCATGATGACTAAATTATTCCTACATATCTAATACTCTAATGAAGGAAATCAATCCCAATGTAGTTATCTAACCTAGAGTGTTTTGTGTAATTATGCTCTATACATATGGAAAATTTAGTTTAATACTTGATCATTATTTTCATAAGATTGTATAAAAAATCTTTGAAATTGTTTAGGAACTAATTTTAGTGATCAAAATTAGAATTGGGATGAATATAAAACTTTTACTTAGTGTGTACTTGTGTAAATAAGTATTTGTATTGAAATTTACAAATGGAATAATGAGTGCCCTAAATGTTATTTTATAAAAATAAAAATGGTAAATAACATGAATTAAATCTTAAAAACATGGAAGATGACATAAGGAGGGTTTAATTTTTAAATACGACCATTAAAAGGTAAGTGCCATAAATTTCAAGTAGGGGCCAAAATCATTTGACAATCAAGACCCAACCTGACATTTTTTACTCTTAAGGAAATATGTTGGATTTTGGATTTGGGTTTGTATGAATATAGTTATTTTAATACGATATAATTTTTTTATAGTTTATCAATGATAAAATAGAAAATAAAGAGGTATACACAAGTTATTAGAATAAGCAAGGTGTCAAAATAGGTCTAAATTAAGTGCACAAGTTACTTAAAGTAAAAAAGGGATAAAAACTGACATGATCAAGTATTTATGACCAATTTTAGGTTTCTACACTTATTTTACATTGGATGACATCATTTTTCATGTATATCTTTGTTTGATTATATTTTATTTTTTATTATATATGATATTTCCCTACAATGTTTTACATATCTTTATGATGTGTTTTACATTAATTTTATCTTATTTTTACATCTTTTGTTTTTTAATTTTTAAATATACTTAAGATTTCTACCATTTTAGTTTTTATTATTTTTGATGATACATTTGGTCATATTTACTAAAAAATGTAAAACATACATCATAATAAATTATGTTTTCCATTGTATTTTCTTTAAATAGTAATGTGTGGTAGAAAGAAAACATCTCATAGATCATAGTCATACATGAAGATAATAAAAATGAGTCACAAAAAGACATAACTATATTTATAAATGGATTAATTTTATAGATAAGCAAAACATGATACACCATCTATAAATCATAAATAAAATTTAGTATAAAATAGGCTATAGGCCTATGGTCCACCTTACCCTCTATGGGTTAGGTGACATACTCACCAAGGAGGCTCCATATCAAGCAACCTATAAAATTGTGTATAGTGTTTGAGTCTAAGATCACATTCCCTTGATTTTTCTATATAGCAAAGAAACATAGACATGCATATCTCATATTTGTTTGATATTAGTCATATGGGTGGCCCTCTATATGGTCAAGTCCTACCACACTACCATTTTTCCTCCTCCTATCCTTAGTATTGTCACTACATGAGAAACAAATTACTTATATAGCTAGATCTCATTTGAAGCATCACCTACCAAAAAATATAAATAGAATGTTCTCTAGACACTGGTGCCATGAGATCTAACATCTTGTTGTGTCATTCTAAAGAAGCATGGGTGAAAAATATCATGGTGGGTAGCCTCCACTAGATTCCTCCATTGTGTCTCCTTTGACATCACATCTAATGTAAACTAGATCAACATCATATCTCACACATATACATCAAAATTCAAATTATACATATCAATAGTTACTATCATATATATATATATATATATATACCTATAATAAATGAAAATGATAACTTAAACTCAAAATTTTAAACATATTAATAGTAGTGACATCACCATAGCCTCCAAATACATGTATGTTGTCATGGTCACGTGTTGACACAAATCCTCATCATCTCCCTCACAAAACCACAATAGATTATTAACATGATTTACATAATCACTATTTTATGGTCCATCTATCTACTCAAGAAGCATAAGGGTCCCTATACTATCTTAAAGGCATGAATCCTATCTACCCCCTCCTCATTCCTCCTGTATTACCTATTATCACTTATGACATCATCTCACCACCACAGGATGATGAGGTATAACTACTATCACCATATCTATGACCATTCATCCCCTAATTCTTATAGATCCCTCACATGTCTAGCCCACTAGTTAGGACTACCAAAGGTGTAATTAGGTTTAAAAGGAATAAATACCTTTTAATTAGATCAAGAGGGTATGGATCTACCAAAAGCGTGTATTAGATAGTGATTTAAATCTGACCCCTTACTTATACTATGGTCATCCATGATGGCCATCTTCCCATTATTCCTTAATGAGACATCCATATAATTTAATCATGTCATCTGTTATCCATTGATGGCACATGTGGGATCATGTGGACAACATGGTCCTAAGACAAACTCCTCACCCATGGGAAGTGATCATCAATAATATGATGAATTCCTACTAGTATACACATTAGGATACTCTCATATATCTAACTCATAATAATTATGTTCAAACCCATAGTCTACTATCTTCTACTAAAAATGTTATAAAAATCATGCACTAGTTGCACCCACATCATAACTTGTATGCCAAGAAAATTTCCTTGGTCTAGCATCAAGTGGTAAAAAAATATGATAAAAAATAGGATGGCCCAATCAAACTTATGACATGGAACATGTGTGATTATAATTATCATCAGGTCCTTTCAAATATATAAAACACCTAAGATGTACACATGAAACAATTATATAGTGATATTGAGCTCATCATATTTTTTTAATCTAGTGGCTCATTAGGATAGCCTTCATCCCTCATATATTGTGTTTGGTGTATTACACACCATAAACATGCCCTAATAGGCAATCCCATGATTTTATGCACATCTTGAATGGTTATATCCACCTCAATGGTATCACAATCTACCACTCACTTGAATGTGTTATTGAATCTCTCCCATCACCCTAACAACATTGTAATCAACTCTAAACTAAGTGGCACCCCAAAAATCTGCATGATCCCTCTGAGGATTAATATAGTAACCTAAGCTAACTCCACCATAGATAGTATCTCTAGTATATATAGAAACCAAATCAAATAGAGACACCAACATAGTCTCCATCACCTTTAAAAAAGATTTAAAAAAATAACAATAGAATTTTCATCTAAAGATATGAAAGTAAGAATAAAAATTAACTTCAATCCAAGTAATAAAATGAATTGTACATGGTTATCTCTTAATGATACTATCCATACCCTATGGTATTTACTATTTATCTAATTTCTTATCACATTAACCATATCATACAATATTAACCAACATTTTTCATAACTGCATTGGTTATTATTCATTTTTCACTTAAAAAATATATCAACCAAGCTAACATAATTGAATGAGGTTGGATATTTATTTCCCTAAGCCTAATAAATACCTTTTGTCCTAATTTTTACTTTCTATAACTAGTCATCCCACTTTCTATTTTTTGGCTTCATTGTGATGCATGTTAGTGAAAAATATGTTTGACATATTTACTTCATCACCTAAATTACTTAATCTAGTTAATTTTAATAAAAAATGACAAAATACATAATAAATTCATTTTATATCGATAGGGATTTGACCATAATTGTGATTTATCCCCCCAAAAGTTTACCTTTTCTTATATGAACCATCATCTCTCAAATCGATAAATTTGGAATCATGAAGCTCTGTGTTTTCCAAAAACAGAAAATATGCAAGTGAATAGATTTTGTATGCAAAACATTAGGATGTATCTATAGATTGTCCTACTTAGTGGAGTTTGAAATTAAAATAAGATAGGAGATGTGTCAAAGATCTCATATTTTGGTGTGATATGACTTTTAATATTTTTTTTACCTTTTAATCATTGCCTTTTGTTTCTTTTATGATATATATGTTAACTTTTTTGGATTTTTCTATTCCTCCATATGTATTTGGATATATAATCCTGATTTAAATAGGTGAATAATTTAAGAGACATTACACTTGGTCACTATAAAAAAGGACCTAAATACCATGATGTCTAAATACTCTTTTACTAGACCAAAAGTAAGTGTACAATCTCAAAACTACCCTGTGTGCCTCAAATGAAAGGAAATATTGGATAGATAGGGATCATGAGAGATCCATACATGTAATGAGTGATAAAATGATTAATATACTCTTATTTGATCGCAAGAAGTTAAAATAGTAATTCAAAAGGGATGGGGCTATGTTATGATAGTCATATCACTAAAAAATCCATATTAACCTACAAGGCATCTAACATGAGCACTAATGAAAATAGTAGTCATCCAAAAAGAGGGAAAAGGTAAATAAGGTTAAAATAATAATAATAATACTAAGGAAAAAATGATTAAAATGTAAGAAATAATAATTATTAAAGTTATACCTATGAACCATAAAGGAAACAATGGTGCTAGTAAAGTGAAATAAAAATAATGAATCCAAAGGAAACAATGGTAATTGAAACTAAATAAAATAAGACACATCAAATTTAAGAAACATGAGACAAAAATAAAATTCAAATCCTATGATAATGTCAATATCAAAGATGAGCATGTGAAATATAAGCCTATGTGTCTTGAAAGGTTTCTTGAAGTTGAATTTGTTTGTTACTATGAAAGTTAGAATAAGGGTGGGCATCATAGTATGTCTCAATGGGTAATTTGATGTAGGGATATGTATTTCAAGGTGCCCCAAGGTTTGGAATGACATGTGGATAGGCATTGAAATATTTCCCAACATGTGATATTGAGTGATGTGAAATTAAACAATTACAATGAATTGCATTAGGTTGATGGGTGCAAAACCAAATGTAGTTGGATAAATGTAAATGTTTTGATATGTTGGATTTTAAGGATGTTGAAATTGACATAGGAAATGTAGGAGAGGTATAAATAGGTATATAAGGTAAATGAGGACAATTTATGATGTTCTTTGGAGTATGAATTTAAACTTGGTGCTCCTTGGGTTGTTGTGACCTAAGAGGTTGATGTTTAAATAATGAAACCACTCATTTGAAGTTTTTAATTTTATTTATCATTTAATTATTAGTGTAGGAAAAAGAATCAACTATGGTTTAGACAACATTAATGGATGAGGTGGAAGCATGGGTAATTTTTGTTGATCATCAAGTAGGTGATGTTAATTTGATTGTGATTCTTTAGATTATGCTTGCAAGCATTAAATACAGTCTTGATAACATTATTGAGTAAAGGTATTGAGATTTAAATGTGGACTGAACATGAAGGTAAGGAGGAATTGGTGAAGATCATGATAGTTCTCATGAGAATGACCTATCGTAGTATGCCACCAATAAAACTAGTTAAGGTTTTACCATTTCGTAGGAGGTTTGGTAGGATTGAAGATCATGGGTTTAGAGGGTGGAAATTTCTTCTTAAGTTATTATAGACTCAAGGGAGGGTATATTGGGTTAAATTTTTTTGAATTTGATACTCCATTTTTGAGTTTGGGGAGGCTTATATGAATCAATGTTATGATAACATGATTGAAAATATTACCTAGTAGTTTCTTGAGGTGATTCTAATTAACTCATATGAAATTATTTCCTTTTTTCTTGGTCTAAGGCCAATTCCAAAGTCATAGGGGAAAACATCCAAACTTTGTATTGAAGAGGAGATTTAATAAATGTAACAAATAGTTTTAAAATATTATCATCACTTAAGTTATGACCTATTTTGTGAGCTAGATATTTCCATCATTTGATGAAAGTGTGAGTAGATTCATCAAGAAGTTTCTTAACATTGATGAAATGGCTAAGGTAATTCTTAAGGTCATTATGTTGGAATTTCTTCACTATAGGGTTGGTTAAATCCTTTAGTTATGTAATGGAATATCTAGGAATTTGATTTTACCATTCAAGTGTATCACCAACAAGGGTTTTAACTAGGATCATGGTGGTATTAAAGGTGTTAGTTTTGATCCATTATTTATACATATTATCAAATATTTGATAAAGATAACATGATCCTTAGTCCCATCATATGTAATAGTCATAGAAATGTTTCTAATATCTATGGATATAATGAATGGATCTAGAGCTTCATTTTGAATATGTTTGAGATTTTTTTTGTGCATGAGAGGTTGAAGAATGATATTCATATTAGCATATATAAGATGAGGAGGAAAATAATTATGATTATTTTGAGGCATAATAATATGGGCTTGAATTTCCATTTGTAAGATATGGTATTGCATTTATAGAATTTGAGAGGTAGTAGAAGCTTGTATAATGTTCATTTATTGGACCATTTGAGAAAGGATTTGAGTAGTACAAATAGGTGAATTTTGAGTAGAGATATTAAGAGGGGGATTGATAACATTGGAGTGGTGAGGAAGATTCTAGACATTAGTTTTTCTTATCCTAAATTTGGTGGAAGAAGAAAGAAGCATGTTAAATCCACCATTATTATTAGTAGTGCAAATGAGATTGTCATGAAGATCAGTTTGATTTATTTAAACCATATTTATTTTTGAAGTGATAATGGTAGGTGTTATTTTTATTGGTGTAACAAGATGATTATGAAATTTTTTTTTACTATGGATGAAAATTTATTGATGAGTTTATGACTTATAGGTTTATAAGGTGTAAAAGTGGTATAAGGTGTATAATTATCATGATTTTAGATTTTTATTTGAGGATTTTATAGTTATACTATATAATATGGAATAGATAAAGATTGAGATCTAGAATGATTTTGTGAAAAGTTGAAACATGAATAGTTGTCTTCCATGATGGACTAGTGGTGAAAAATAGAACAACCCATGTAAACTCAAAATGGGTTGAGAATGTCAAGAAATAAATTTATAGTTGATTTCATGATGTTAATTAGGGTTTTAAAAAATAAGATATAAATTAGAAATTAATAATGTTTAAAAATAGACTAAGTCATCTAGAAGTGATGAAATCAACCAGGTCAATCTAATGTATTTGAAAGGAATTGAGAAATTGAACTAGGTTATCCAATATATATTTAGTCAATTAGGTTAGTGTAGCACAATTTGGAAAAGTCTATAAAAGTGGTTGAAGGTGAAATTAATTAAACTATGGTATACACATTTGCCTAGGTTGATTTGGTTTGTTGGTAGAAAACAAAGACACAGAACTAAATCAACTAGGTTGATTTAGTTGACTGTGCTTATACCTTAACAAAACTAAAAACTAATAAAATTAGTAAGTTAATTTTCAAATTTTAAACTAAAAAGTAGGAATTATGAAATGATTAATGATTTATAAGATGGAAATTCTAAGATATTAAAAATTAACTTGGAAGATAAAATGTGATCTACCAAGTCAATTTAGTTATATTGATAAAAGTGTTGAATTTCTATTGACTATGTTGTTGAGGTGGGATTTTAATCCTATAAAGGTAGAAAGCTAAAAACAAAGTTAATAATTAGAATCAACTAGATTGATTTGGTTTAAACAAAAGTGATATAGTAAAAATATGAAAATAAAAATATATTTATTAGATTGATTTCATTTTTTAAGAATGAAAATTCAAATATTAACAACTAGATAAAATTAAGAAAATAAATTTATTTAACTGTAAGTAAAATGACAAAAAGAGGAAAAATTATTAGATCAACCAGTAGAATTTAGTTAGTTGAAACTGCGAGATGTGAGTTTCAAAAAAATTTAACATAGTCAATTTGATTGATTTAGTTAGGTGTAAATAAAATACAAAGTACAAGGTAAATGACAAGATCATCTGATTCAATCTCGTTGGCTAAAACTAGAACTTGCAAATAGAAGATAAAACTAGGTTGACCAACATAGCCTAGTTGACTAAAAACCTTGTACCTATAGATAGAAAAAATTACTATATTGACTATCTTGATATAGTTAACCCAAAATCATTGGCCTATAGACATATACAAAATACTAGATTGACCATCCTAATCTAGTTAGTTGAGAAAGAAACCTGCATTGAGAAAATGAAACTTAATCAACTAACTCAATCTACTTGAATATGACTATTTTTTTTAAATTCAAGTGTGAGATTCACATCAAGTACACTATAATTTATTCATCTAATTAGGATGGATATATAACTTATCGTACTTAGTGGATTCCAAGATCAGAGATGCTAATCTTACCAACAACTCATTACATATATATTTATATTAGGACATGAATAATTTGGATTCACTAAACCTAATTAAGGGATATATTATCACATAATACAACTATAGATGATTTAAAATCCTTTGGTCAAGTATATTTTTTCACTCCAACCAGCACCCTTTAAAGGATATAGTTCAATTTTCATTCAAACTTGTATTAACATGGGATAGGCCTATAGGTTATGGGTGACCTATACTAATACCAAACCTATAGTTTATGGAGATAACTCCCATAATACATAACCTTATGATATATTCCTAATACCTACTAATATTGGGATGAAAAGGGATAGGATGAAAACATGCAAATAAAACCTACTCTAAAGGCGGTGATGCACCAATGTTCACTTATCCTCTTTTCACTGATCATCAACACACTTTGTGATCCAATGAAAGACTAGTGACTAGATAATATTATTTAAAAATATATAAGAATAATTATTTCATATGGATGTTATGTGTAAGATCTAAAAATTGAAGGAAATCAGTGAAAGGTCTACTAGAGACACTACCAATCAGTTCACTCTTATATAAAAATACCACTTCTCAATACTTCACATGGCCTATATAGGATGATAATGTAACCATAGGTGAAAGTGAGGACATAAAAAAGAATATGTAAATCTTAATTTATTTAAATAAACAACCATAATACACACTAATTCTGAAAAAAAGTCTACAATAGTCTTTTTCTCTATTGATTACTCAAGGTTTAATATACAATTTTGGTAGAGCTTTACTACACCCAATGAGGGATGAAAACAAATGACTTAATGAATTAATAAATATATTTTTATACAAGATATAAAAATGGATATTGGTATATAAGTGGTCATGAATATTCCATAATGATCATGCAATATTTATAGCAGTATTCCACACCCCCTTATGCTTTGCTCAAGTTGATAGGTGACATCAATGAGATCTTTGGAGCACTCAATTCTAAATTTAGTAAATTTTGACTCATGAAGAGTACATGTACACAAAATCTATTCAATTAAATCTCTCCTCATTTATTACTAATAACTAAAATAGGTATAATTAGGCCTTCTCTCTGAGGGACTAAGTAGTTACCCTTATCTATACATTGGCCTTGTTGAAGAAACCACCCAAAATCATTCATAATTATAATTAATATGGATTATAATCACCTAAATGAGAATTTATTTATGTTTTAAGGTAGGATATTAAATCCATAATTTCCTTCTATTCCCATAAACACCTTCATTTTCTTAGTTAAGTAGGCCTTATGGGCTAGTAGCCTAGTCTCTTGTTCATTAACTATTTAGATGATTATGAGAGTTAAAATATACATTCAAATTATTTGATTGGGATTGAATTATACCTTAAAAAATATTATACATGGATATATACACCTTAAAAATAGTCCATACTTGAAATCTCACTTCACCTAGATGACTAGGCCATCTTCACTAGCTTCTGCAGATTGGTTGGTTTGTGGAGGCTTACAGAAGCATTTATAGGTAGTATCTTGGAAATTTTATGATATTATAGGATGAAAAAAGTCTTATACCATCCCATAAAATTATTGGTAACATTTTAATAAGTTCTAAACTTCATATCCTTCTTATAACCCTAAAAATTCATAATTTTTAGAGGTGTCCATACACTATCTGTATAGACTAGTACCCTAGTAGGAGCCTCCTCTAAGTGGGAAATATGATACATGTGTTTTACAAGTGATTTAATTTATTATAGATGTATTTTTTCTAAAATATTTCAAATTTGTCCCTATTAGGGTTCTAAGGAGGTTTAAGACTGCCTAAGACTCTAAGCATTACTTTATAGAGGTTAGGGCCTTATCCTCTGAACCAATAACATGAAACTATTAAAGACAAATACCCTCACATGTCTTGAACTGATTAGGCTCCTATACATAATTTTAATTTAGTTTTGATATTATTATGTTTCCTATAAGGTGGGAAGTATGCATCTTAAGTAGTCTTTAGGTGTCTTTGGGCCAAAATTACTAGTTATGACATCTCCCTTGTAAACCAAAGTGCCCTACACATATGATATAGGTTGAATAAAATTACCATGGAGGTTTAATATGTAATATAATATATTTTTTATCTTATGGTATAACCTATATGTGGAATTTTTCTTAATGGAGGTGCTACAAAAATATGTCTAACTATAGGGTTTCTAAGTTTTGACCTTGATATGTAGTTGTGGAGAATATAGAAACTTTTATAATCATGAAAATAATCCCAAAATAATTTTATATCTTCTATATTATATTGATAAAAAAAAATTCCTTATTTTTCATGCAATATTATCTCACTTAAATACCCATGTCTATTTTCAAGAGTAACTAGTTATGGAGACTCCTTTAGGTGACTAATATAATTTTATTTGGGAAATTTGGGACCCATTATCTACTCATAAACTCATGATCTATGTAAATCCTTCTCAATTCCTTAATTACAATATTAAACTAGTTTTACAAAGCGTAATACATACAACATAACCTCTACATATGTAAACCAATGGGTCATTTCAATTATTAAAATATCTAGGGGGACCATTAAGACCATTTCATGTCTCAACCACTCCATTTTAATGTATTTGGAGGCATAATTATATCATCATGTACCATCCAAGGTTTAAGAAGGGTTTTGGAGGTCCACCATCTTAACAATGGTTCATATAGTATGTACCTCCAAACTAAAAATTATTTTCATGAATGTTTATCCCAATTTACCCCTTAATCTATCCTAAATATCTTAGGATCCCATGAAAAATTTTTATGGAGATATGATTGTTGGAAGGTGTGCCTCAAGCTTTCTTCTAAGTATTTTGAACAAGTTAACTTCTTAGTGTTTGTTCATGAAATTGGCTCCCACAAACCCACTCACTCCTTTATGGTTTTTTAGTTCACATGGGTGATTAATTTTCCCTAATAGCTTTGGGATTGGGTCCCTATTTTTTGAAAGGTATGAGTACATGAAGATGTAGCTCAACATCCCTGCTTAGGGTTAAAATCCAAAAATGAATATTTCCTTGAATTACTCTACCACTAATGACTTATGTAGTGTTTGAAACATCCTCCCACACATACCACATTTTATTTTACTTGACTAAAGTTTGGGACTTACTATTGAAGTGGAGGTAGTGTCTGGAGACCTATATGACCCTTTAGGTCTTACAGATCTAGACTAGGTGTTGGAACCTTAAATCCTTTATAGATGAATCCATAGATATTATAGGGAATAACACATCCTTAAATCTAATGGATACCTTATTCACATGTTCTCATCTATCTTCTCAGACCACTCACCAACACATAATTTCCCTTGTGGCCTACCTGAAGCATCACTACTTAGTGTATAGGCCCGAAGTAGTTGACATGAAAACCTAAGAAATATTTTTTATATTATTATAGGGGTATGGTCATGGTTAAATCAACATGTTTAAATTCATGATAATAACGTAATACTCATCTCCCTTAACCTTGAAAACACACATGTATGCATATTCATATTAAATCTCATATGCTTTTAGGTATGCAACTAAAACCAAACAATGTAATTGCTTAGGGGTAACCTCAAATATAACCTTAAGATTTTTTATGTGTCTTTACCCCATATAGACTATCCTTCCATATATTATGGGAATTTATGTTCTCATTGGTCTAGAATTTTCTCATTATAGGGAACTTCTTTAATTATGTGAGATTTACTTAGTCTAAATACACTCTCACAAGTTTCTCTATCTTTGGTGATGTGACCCCCAAGATTTAATTTTCTATTATTTTTAACATTATCCCTTCATGTCCATATACTATTCATATTTAGGCTAAGGGGATAGACCACGAATAATACTATGAGTACTGAGTCACATATACTAACTGGTAAGGGGTATGTAGAAAATGTTTTTGAGTGATTAGAGAGCTTTCTTAGTCACTTGAGATATCTATGAATCTATTATGTTCCCATTCACCTCTTTGAGACATTCATCTTCTTATTCAAATTCACTTCTTATGATCAAGGGTGATTTGTATATAGTGAGTTTAAAGGACTTTACTAAGGTGGATTTAGGTCATTTCCTATAGGTGGCTATTTTCTCCTTCAATAGGGTTTATGGATATATTTATCATTCTTCATGACTTGGTGTTTATTTATAACTCTAAGGAGTATTTAAACCTTAATTTCATGACTTGGACTTTGTTAGGGGTTGGTGACCTGAAGGTGATCAATGTGATTTCATATGGAGTTTTAAAACTGGAAGGTAGGGCTTACAACTATGGTAATTTGACAATGATAAGATGGTAAAATGGCATAAGTTCTTTTAGGGTTTGGATTAAACCATGAACTTATACAAAAAATCATTTTTAAGGTCCCTAGACGTCTCCATACATATACCCAATAGAATGTTATGTTTTGAGATCATCAATGAAACATATATGGTGAAAAGTGGAAACTTATGACTCTTCAAAAAACCTTAACATTTGCTAAAGACATTAATATCTACTAAAATGAGTGTGAAGGTGATTAAAGGTAGATTATTAGTTCCTATATCTATGAGGGCTATGATAAAGTTTGAAAACCTTAAGATAAGGATATATTAGTGTGAATAAAACATCACATTGTTATGTTTGATGTGTTTTTATAACCTTCAAGCCACCATTAGATAATATACTAGCTTTAAATGCAATGAAACCTATATTTAAAGGTCATATCGCTTGAAAACACCATTTTTGAGGATTAGAGACCATATGAGCATTCAAACTAGAGTAAAGAGACATGAGTATACTCAATACACCATTATTATACCTCTAAACACTATTCACCATTAGATGTATACATTGGATACTCCTCTTCATCAATGAAAATGTTGACGCAAAAGATTGCACCCTTGGCAAGAGGCCGAGCTCCTGCCTTCTTCACGCAATAATGGAAACTCCCCTCTCACCTGTGGGACTAGTGAAGCTAGAGGGGAGAGTCTCTAAATGAGGGCTAGCTCCTTTTGATGTATCTTTAGGCCCTAATTTCTCCTACTGCTAACAACTAAAATGAAAAAAATGGGGGGGGGATGAAAAGAGAGAGAAAGAGATGCTAAAAATAGAACCTAAGCCTAAAAAGTAAAAGGTGATACACTAGAAAAGTGTGATCTACTCTGCCCAAACATACACTTTCCATTGAGAACCAGCTCCAATACATTTCATCTGACATGAGAAAACCTTTTGCATCAGTGGGTCAAGGGTTTGTGGAGATACAGGGAGGAAAAAACTACTAGAGGCATTTTGAGACACACTACAACATCCTATCCACTTCACCTATACTCCTCTAGGGACACTTCTGATAGACCTGTAAAAGGAAACTCAAAAATGCACTAGACATGCTGAAATCATTTGCAAAAGCATTAAGAAAATGACTTAACATAGAATCAAGGCATAGACACATACTAAAGATGCAAAACTTAGAATGGAGGTAAAAATGTTGTGTTTTGATTCAAGGTAAAATCTAGTAGCTCTACCTTACAAGCCCAAAGAGATTTTTGGGTAGATTTTGCCTTAAGGCTAAGAGTCGATCCCCTTCTTGAATGAGAAGTTTACAATTTATAGAAAGAGGAAGAGAAACTTGGTGCTTCCTAGGAAAGATTTTGGCACTCTTTTCTACAAGTGGCCCATGTGTGTTTTGAACCTTGGGAAGAGGAAACCACTGTTACTAATGTCATTCTTCAGAAAAGGCCTACTGGAACCATGTTGTACAATTGCCAAAATTGAATTTGGCATTCAAACATTAATATAAGAACATGGTTGTGCCTCTTTCCTGTAAACAGACTATAGTTTGTCCCCTCATCAATGCCAACTAGAGAAAATAGGCTGTGCCATTTGTCTGGCAATAACTTGCCTTCCCCTTGCCACTTGGATGCTTTGTCTTTTCTACTCCTTATCTTCTTCCTACTTTTTCAGCTCTCAGGGGTGATCTTCTGGTGGGTCACTACATTCCTTGGGCTCTTTCCATGGTTGGCACTCTTTTAATTCAAAAGTAAATAGCTATTTCACTGTGTTAAATTTGACGTTCATGTGGCCATCACCCAACATCTAGTTTATCTCCTTAAATTTGATGGATTTCAAGATGCCACTATCCTTGACAAAATTCATCTGGTCTTTTCTGCAGGTTTTCTGCTTCATGGGCTTTTGTTTCAAGCTTTTTTCCAATGGATAAAAGTCTGCAGGAATTGGCCACTCTTTGTCCTTTTCTTTAGGCTCTTTGACTTCCCCCTGTGTTGGTGGCCTTTCTGAACTGAGCTTCCCCACTAATTCCTTCAGGCCTTCTATCTAAAGGAATTCCTTCAGACAAAAAGTCTGAAAGAATTTGACCTATCACTTAAGTCTTTTACCCTTAAATCCCTTTAGCTACCCTTTGAAACATTCTCTACCCTCCACAAGGGATTTTGGATCTTGAACTACCCTCTGTAAGGGATTTTAGACCCTCAGCTTTGGGACACACCCTTGAACCAAGCTATGGAACCAAAATTGGTTCATCAATTCAATTGGTTTAAGACTGTGTGTCGAGCCCGTTAAACCAACTCGTTGAACCAACTCATTGAACTGGTTCAATGGTTCAATGTTGTGCACTAAGCTAATTAAACCAAGATTTTGAACTTACTAATTAACCATTCAATTAAATTGGAAACCACTTGAATTAATGCCACTAAACAAATCAATGAACTAAGGCTAATGAACCTTGTGTTAAACTTGAAGCTGCTTGCACTAAGTGGTTGAACCAAAGCCATTCAACCACCCTTTGAACTAGTTTAATGGTTCAAAGCTGCATGCCAATGAACTTTCCAGTTACACTTGAACCAATTAAACCAATGAATTAAACCAAGTGTGTTGAACCAATGCTGAATAAACTAAGCATTAAACTAGCAGATTAAACTTAAATGTTGAACCAATGGTTAAACCAAGGCCTTGAACCAGTTTAATGGTTCAAAGATGCCAACTTTTCTTGATTTTCTTTAGATAAGAGACTAAAGAAGCCTTGTAAAACCTAGAACTCTCTGAACTGATCCTTCATGTGCCAAAGAACTAACCTGTATAGTCTGTAGAAATCCAAAACTTGCAAAGTCCATAGATTTAGACCTATAGAGTCTATAGATTTAGACCTATAGAGTCTATGGAAATTCTGCAGAGTCTGTAGAAATGAATAGATTCATGCAATATCAGAAAATGAAATGGCCTAAAATAGTAGGGATAGAAGGGGACTGATTTTTTGGCCTATTGGGCAAAAAATGGTCAACAAACTGGTGACTCCCAGGGGAAGCATGCCTGCTATGCTTAAAGACCAATTTCCTTACAGTCCATTGGGTATAGAGTCAGATGTAGCTATGAATAAAGTTAGCAATAGCCCCAAAGATCCAAGAATCAAACATGAAGCTTCTTACCCACATGCAAAGTGAAACTCAAAAGGCTAAAAAACACTACCTGTTCAAACTACACTTAGGTAAAGTAGGAAAAGAAACTGAAAGCAAACTACTATATACAGCTAACCAAGAATATTTGCTTCCCTCCTAGATCAAAGGGAAAAATTCTTAAGTCCCCTTCCTGGCAAAAAGACTTATGGTGCCAGACAAGTGCCAGAAAGAAAAGGAGATTTGGTGACCTACTCCTCTTGCCTATCACTTGGATTGGCTGGTATCTGAGTGAATCAGATTCAAACATGCTTCTGACATATATGTATTTTGCTTGTCCTTGGAAGCTTGTTGAATGTTGGTCCCTCATATTAGTGCATTTCACAAAGAAATCCATGGCTGCTAGCTCATCACCATAAGCCCTTTGATATGCACATTCCCTCTATAATGCCTCATGGTCTGACCCATTTCATTCTACTTTATTGCAGACTCTGTCAGACTCATCCTCTACTCCCTCTTGACCTTCTTGAAGAAGGGTGATTGTGATGATGTCTAAAATGGACTCACAAAATGATTGCTCATCCCACATAACATCACCTCTTTGTTTGAAGCTTTCTTCTTCAAGACCTTCATCTAAGAAGAGAGACCTCTCCTTTTCCTCCTTGATGATCAGGATCTCTAGATGTTCAAAGGTATCCTCCTGATCCTCCTCCAACTCAGGCTCTTTAGTGTAGTCATCCTCCTCATTGAAGCAACAAGGAAGTTCATTGAACAAGGGGGGAGAGAGCTCACCATGATTTTGTTCCTCCTTGTATTGTTAGAACATTTGCATATATGCAAGACCTGCATCTTCTCCATTGTTGATGGTGTCTTCACAAGGAGCCTCCATGATGATTTCACCTTCATTGTCACTCATGATAGACCCTTGGGAAACTGTAGCTTGGATCTTTTGCTCCTTACTCACCTCTTATAGAATAGGTTCCTCCTTGAGAAGGGATGAAGTGGGAAGCTGATGATTGAACTTGTGTGGAAGAGGAGGCATTCCTTGAGCTAGAATCAAATGATTCTCCTCTTTCAACTTAGTCAATACTTCATCTATATCAGGTGTGGCCTGATAGCTCTCTTGGAAGTGTGTAGATGGGGTGTGTTTAGACATAGAATGTGCCAATGGGTCTAAACCATCCATCACACATTGACTGAGGAATCTCTCTCTAGATTCCAACTCTACAATTCTCTTGGCAAGATCCTCTTAAAAGAGCCTTTCTTAGAAGTCACCAGCATCATCATGAGTAGGGGTAACCTCATCTTCTTCAAGGTTTTGAGAAAAGCCTTACTTCTCCTCCTTCCTACCCCATGATTCTACTATTTTCCCCTAGTTTAGGATTTTAGAATTGGAATTTTACTCATGTGAATAGGCAGTAACTTTGTTTTCTCCAAGGTCCTGGGGCTCCTCTGTAAGGTTTGGAAGTTCTATTTCTCTTTCATGAAGCAGCCTCATCCTAGCCTCTAAATCTTCAATTTTCTTGGCTAGATTATCTTGAAAGAGTCATTCTTAGAGGTCATTAGCATCATCCTCTTCAAGGCTCTAGGTTAGTTCTTAGCATTCCTTCCTCCAACTCAGAATCTGCACATCATGTTGAAAAACTTGGGGAGGTTGAGGAATGCTAAGAAGAGACTGTTGATGCACCTGAAGAGTCTCTAGAAGAGGGATGTGCTAGCTCATGGTATTTTTCCCCAATGGAAGATTAACAATATAAGGAATTGAGAAGATTTATCTCCATGGGGGGTTGTTCTGATGCCCTTTGATGCTGGAAAGCCAGGTGCATGGGATTGAGAGTAGATGCATTAGATGAGCTGGAGTGAGCCAGTACTATTTAATAGAAAGGATTTTGTGCATAAGAGGGGGCTTTCTTTAGAATAGGAGGGGGAACACAAGGCTAACTACCTTGAATAAATGGATTTCTCCATTTTTTTACCTCCTCCTCCATGGATTACAAGGCCTGAGCTTGCCTAAAAAAACACTCCTCTTTATACATCAGCTCCTGCTAATATCTGTACTACTCCTCCAGTCTATCAATCTCCATCACCTACTTCTCAAACTCTAGGGATACTTCCCTTATCATTCAAGGGCAACTAGGAGAGTTGCTTGAGGCAATTATCTAAAAATATTGAACTTGATCATAGTCATATGAAGGAAAACAAGATCCATGATTTTGTGCAAAGGAATTATAAATACAAAAATGTGATTTCTGATGGCACCAGGCTAATTAACTAGTTGATTCAACTCAAAGTCACCATTGGTGTTGATGTAAAAGCCTCCAAAGGTTGGTTGGTTGAATAACACACCAAAAATTATTTAACTCTTTAGATAAAACTTGTCCTAGTTGGTCCCACCAGGTGTGCCAAAAATTGTTGACATAGCAGATTGCACCCTTAGTAAGAGGCTGAGTTCATGCCTTCTTCACGCAACAATGGAAACTCCCCTCTCACCTATGGGACTAGTGAAGCTAAAGGGGAGAGTCTCTAGATGAGGGCTAGCTCCCTCTAATGTATCTTTAGGCCTTGGTTTCTCCTACTACTAACAACTAAAATGAAAAAAAGAGGGGGGATGAAAAGAGAGAGAGATGCTAGAAATAGAATTTAAGCTTAAAAATTAAAAGGTCAAACACTAGAAAAGTGTGATCTACTCTGCCTAAACATACAATTTCCACTGAGAACCAGCTCCCATACACTTCATCTGACATGATAAAACCTTCTACATCAGTGGGTCAGGGGTCCATGGAGATACAGGGAGGAAATAACTACTAGAGGCATTCTGAGACACACTACAGCAGCCTATCCACTTCACTTATACTCCTCTAGGGATACTTATAATAGACCTATAAAAGGAAACTCAAAAATCCACTAGACATGCTAAAATCATTCTGCAAAAGCATTAAGAAAATGACTTAACATATAATCAAGGCATAGACACATACTAAAGATGCAAAACTTAGAATGGAGGTAAAAATGTTGTGTTTTGATTCAAGGTAAAATATGCCAACTCTACCTTACAAGCCTTGAGAGATTTTTGGGTAGATTTTTTCCTTAAGGCTGAGAGTCAATCCGCTTATCGAATGAGAAGTTTAAAATTTATAGAAAGAGGAAGAGAAACTTGGTGCTTCTTGGGAAAGATTTTGGCACTCTTTTCTACAAGCAGCCCATGTGCATTCTAAACCTTGGGAAGAGGAAACCACTGTTACTGATGTCATTCTTCAGAAAAGGCCTACTAGAACCATGTTGTATAATGTAATAACATGGACACACCTCTTTCCTATAGACTATAGTTTGTCCCCTCATCAATGCCAACTAGAGAAAATAGGCTGCACTATTCATCTAACAATAACTTGCCTTCCCCTTGCCACTTGGACACTTTGTCCTTTCTACTCCTTGTCTTCTTCCTACTCTTCCAGCCCTTGGGGGTGATCTTCTAGTGGGTCACTACATTCCTTGGGCTCTTTCCATGGTTGGCACTATTTTAATTCAAAAGCAAATAGCTATTTCACTATGTTAAATTTGGCATTCACGTGGCCATCACCCAATGGCTAGTTCATCTCCTTAAATTTGATGGCTTTCAGGATGTCACCATCCTCGACAAAAGTCATTGGGTCTTTTTTGTAGCTTTTCTACTTCACAGGCTTTTATTTCAAGATTTTTTCTCATAGATAAAAGTCTGCAAGAATTGGCCACTCTTTGTCCTTTTCTTCAGGCTCTTTGACTTCCCCTTGCATTGGTGGCCTTTTTGAACTGAGCTTCCCCCTAAATTCCTTTGGGCTTTCTATCTGAAGGAATTCATTTGGATAAAAAGTCTAAAAGAATTTGGCCTAGCGCTTAAGTCTTTTACCCTTAAATCCCTTTGGCTACCCTTTGAAATGTTCTCTACCCTAGGTAAGGGCTTTTAGATCTTGAACTGCCCTCTGTAAGGGCTTTTGGATCCTCAACTTTGGGACACACCCTTGAACCAAGCTATTGAACCAAGCCGTTTAACCAAAATTGGTTCAACAGTTCAATTAGTTCAAGATTGCATGTCAAGCCCATTGAACCAACCCGTTGAACCAATTCATAAAACTAGTTTAATAGTTCAATGTTGCACACCAAGCTGATTGAACCAAGCTTTTGAACTTCCTGGTTAACCATCTGATTGAACTAGAAGCCACTTAAACTGATGCCACTGAACTGACTGATGAACTAAGGCTGATGAATCTTGCATTGAACTTGAAGCTACTTGAACTAAGTGGTTGAACCATGCCATTGAACCACCCTTTGAACTGGTTCAATGATTCAAAGTTGCATGCTGATGAACCTACTGGTTGCACTTGAACCGATTGAACTAATGAATTGAACCAAGTGCATTAAACCAACACTAAATGAACTAAGTGCTAAACTAGCTGATTGAACTTAAACATTGAACCAATGGTAGAACCAAGGCCTTAAACTGGTTCAATGGTTCAAAGATGCCAACTTTTCTTGATTTTCTTTAGACAAGAGCCTGAAGAAGCCTTGTAAAACCCATAACTCTCTGAACTGATCCTTCATGCACCAAAGGACTAACATGTAGAGTCTGTAGAAATCCAAAACCTACAAAGTCTATAGATTTAGACCTATAGAGTCTATAGATTTAGACCTATAGAGTCCATATAAATTTTGTAGAGTCTGTAGGAATGAATAGATTCATGCAAAATCAGAAAATGAAATGTCCTAGAACAACAGGGACAGAAGGGGACCAATTTTTTGGCCTGTTAGGCAAAAAATGGTCAATAAAAACCTCACTTGTAGCTTATAGATATTATTAATTTAGATATTTCTCACCTTCATATGCTCACATGTTTGAAGTAAATGTTGAGGAGGTCATGAAAAGTCTTTTCAAGACTTGAGGAACTAAGAACAATCATTAGTCTAATAAAAAAACCATAAACTCAATCAAACTATCCTCTATTTGCCTTATGTAGATGAGGATGGTGACCAAATCACTAAACTTCTTAGCATTTGTTCATAAATCTCATAGGACTAAACTTGCAACCAATTCCCATGATTTTAATGTCACCAAGTTTACTTTATTTGGCCAATAACTTAGACCCTCTCTCTCTCTCCTATGTATGGACTGAGCACAAAATTTAAGTGCTCTCATGTCTACTAATGATGTCAATGAGGAAGATGAATTAGTTTTTGGATATTTGGGCCTTGAAACACCTTGTTTTATTCAACATATGCCTATAGTGAACTCCCCTTGAAAAATCCTAACTCCACTTGAGCTAGTCCATATTGTACATATCCATACCACTCAAGAAGCTTATAAAACCTAAAAATTCCCTATGTTTTCTCATTTTTTATACTACAAACCATTATTAGTGGGCAAGATGAGGGAAAATAAGAGTTAGGTGATGTATATCGACTCATGGTATGAATTGGGGACTTGAAGAGGCACATTTTGACACATGTGGGGCCCATTTAGTTTTAATTAGGTGTGTTGACTTATGAAAAGGGCCTCATTAGTGTATGAATGCTTTGGGTATGGCCTAACATGATTCATTAATGCTCTTAAAGACATGAAAGGTTGTTTTAGTTTCCTTTTAAGGTCAAGTGGTGTCACATTAAGGTCAAATATTTCTGTTTTAGACCATATACATGACTTTAAGAGGGGATTCTAAATGAATAAAATTTAAATACATATGAAAAGACCTCATTAACTTATAAGGGTTTCAAATAGTCCCTAATTTACTTTCATAATAGTCTTAAAACCTTGTAGTTAAACCATACCTTACATATATTGCATACACCAATAAGGTTCATGATGACTCATAAGCTACATCATTTAATATTCTCTACCATATAACTTTTCAATCATTGAGAGAACTTAAAATCCTATTATGTACCTTCATACATGCTCAGACACTTTTGAGGACACTATTAATGCTTAAAATTGCATTATTTCTAAAACTAACAATGGGAAGTTTCAGGAATGTGGGACTTGCAACCTGAAATGACCTCCAAATTTTAAAGAAGCTAGATCTTCTTTATCTCAAGTGTATAATGAGGAAAGTGATAGGAATTAAATAGAAACACAAATGCAATGAAATAAAATCTAACTATGGTGGTGCACCTGAATTTAATTTGACCCTTAATTCTAAGCACAGTGAAGCTACCTTTAAGATTCTATTACATTAAAAAGCAAACAAGGCATGATCAATGTAAAAGATGAAAATAGATAGGATCAAAGGCTCACAACTTAGATGATTTTGCAATGACATATAAAATATCAACAAGGCACAGAACTCAGTCTTCTTATTAATTTTCTAGTCACATAAAAGGCATAGACACATGCACAGTTATACAAACTTTCTAACTCAAGAAAACATAACAAAGGCAAATGATATTACTGTCCATAGCTAAAAGTCTAAAACTTTTGATAATAATTTCTCACACAAAATTCTCTCTATCTTCTGATGATGATCATTCTGGCAACCTCTGCACCCATATTTATAACATCAAACTAGCTCTAGATTACCCACACATTCCCAATCCAATGGTCTAACTAAATTCTAACTGAACTGGAAGTGTCTAACAAAAGATATTTCTTGGATCTGAAATGTTCTGTCTCCCTATAGTTCATTGGATGAAATAGATACATAGGGTGCTTCCCACTATGAAACAGGTGAAGACACTTGGCGTGTTTCACTTATTCTACTTGAAAACTTTCTCATTATTTAAAAGGCATCAAAAAATGACACTTGGTAGCTTTCGAGGCACTTACCGAAGACACATGTCACTCTCCACATAACTTATACTTTTTATGTCTTTACTCAAGGGAATTCTATCTTTGACATCTGTCATAGTCCACTACTTCAAAACTTTAACAACTTACAAAAAATGGGACCCAAAACACTTCTCATCTGAGCAGATTTAAAAAGGAGAACGGGGATAGGAGTCACTTTTCATGTGTTTTTAACAAATGACATGTGGTAACTTCTATTTTCTTTAGCTAGGGACACGTGGTGGCTTTTGTTGATCTTTAGCTAGACTGTAGAAACATTCAGGACTCATTTTAGATTCATACAGATGGTGACACTTGGTGGCTTCCACTAAATTTAGAAACAAAACTTGGGTCCCATCACAGTCTTTACTTATCAATGAAACAAAGTGAATAATTTTAGATGTTGACACATGGCAGCTTCTACTTTCTTCAACTATGGATATGTGGCATCTTCTGTTGCTTTTAGAAAACATATTAAAACCTTCCACAATTGCCAATTAGCACCTTCCACTTGATCCTAAGAAAATCTTATTGAAAGAAGCTTTCAAAACCCAAAAAAAATTTGAAACTTAGAGGCCAACACTTGTCATGCTCTATTGAGTTACCATGCGACACGTGGTACATTCTAAGCAACTTACAGAGATTATAAAATATATCTCAGCCATTGACACTTGGTAGCTTCTGTGTGACTTTGATACTTAGACAAAATTTAGGTAGAAGAAAATCATGCCCATGCTTTGTGTCAAAAACTTTACTTCCTTGAAATTGAAATGTATAGGACAAAACTTGGAGTGCACAACTAAAAATTAGAAAATGAAAAATGTAGAGATTTTTACTCTACAGTTCTTGGTGACCCTGAGGACTTTTGAGCCTGCTCAAAAAGAATAATGCACAATCTTCTACATGATCAAATGTGACAAAAATCACAACTTTAGTAAGGCTATCTGATAAATAGACCACTCATCATCAGATAATCCCCAGTTATTTTATAATTCATTGAAGGCTAAATCAAGGTTAATGATATCCTTGTGTGAATTTTTTTGCAAAATATGAATTGCAGCCTTCAATTGAAATTCAAGCTGGGAAATGGGAATCAAAATAGCTTCTACTTCAGGCACTGATGAATCATCTCTTAAACCCTAAAAGACTACCTAATCATTTTTCCTAGCTAACAACAAAGGTTTAATCTCATCAATCATCAACACCGTATTATTATCAGAAAAAGGGGAGGGAAGACCCAATTGCACTAGATCTTCAATGTGTTGTTTCATGTCTTTGATTCCTTCTTTCACTACATATAGAAGCTCTTCACATTTAACTGCTACATAATTGCAATTGAGAGCTTCATTTACTCTTTTGGCAGTGATCATTCTATCACTAATCCCTACTACTGATAATGTTCCATCAGTTGCATCATATAACTTTTGTAGCAACATTTGAGAGTCAAACACTCTCAAAGAGATAGTGGATAGAGTGGCTTCAACTGAAGTCTCCACATTTTCACACAATTTCTATACATTTAGCAAAAAGGTTAAAGAGGGTCTGAACTGAGTAATCTCCTTAGAGATTATTTTCCATATTGATACATAAAGCTCCTTAACCATATTCAAAACCCCTGTATTCTTTGGCCTATTAGCCAACTCAAGTGTCAACTATGTTGTCATTTATTGCTCAGCTTAAAGTTGGGCTTGTATAGCAGTGGTATTGTTCTACTCATTCAATAGCTTTTATTGAATTTGAGTGACCTATAGTAGGATTTCCTCACATTTTTCTTGAAATGCTACCTTTTCTCACCTTAAGGTTGTCACTACATCTTTCACCTACATTAGCCCTACTTTTAAAGAATCATTTTAGGCCTGAATAGCCTGATGAGTCTGAAGAGAAACAATATCTTGCAACTATTTGTTGAGACTCTCTATTTCGTTATTCTTGGTATTGATTTCTATAGTCAAACTACTATAGTTTGCCTTTTCTTGGACTAGATCAACCTCCATCTTCTATAGCTTCTTTGATATTTTCAAATAATCCTTAGCTACTATAGAAGTGGATTTATTTAGTATCTCAATCTTATCTTAGGGTTTGAAAAGTGACATATCTATTGCCACTACATTCATTGTGTAATCTTCAAGCTACATCTGCTCATTTGGCTTGACTATATTAGGTGACAAATGGGTCACCATTAGTTGCTATTGTATTGGGTCAAATTGTGACATCATATGTAGAGTAGCCAAGGCTTTATTATCTTTCATCTTCTTTTTATCTATCCTATCTTCTCTAGCCTTCTTAGTAGTATCTGCTTGAATTTGGAAGGTAGAAGGAGAGGCAATGTGCCCACCCACAAAAGGATAACCCTATGGCAAGCCATATGGAATAGACAAATGTTGGCTAGGGGCAATCTGAGGAGGTAATTTCTTTGAGATAGAGGGGGAAAAATGAGGTAATGATATGGCCTGAGTATGGATAGATGGGGCAAAATGAGAAATGGGCACAATAGAGGTGGTAGGGGATATTATTTGGGCAGATGGAATCATCACCCCTATAAGAGAGGAAAGAGATTAAGAAGAAGAAGGATAAACAACACTTACTTAGGGAGCAACCGAAGTACTCTATGGTTGGTGTTGTGAGGGTTCTACCCTCTCCTCTGAATCAAGTTGAAACCTCAACCTCTTATGTTTCCTTGGTGTTTCTTCTTTTGGCTATGCTCCCTTCTCTTCAACATTTACCACTATTGCTAGTGGTGATTGCGTAAAACTGAGAACCCCAAGGGCTAACACTAATGGAGAAGCTTTTGGTGGTGAAGATACCACACTATTTTGGTTTTCAATGGTATTGAGAGATTGGGGCCAAATAGTTATAACTACTATAGCTGAGGTTTGCCCTGGGGTCTACAATGTTTGACTAGATTTTGTCTAGCTTCTAGCTCTCCACCCTATGTCTACAAATTGATTGTATCAGGGCTAGAGATAGGAGATAGATGACATTCATCCCAGAGTTCCTCCTATTTCTCATCTGAATCCACATTTCAAAAAGAGTGAGTTGTCTCACAAATCTCTTGCCTATATCTCCAATAGGCTTTTATCTTCTCAATGTTCCAGTCTTTGTTCTTTAATGCTCTTCTTAAACTAGAAGTCATTATAATATTAGGATCAAAATACCTTTGCTTAACATAAAAAGTTTCTCATGGCCTATCTTCTTGAAGGGGCAAATCCATCAATTCTACATAAAAATTAGGAATATCTTCCCTAGGATTTCTTCTATTTTCTCAAAAGAGACGGCCCTCATGCACAATTATGGTAGCAACCTTATTATTCTTGACCCATGAATTTATGAAACCATTGGGGTCATATCCCCATTTATCTTTAATTAAAGAGAAACCTAGGAAGGTTAGATTTCTTAGCAACATGATCTCAGCATCTCTAACCTCTAGGGCCATGTTGTTTGTTACCCATGGAACATCATACATTTTCATCTTTTTCTTCCCAGAGCCATATTCATTATTTACCATAGACACCTACCTAGTGACCTCTAAGAATGCTAACCTAAGGGTAAAAATCTTAGGTAGCAACACTGGTTCTCCACTAAAACCATGGACTCTAATAATAGTATGATGGGATCCAAAAAAGTAATCACAAGGAATAGTGCAATTGGTCATAAGGCTTGAGACACTTGGAAATAGTCTATTTACAACTGGCTCTAGGCTTAGATGACAAAAATAAAGGGTAACAAAAAGTTCCCAAAATTCGTATGGGTCATGGTTTTGGACAAGATATGTGTCGATGCAAACACAAGAATGGTTCTATGTAGACCAAGGATTGGGTCATACATATTTAGATGCATGTGTTGGGAAAAGATGCCAAAGTTTTGATACAACATAAGGTGAAATAGATAAGTAGAATACCTAAAAATCCCTTTAGATTTGAACTGGGTGAGTTGTTTAACCCTTGAATATGCAATCTACTCAGAGAAATCAAGCCGATATTCCTAAATCTTGTCAATAATTTTCAATCTGAAGAGGATGGCCATTTTTTCTACATAGACAGTTGTATCTTCTTTCATTCCAAAAATGAAAGCCATCATGGAAAGTGCACCTTGACTAGCTTGTGTAAATTATACTCTTGTTATTGGCAGTGTCAGCATAGTGGTATCATCATCACCTAATTGCAATTTTGATTTTAGAAACCTCAATTGAGTATTGACATTTGCCCATATTTTCTGCATTTTGGCAATGGTGGGAAGCATGGTTGTCTTTTCATGATACAGGGCCAACATGTCTTTGATAGCCTTTGGTGTAATTTGCACCATGAAAGAACCTTATTGTATTATATTTAAGGGTGCATGAAATAATTTAGAGCATATTTCAACCAAGTTAGGGCATGGAAGTACACCTGGGACAATGAATTGTGTTAGCTAAGAAGTCCATATCCTCATTGTGAATGTTTCATATTGTCCAGCCTTGGCCCTCTGAGTACACCTTTGATGTGCCCCTTCTCTAAGAGTTTTGATAGGATTTTGAATAACTAGGTTCATGATTCTATCTACAAAATATTTCACCCTTGCTAGGTCATTTGCATATCCAACTTCAGGGACTCTAGTCCATGGATAAGTTGTTAAAGGTTGTGCAGGGGCTGAAGCATATGACTTGCTTGTAAGAAACTTATCAATGGATTTGTAAATCCTAGACCCTTGTTATGAAGACTATACTTCCTCCATATCTATATCTAATTCTTTCAAATAATGAACTGTGATAACAGGTATGGAGCTTTACATTAAGAAAGCACTTTCACTAAGCAGGCTTTGCTATGAATTGAAATTTGTATATAACAAGGATTTTTTAGTAGATGTAGGAATATTTGAGACACTTATAAGCTTTAACTCTTGTTATAGGGTATTTAGTGACCCATCAAGTCTCAAAAATGGCATTAAAATTAGATAATCATTAGCAAATCTAATGGGATAGTGAGTTAGACACATCATGAAAGTGGTTGTGCAAGGTACCTTGGGAAATTTAAGGATTTGAGAGATATTTAAGGTGTTGAGAGTTTTGAAAATTTTGAAAAATACTCTAATCTATGGAAATGTGTTCAAATAACACTTATTTAAAGGAAAGAGCAAGAAATAAAAATGAGAAAACAAAACAACAAGGAAAGGGGAACTATCTAACTATAATACATTAGAGACACAACTTAACTGAAATGTTTCAAGTAGATCCCATTCATAGGAATCTCTTTAGGTTCACCTTCCATTATTTCTAGCTCAAACAAAATTTTCTATTTACATGCATGAATTTGATAGGGGCAAGTCCGTAATGCTTCAAATTTAGTGTGTTGACCCAGCTTGGCAGCTCTTACATTCCATTTCAAAACAATTGAGCCTACTTCGAAATGAGGATTTGAAGTCCCTTTATCAAAGCAGTCTTTAATTATTTTTTGATGTTTTATTAATGAATCGTGTCCTACATCCCTCTTTTCTTAAAATTCCAAAATTTCAGCAAGTCTAACCTACATGGGGCCATTTTCCTCAATTTCAATTTGTTTTAATAGTTGGAGAATAAGAATCTCCAAGCTTAGGGGTATTACATCAAGCTTGCCATAGACCAATTCATATGGGGACATTTTTGTCACCTACTTAGGTGTAATTCTATTAGCCCACAGTGCTATATTAAGCACTTTATGCCACTCCTTATGATGATCAGCCCCTATTCTCTTGATGTGTCTAATCAGGTTCTTGTTAGTTGATTCTACCAAACCATTACCCTGAGGGTAATAATTAGAGGAAATTTTTGGATACATTCCATGCTTTAAGAAAACTCAGATACTTTAGACCCTAAAAATGCTTTAGCATTATATGAAATTATGGTGTGAGGAGCCCTAAGGCGAGTAGTGATACTCCCTAGAAAATCTAGGATCACATTTTTTGTTGCCTCTTTAAGTGGCACTGCCTCAGTCCATCTAGTGAAATAATCTATGGAAGTTAGAATCCATTTGTGACCCATACTAGACACTGGATTTATCATTCCAATGAAGTCAAGACCCCATTGAGAAAAAGGTTCATCAACAATTATAGGACTAAGAGGCATTGTTGCATTCCTTCTCATCCCCACATAATATTGATAAGATTAACATTTTTTAACTAGTTGATAATAGTCTGTAAATAAAGTAGGCCAGAAATAACCTACCTCACTTATCTTTATAGCCGTGGTCTTTATAGAAAAATGTCCACCTAAGACTCCATGATGCATTTCATGAAGTATTTTCTTGGCTTCATCTTTCTCTACACATCTTAAAAGTTTGCCATCAGAATTTCTTTTTAAAAGAACTTGTTCTTTTAAAACAAAATGGACCCCTTGCATCCTATAATATCTCCTCTTATTTTGAGGGAGTTCTCTTGGGTAAATCCCATATTTTATAAAATGAATCCTGTTTGTGACCCACGAGTTCTGATCAGCCTCTTATATCCTCAATACAGTTTCCTTTTCCATTTCTAAATCTGTTTTAATAGGTATCATCTTTTTAAGCTCTTGAGTCATGTATTGACACAACCTCTACTTCTAATTAACTTAGTGGATTTGACTTATACATAATATTTAAGGATCTTTGTTATCCACTTTTCTCTTTTTTTAGTAATTTCACCCTCCATAATGTATTCTCTAACACTTGGGTGAGCCACAAGTATCATAATCTTACTTCTTGATACTATATGCCTAAATTTTTTGAGGGATTTTACCATAAAATATGCTTGTTTATCCACAAATTTGTATTTGGTTTCATATTCCCTAAGAGTCCTTGAGAAAAAGGCTATTGGATGCTCTACCTCCTATCTATCATCTTTCTGTGTTAGGACAACAACAAGACTGAGCTCTCCTCCATAGACATACATTATAAAAGGCTTAGAAAAGTCTGGGTTTCTAAGTACTAGGGCCATTGAAATTGCTTTTTTAACCTCTTCAAAGGCTTGCCTTCCTTTTGTAGTCCACTTAAAAACTAGGTCTTTTTCAACAAGAATGTCACTGGTCTTACTAAGCCTACAATGTCAGATATGAACTGACTGACAAAATTAATCTTCCCCAAAAAAGATTGAATTACTTTCTTATTTTCTGGTAGGGGCAAGTTCATTATGGCTACAAATCTCTCTAGATCTATAGAAACTCCTTCTTTAATTACTATATGTCCCAATAATTTGCCTTGAGGTACAATAAAGATAGATTTCTTAGGATTCAAGGATATTCCAAATTCTTGACATTTATTAAAAATAGATTCTAAATGATCAAAATGATCAACAACATTCTTAGAAAAAATAGTAAGATCATCAAGATAAATCAGGATGATTTTATTTATAAGTTCTACAAATGCTACATCCATAGCTCTTTGAAAATTGGCTCCTCCATTTGACAAGCCAAATGGCATCTTAGCATATGAAAATGTTCCCCATTTAGTAGTAAAAGTAGTCTTGTATTAGTCTTCATCAGCCAACCAAATCTGATTATATCTAGATAAACCATCTAGCAAGGAAAATCTCTTTGATCCAGCCACAGTCTGTAGAATTTGTTCCATAGAGGGTAAGGGATAGTGATCTTTCAGAGATGCTCTATTCAGGTCTTTAAAATCTACACAGAGTCTTATGTCACCATTCTTTTTCCTGACTAGTACTAGATATGATACCCAGGTTGAGTGTTTGATTGGGAAAATTATTTTAGAATCTAAAATTTTCTACAACTCATCCACCATTAGAGATTCAATCCTTGGATTTACTGGCCTCTACTTTTGTCTGACTGGTTTAGATCCTTTAATTAGTTATTTTTGTGCTGAATGATGTCTCTATTATATCCATGAAGGTCTTCATAGCTCTAGGCCATGACTCTATCATATCTTTTGCATAAGTCAATTAGTCTTTCCCTTTCCTCTTGAGTTGAAAAATTTCCAATTTTTTATTTTCTCCCTTCACTCACCTCTATTTCAGAATAATCTACTTTATTTACTTGGAAACTTTTCTTCTCTATGCCTACATCTTCTAGATCAAATAGGTTTTCTAAAGTGATCAAGCCTTTAGGAAGCTTATTATTCTTTAATTGTATAACTTGGTCTCCATATGCCTCTTTAATTTTTGTTTACAACTAATCAACAAATTCCCCTGATTGTTGCAAGAATGAGAGTACATGAGAATCATTTTCAAATACTTGCCAATTCTCATCATTATCTAGGATAGTTGGCCTTATTATAACTTTTATTGACTCATTGTTAACTAATAGGCCAGTTACTGGATCAAACAATGAGCCAATCTATGCCATCCTATTAGCATCAAAATTTTGGGTTCTAGGAATTACTTCAATATTGAAAGCTTCAAAATCTTCTATTAAGTCCCAAATTCTATGTCTATAGGATCTCATCCTTACATTTTTGGCTATTTCCTTTTCCCTAATTTGTTTCACCACTAATTTTGAATATCCTTTCACTATCAGATTCTTTACTCCCTTTTTCTTGGCTAATATGAGCCCATATACTAAGGATTCATATTCAACATCATTATTAGTAAAAGCAAATTAGAAATGGATAGCTCTCAAAATTTTCTCCCCATTTGGAGCAACAAGACAAATTCCTACTCTAGCACCACTTTTACTTCTAGTCCCATCAGAATTTAAGGTCCAAATTTTTGAATATTTTTTAGATTCTTGAGTAGTTGGTGTTTCTTGCCAAAAAACATTTGGGATTTCATGGTCTTCATCAAAAATGACATAAGTGCCCAGACCAGTAGAGTCATAATTTCCATATGGATCACTATGCAACATAGCTAACAAATGGTTATTTTATTCTTCTTGGTCATGTTCAGTCCAGTCACCCAACTCTTCAAGAAAGACCTTTTCTTCCTTATTTAGCATAGCATGAGCTGCTTCTAATTTTGACGTTGGTTCATTGGTGATGTGATCATTAGATAATGGCTCAGATAGTATTTTCATCTTTGACCATATTTGGTTTTTAAGATGAGGTGAGACCAATCAAGTGACATATATCCTCCTATTTGGCTATGAAATTTGTAGATAAACATAGGCCAAATATAGGGGGTATACCTATGACTACCATGTCTTGATTGACAATTATATTGGGGCAAGTATATAATTGTAATGGGAGTTGTTTAATTCTCCCTATTATTTTCACTAATTTTCCATCCAGTTGCATGACTCCTCTAGTAAGTGGCTCATACTTTATTTTTAAAGCATTAGCTATTTGCTTAGGCATTATTGAGTACTAGCCCCTGAGTCTAACATCACATTATGCAACAGTTTCTTTCCCACCATTAGAGTCAAATAGGACTCTAGTTTGGATTTACTTACATCAACTACATTGTTCACAAGGGCTATTGTCTTCAAAGGAACTGTGTCCTTGATCTTTTATTTATCAGCAAGTCCTTTGGTGCCAATATGTTTAGGCACTGCTTGACCTTATAGAGCTTCTTGTAACAATGTCTTTTGCTTAGGAATAGCTAATATGTCCCACATTAACACATGTGCTAGGGTTTTCTTCAGCTGATGCACCACATTCACTGGTCCTATTGTTTGGGTTCTTAGAAAATAAGAGTACCTTGCTTTTTCTTGAACTTTTCTAGGAACTACTTGATTCTGCATTGGTTGATGCACTTCTTATCTAGTAGCTATGTTTTGATGAATTTGAAATGGAGGAGGCCCCATAACTTCATTATTTGTGACTTCAGGCTATTCTATCATCCTTTTCTTTGATCTAGTATAGTAGTATGATTGTACCACTGGTTTCTTGGAAGTAGAAGCTTCATTCAATAATACTAACTCTTCATCTTCAACCCATGAAAACAAAGCATGTTCAGGGGCTATTTATTCTTCTTGTTGTGAGGACATCCCTTGCATCTGAGCCATTAGGACTGAATTTTGCATACTAGGGGATTGGTAGGCTTGAGTGTCAGAAGTACTTGGAAATTATCCATCCATTCTTCTTTGCTCTGCTACCTTTTATTGTAGATTACCCATGGGACAATCTCTAAGTGTATGAGCATTATTACAAGGAAAAAACTAGGAATTGGTTCCATTTGCATATTTACTATGCCCTTGAACAATCTCTTTATTTGGATTAGGGGAATAGTCTGCAAGGGTGTAGGGACTGCAACTAATTGGTTTGTTGGCTGAGGGTTATTTTGCCTTTGACGACCTTGATACTGGTTTGACTATGGTGGGAATCTATTTCCTTGGTAGACTTGATATTGGGGTTTAGGATAAGGATTCTACTATCTTTTTATGTTAATTAACTCATTTGAAAATGTCCTTAAGATGTTCTTGATATGATCCATCTCAGATGATTGGGCAGGGACAAGCTCTTTAGTAGGTTGTTGAGGATATGTGTACATAGACACAGGTGGGGCTATAGGATTAGGGGCTTCTTGAGGTAAAGGTAAGGTAATTTCTAGAAACATGGGCATGGGAGGCCTTGGGGGTAACTTTCCAACATCTATTAAATTATTTTCAGCTCTAACTGCATAGTCATAAGCTTCTGGCAGAGTCTGACCTCCAAGTGACTGAATCATTACTGATATATCTAAATTTAAAGCTTTAATATAAAATACTATAGCCATACCTAGTAATAGTCTTGTATTAATAAGGATTCATTTCGAAGTCTTTTGAAATATTGAATTGAAGTTAGTCATTACTTCTTGTGGTGCCCTTTTAATAGTAATCAATTGTTACAACAAAGAAGACTTATCACCCTTTTCTTCAAACCTTTCAAAGAAAAGATATCCAAGTTGATCCCATGTAGATACTATATTTGGGGTCAAGGATTTGTACCATTCTAGAGCCTTCCATTTAAAAGAAGCTGCTAATAATCTTATAGACACATTCTACTATGTGACCACATGTATAACACATACATCAAACACATCCTACAAATGTTCTTTAGGTGTTTTGAAATCTTGCCCACTAAATTTGGGTAGAGCTTTCAGGGCATTTACTAGAATAGGGTCCCAAGTGGCTGGTGGTATTGGGAGGATCAAAGGACTGCTAGTGTTCTAACTTGCATAATTCCTTGGGGGTATAGGAGCTCCCATATTTACTCTTGGTATTGGTATAAACTGATTGACTCTTCGTCTTGGACTAGTTACCAATGGTAGAAAAAGAATACCTAGATTTACAACAAATTGAGATCTTGTTATTAGTCAACAACTCTGACTCCTTGTAGCTCTCTAGTTCATACAGTCTTGAAAGAAACTTCAAGATGGTGTCCCACTAGGTGTGCCAAAAACTATTGATGCTTAAAATTGTGATGTTTCTAACACCAACAATGGGAAGTTTCAAGAATGTGGGACTTGTAACTTGAAATGACCTCCAGATTTTAAAGAAGCTAGCTCTTCTTTATCTCAAGTGTATAATGAGGAAAGGGATAGGAATTAAATAGAAACACAAATGTAATGAAATAAAATTTAACTATGGCAATGCACCTAAATTTAATTCAACCCTTAATTCTAAGCATAGTGAAGCTACCTTTAAGATTCTATTACATTAAAGAGAAAACAAGGCATGGTCAATGTAAAAGATGAAAATTGATAAGATGAAAGGCTCACAACTTAGATGATTTTTCAATGACACAAAAAATATCAACAAGGCACATAAATCAATCTTCTTATTAATTTTCTAGTCACATAAAAGGCACAAAAACATGCACAGTTATACAAACTTTCTAACTCAAGAAAATGGAACAAAGGCAAATGATATTACTGGCCACAACTAAAAGTCTAAAAAATTTTGATAACAATTTCTCATAAAAAATTATCTCTATCTTCTAATGATGATCATTTTGGCAACCTTTGCACCCATATTTATAGCATCAAACTAGCTCTAGATTACCCACATGTTCCCAATCCAATGGTCTAACTAAGCTCTAACTGAACTAGAAGTGTTTAACAAAAGATATTTCTTGGATTTGAAACATTCCATCTCCTTGTAGTTCATTGGATGAAATAGATACACAGGGTGCTTACCACTATGAAATAGGCAAAGACACTTAGCGTGTTTCACTTATTCTACTTGAAAACATTCTCATTATTCAAAAGGTACCAAAAATGACACTTGGCAGCTTTTGAGGCACTTATCGAAGACACATGGCACTTTCTACGTAACTTATATTGTTTATATGTCTTTGCTCAAGGGCGTTCTGTCTTTGACATCTATCATAGTTTATTGCTTTAAAACTTTAACAACTTATAGAAAATGGGACCCACAACACTTCTCGCCTGAGTAACTTTAAATAGGAAAATGGGGATAGGTGTCAATTTCCACATATTTTTAATAAATGACACATGGTCACCTCCATTTTCTTTAGCTAGGGACATGTGGTGGCTTCTATTGATCTTTATCTAGACTATAGAAACATTTAGGACTCATTTTAGATTCATACAGATGGTGACACTTGGTAGCTTCCACTAACTTTAGAAATAAAACTTGGGTCCCACCATAGTCTTTACTTATTGATGAAATAAAGTGAAGATATTTTAGATGTTGACACATGGTGGATTTTGCTTTCTTCAACTATGGATACATGGCATCTTCCATTTCTTTTAGAAAACATTTCAAAACCTTCTGTAATTTCCAATTGGTGCCTTCCACTTGATCCTGAGAAAAGCTTATTGAAAGAAGCTTTCGAAACCCAAAAGAAATTTGAAACTCAGAGGCCAACACTTGTCACACTCCACTGAGTTACCATAAGACACGTGGTATGCTTTGAGTAACTTACAAAGATTATAAAATGTATCTTGGCCATTGACACTTGGCAACTTTCATGTGACTTTGATACATAGACAAAATTTAGGCAGAAGTAACTCACACCTGTGCTCTGTGTCAAAAACTTTACTGCCTTGAAACTGAAATGTGTAGGGACAAAACATGGAGCACACAACTAAAAATTAGAAAATGAAAAATGTAGAGTTTTTTACTCTATAGACACTTGACACAAAATGAAAAGGGAGTGAGGACAATCACCATATATTTCATGACATGACTAGACAATGGACCTGCTACATTTAAAATGACAACCAATGACCTTGTTTGGACTATCCTAACTCATTAGGAATTATAAAAACTATGGATTCATATGGTGGAATAGGGTTCATATGAATTATTTTGACCCTTTTAAAATCTTGAGGGCCAAAAATGGTCAACATTTCTAGTGACTCAGATGGCTTGACCTACATGCTAGTCAAGAGAATCCAAAACATCTTTGCTTATCATTGATGGATAAATAAAGATTCTTTATTACAAAATGAATTTAATAATACATTAAAAACCTTTAGGTATAAACAAACACAAAAATAAATAAAATAAGAGATACTAAAAAATAAAACCCCACAACAATAAGAAACTATAAAAAATCAACAACTAACAAGTTTGTGCATCAATACTTAGAAGAAAGAAACTAGTTATTATATACAAGAGGACTTATTGATTCTGATAAAAATAGTTGAGGAACATCCCACTAACAATTATAATAAGTTACTCAATAATAAATATAGATAATTTGAAGGAATTTATCTCTTTACAAATAGTAATGATGTATGGCCCACTCTAAAGACTATCAAATTTTGAATGCTTACCTGGTTTGGCACGTTCGTCATCCCACTTAAGCACAATGTCACCTTGTTGAAAAGTATTGTATGAGGCTCTATTTTCAAATTATATTTTTAATTTGCCTTGTTTGGAACACATGGTATGCATATCACTACTTGTTATCTCTTCCAACTCACTCAGCCCATTCATCATCACTTCTATTGCATCACTCTCCATGAGCTCAAGCTGGTGTGCATGTTCTAAGGCTGGTATCTCAAGTGAGATGGGAAGATTTGATTCATTAAAATAAATAAGGAGATAATGTTATTGAACAATATAATTCTTATTATTAATCCTATCTAACCATAAAGTAGTCCTTAACTGTGTGTGCCGTTTTCTTTGGTTATCCTCCATTGTCCTTTTTGGATCTTAATCAATTTCTTATTTGTAGACTCTGTTAGTCCATTTCCATATGGATAGTAGTTAGATGAGGAATTAATGTAAATAAAATTATTATGGTACTGATAACATACACTTTCATTACTAAATTCCAAGGTATTATCTGATATAATGGTGGAGGGGACCCCAAACCTAGTCATTAAGCTCTAGTAAAACTCAAAAATTAAGTTCTCATTTTCCACCTTGAGTGAAACCACCTCCATCCACATGATAATGTAATAACTAGATGTTAAAAACCACTTATGAATATAAATATATTGGGTATGAATTATATCTATGAAATCTAATTCCCATTATATGAAGGGTTTTTCAACTTGAATGGGTTTCAGAGGCAAAACAACTAGTCTTTGCTTATCAATAAACATGGCATATTTGGGAAACCTCCTAGCATAATAATACAAGCACCTAAATAAATCAAGACAAAAATAATTTTATATTATGATATTTTATGTTATTTTATTGTATAAAAATTTCCCTCCTAAAGGCCCATCATGAAACTTCTCTAGAAGTTTGTTCACTTGACTAGTCTCGACACACCTCAAAAGCATGCCACCAATGTCCTTATTGAAGAATACCCCATAGACCAAGAAATAAGGGATATATTTAATTTTTAAGTGTATCCTCCTTTCCATTTATAATCCCATAGAAAATTCTCCCATTTGGAAGAACTTAACTATGTCTTGGGTCTAGTGGTAAGCAGATATAGTTGTAGCAACTGCTTGTTGGCCATCTTGAGTTGCTAAAACCACCTCTTTATCTTCCTTATAATCTTATACAAGGTGATAAAAAAGTAATATAACTATAATAATATTATTAAACTTCACATATATTTCATACTCCATGCACTTAGTCACACAACCAACCCTCTTTTCACTTTAGTCTCTATTGAGTATGAAATAATTAATGCTAGGGTGAACTACCATAAAAAAAATATTATTTTTAGACACCATGTGTCTAAAATTATTTAGGACTCTCATGACATAAAGTACATATTTTTAAATAAATCTATATCTTTCCTTGTACCTTTACAATTATTGATTGAATAAGGTAATGGGCTGCTCTAGTCCTTCAATGTTTTGTTACGTTGGCATAACAAAGATAGTATCACTTATGGAGAAAGCATACATGAAGAAATCATTTGTAAAATAAAGGTTGAGGATGGTGGGAGCTTATGAAATGGAATAATTTATGACCTCAAATATTATTTTACTATTTTTAGTCCATTATAACTCCTTATGTTTCTTGAGCATGTGAGTTAGTGATCTCACCAATTCTATAAATCTAGGAATGAATCTTCTGATGAAGTTGATTTTTACCAAAAAACATTGAAATACCTTTTTGTGTTTTGGAAATGATAGATAAATGATTTTTTCTATCCTCTATAGTTCGATGGAGAGGCCAATTTTTTAACATAACATGTCCTATAAGTATGCACTCATAGATTAAAAATATACATTTTTTGGGTTTAAGGAGATCCCAAATTGCCTAAACCTATCAAACATTAACCTCAAATGTGTCAAGTGATCCTTAGGATCTTTCGAGAACATAGTTATGTCATCAAGGTAGATGAGTATCATTTCATTTATGATCCCTTGGAATGCCACATCCATTGCCTTTTAGAAGGTAACCCTTGCATTGGATAATCAAAAGGGCATCTTCTTGTATGCATATGTGACCCACTTGGTTGTGAAGGTAGTTTTGTGTCTATCCTCATATCTCACTAATACTTAATTATATCTAGAGTATCCATCAAGAAAAGAGAACCTTTGTGAACCTGTAACTCTTTGAATAATATGATCCATTGATGGTAGATGGTAGTGATCTATTAGTGACACAATGTTCACATACAAACGTAGCTCTCCATTCTTCTTCCTCACAAGCACAAGATTTTCCACCAGTGAATAATGTTTGATGGGGAAGATAATATCATATTCAATAGTTTTTGTAAACTCCTTCCTCATAAAGATCTCGATTTTGTGGTTGACCAACCTTTGGTTTTATCTCATAGGTTTGGAATTCTCCTCCAAATCTATGATATGTTGTGCCAACCTAGGATCAACATATTTTAATTCATGATATTCCCATGAAAATACATCTACATATTCTTGGCACAATGTTATAAAGGTTTCCTTATCTTCTTTGGTGTTCACCTTTCCTATGTTAAGTAACTTGTATTTGAATATGGAAACCTTCTCATAGTGTTCTTTGTTAGTGGATATGATTACCTTATCCTTCTCAGTTGGTCATCCTCATTGAATATACTCTTAAATATTACCAAGCCGTTAGGTAACTTATTTATCCTCAACTAGAAAATATGGTATACATATTGATATTGTAACCCACCTTAATTCATTGAGCATAATTCTACCTCATGTTTTAAGAAACAAGAAATATGTCTATCACTTTACAATACTTGCCAACTCACCTCATTATTAGGGATTGAGGGATTTCATAACACTTTGATTTTGGAATTATCTTTCATGTCCTTGACCCCATAAAATATATAATATTGTGCCCCAATGGTAGCTAATTAATCTACATGATGATTGGCCTCCCTAAGAATGGAGCGAATGTTAAAGTCTTTAAAGTCCTCCAAGACGTCCCAAACCCTATGTTTTTAGGCCTTCAAGAGTGGATTATTGACTATAATTAGGCCTCTTACCTATTACACCACTAACTCACTATCTCCTTTAGCTTGAAAAAGCTTGATGCCTCTCTTTTAATCCAATTATAGCCCATGAATGAGGGTTTCATATTTTTTAGTATTGTACATGAAACTAAATGGAAACCTTAGGGTATAATAATATATTTTCTTATGAGGGGAGATAATCAAAATACCTGCCCCACTCCCATTCTTTGATCTAGACCCATAAAAAAAGTTACATACACCATAATGTTGGCTTGTGCTAGTGAGACATGGCATAGTAACTTGTTCATGCATCAAATACACACCCAAACCTACGTCTTCAATGGTAATGTAAGGATAATATCCATGATTATATTCTACCCAGACATTAAGGAGTACATATGATATGCCTTCTAGTGGTTCCATAGGCTCTTGGTCATTAGGGTGCTCATCTGAATCCAAGATAGTGAAATTAAAATTTGATAGGTTGGGCATATAGGTTTCTAAGTATAACCTACAAATAGGTTCAGACCTTATCATAAACTTTGTCCCATACCTAGTCCTAAAGACCATGTATGACCAATCAGAAGAGAGATATCCCATAATTTTAATAGTGAAATCTATAGATAAGCATAAGGAAAAGAAGGGAGGGAGGTCAACTACTATCACACCTTAGGATGTGGTATAGTTAGTAAAAATAACCAGTATGATCCTAAGGTCTTTAAGGACATCTAGAGTCTTGGTAAGAGACCCATATAGCTATAAAATCCCCTTTGTACCATGTTCATATTTAAGCCCTAGTTTATCAACTATATACTTAGGCATGATAGAAGGTTTAGCCCACTATATATAATTTAATTATGCACAAGGAAATCTCCTATGATGACTAAAAGGTATAAGGTAATTGGTTTGACTACCTTAGGTGCTTTGGACTTGTTGACCAAATTTGACTTTTAGGTTTAATTTGGACTCCTATAGGTAAAAATATTGATTTTTTAAATCTTTAGGGTCTAAATATTTATCATAGGCTATATTATATCTCATTTGATGTTATTTAATGCATTTTTAGCCTTAGTCATGGTCTAATAGGTTTATTTGTCATTTTGAGTCTTTTAGTGTACTTTTAAGGGTCATAAATGTAAATGGCATGGTTCCCAAGGTGACCATGTGTTATTTTTTACTTTAAAATGTCAAAAATGTTAGGTTACCTATAAAGGATTTTATTTACATCAGAATATTGTAGGTTGTCTAGCTAAAATTAAAGAAATAAAAAAAAGGAACATTTGGCACTTGTATGGCCCATGGGGAAGTTTTACATGTGGGATAATATCATTGAAGGCATATTAATATTCCTCACATTTATCTCAATATTTTATTTTCTCTGGAAGTTCCATTTTAATCCAAAACTGTTCTACTTCTTCTTTGAATTTCTAGACATATACAAGTGACCTTCAGGTTTATGATTAGTATAGATATCTTAAAAGGTTTTAGGATAAATTATTTTGATAGGTGATATTACAATTAGATACCTTACTTTACATATCAATATTTCAATGATTAATCAAATTTTATTTATGAACCATCCTCATGAAGTTTACTATACTTTTTTGCTAGTTATTGTATGAACCATATAGGTTTTACTCCATTTTGGTCAAATATATACAAAATAATTGGTGATTTTGAATTTATACTATTTTTTATACCTTATAATATGAAATCCATACTTATTTTCATTTTTAATTTTGTTTTGATGACCAATTTAGTCCATGTTGAAAGAAAGGTGCCTCCATTTACAGTCTCAATCAAATTTCTTCTTGTTGTATAATGTTGGTTTCTTTTAGAGGACTCATGTAGTTGATAAATTATGTTACATATGTCTTAGATTCATATTAATAACTACTTACATGTTTTGGTTTCCCCATATCATGTTTTGGGTAGCTTACACTCTTGGCATCTCTCACAGTCAACTACATGCCTAACTTCACTTGCAGTCACATGCTTAGATCTTATTAAAATTATTCATGGAATGGTAATTATGGTGTATTAGTTGTCAAAGCCATCAATATTTGAAAAGTGTTCATTTAGATCTTTGGGAAAGTGTAAGTTTGATCCCATGCTCATTCACCATGTCAAAAAGTCATGAGATGTCTCTACTTCTTGTATTCCATATATATGTAAGTGATTTTCACATTGAAAAAGATGTTTTGTGACTTGTTTCAAGATGTCCTTAGTATAAATCATGAATTTAGATGGTCTAAAATAGGTTTGAGATTCCCATGAGGCCTTTTATCCACTTTGTTGTTCTATTCCACACTCATTATCTACACATAGCCCAATACACACCTATAGGAGCCATTGTTGATGTCATGCTGAGAGGTGGAAAACACTAAATAGGTTTCAAAATTATAATATTACTAAGGGTCCATTGGTAAATTTTATGGAAACATGATAATTACAATAAACCTATCCATCTCTCATACTGCCCAAGGTTCCACACTTGTTGCCTATGTGTACTGATGAGCACTTACAATTGTTACCTTAGAATTGTGTAGGCCTTGAGATGGGGAATTTAGAACATGATAGGGTCATTTTAAAATAATATCACGTGAAAGATTCATGACACAATTATAGGAGGTGTCAAAAGGATAAAATAAGGTGTAAGATAGGTTGGTTGGAATAAATATTGAATTCTAGGAAAATATCCCTAAAATGAAGAAACAAAGGTTAAGGGGATTTTTTTGAACATATTGAAACATAGTGGTAAAAGGTTTTAAGGCATATATATATATATATATATATATATATATATATATATATATATATATATATATATATATATATAGGTTAATCTTATAGCCCCTATCACGGAGAGTTTCCATGCAAAATATGAGGGTTAAAAAATGACGAGAGGATGAAATTAAGGGCCTCAAATATGTTTTAAGTGGTTGAATTGGAAAATAGATCTATAGGTAAACAAATGGTATGAAATACATAAAGAGGAATTTGATATATGGCTTTTTAATCATTACAACCACTTATAGGTGTCCACACATAAGGAAATAGACACCTACAATAAGGTATAGGATAGTGACCCAAAATTTATGCCCAAATGGTGCTCTAAGACTATCAAAGCTAAGTTCAAAATAAATCATGAACTTTTATGACCTAAGGGGGTTCAAGATATGTCCTCATATACTGTGATCAAGTCTCAAAAAGTAAAATTGACCTATAGGTAGGGTCTAAAAGGTAGGTTTCTTAGTCATGGTAAGAAAAAATCAATTTATGAATCCAAAGAGAATACAAGGTAAGTTAAATGAATGATAATTTAACAAGGGTTTTCATGCTTCAATAATAATATCTCCATACCATGAACAATCTAAATTGTAAGCACACACACACCTACAACAATAAAAAATAGGGTTTCACACCTATAATAGGGAAGGACTCAGTTTTGGGGCTCATAGTGCATGTGAAGGGATAAAGAGAAGCTATAATGATTAAATAATAAGGTTACCACCTCCATTAAGGTCAAAACTAACTTAATAAGCTATTAACATGATGAAATAAACCTACTTATGCCTGTCAACCCCTCTATACACCTATAACTATGTGGAATCATAAAGAAGTTTGGAGGTGACTATGATTAAGAGGAATAGAAGGTTTTATATAAATTTTAAAATGGTTCATGATAGGTTAAAATATGTTTTCACAAGACCAAAACTCTTGCAATTTTATCATCTACTTTCCCCATTTGGTCAAAGGTAGCAGTTTATATTGTAAGCAAGGAAAAAATGTTACTTAATAGGAAAATATGAGGAATCCAAGGAAGAAAGGTATTTTTGGGTAAATTTTAAGATTCCTTAGCATTAATTTAGGTTAAATATCATGTTTAGGGATCTTAAGATCATTGGTTTAGCCTGTAGATGTCACTATTACGTGGATTTGTGAAAAATACAAGAAAAATAGAATTTTAGAGGGCATTTTGGGCATTTTGAGCTAGTTAGTCACCTAAGTAAAGGAATATAGATAAAAATTATGGTAAAAATTATCATTATGACCTTATAAAACTCCAAAAATATTAAATTTTCCTAGGGGAAGAGGGATATATCTCACTATTTTATCTAAGAGGTCAATCAATCAAGAAAAATCAAGGTTTGGTAAAACAAGCTAATGAGGTGAAAATGGGCAAAGGGAATGATATGAATATTTGGGTGCATTGGGAAACATATTTTGAGGTGTATGTAAGTAAATTATATTCTATATAAGCACTAGGTCAGGCTTAGACCTCTCAAAATGAACATAACGCCCTTACACACAATCCAACTAGACAAACTTCTTTTAGGCCTACTTGGTGAATGAATGAAAAATATGAAACGAGTGTTTTCGAGGTTATTTTAAAGATTTTTAAGCTTTAATGGGGAGTTAAAATTCATAATAAATCATCCCAACCATGAAATATCAGTCCAAGAAGCCCAAACTAGCAAGGTGCATGTTAAGCCCATTAGGCCTTAAAGAGACTTAGAGCTAATTGGGGTTCCACCATCACTTTTGGATTTTGGTGAGTGTTTTATATTTTTGTATCATGTTTGTGAGATTTAATTAGACATTTTTATAATTTTATTATGCATGTAAACTTGAAAGAAAGCTACCTTTATCCTAGATATAGTCTAAGCATGCAATAATTATAAAGATAAACTTGATAGGGTGACTTCAAGTTTCATATCTCCTCTAAGAGTTTCCATGGGAACTAAAGGAGTTTGGAGGGGTTATTATGGTACCTTAAAATCATGTTTTTTTTTCATTTTTTGGAATTTACAATGCCATATATTTATGGAAAATCGTAAGACTAAAAATTGCCTAAAATCCTACTAAACCCTCATTTAGGATCCAATGGAGAAAACAATATTGGATATCTATCCAAATGACATAGTTTGATCATGAAATTTATTTTAAATTGTAAAGGACTCACTAATTATCCATCCCATACTTTTTATCTATATGGAATTGTAAGGATATGGTGTAAAATAGGGTATTTTTTACCACTTTGTGTGTTTTACAGGTTCTAGAAGAGGTATAAAGATGAAATAAATTTGAGAGGAATATTAATACATGTAATAACTAAGTATGGTAATTTAAATCCAAGAAAAAACTCCTAGGTTTTCAAACTAGAGATCTCATCTTAGCTAGTCAAAACTTGCATAGTGAATAGAAGGGTGAGAAGTGTGAAAACCTAAAGTGGATGTCCTTTTAAGGTGTACCTAAGTATTATAAGGCTATGAAGGGTCTTGAAAATTTTAATCCACTCCATCCCATTTATTTTCATGGAAATTTTATTCTAATTCTGAGGCCAAGTGTGAGGGGTCATAAGAAAGAGTAGTTTTTTTTATACTGTAGGCAGTGATGGCTTCCTTCCACGAGTTTTTAGATTAGTAAGACTAAAAAAATACATGAAGTAGAATGTTTGAAATCTTTCCCTCTCATTCCAATCATCAGACATATCCTTAGTTTTTGGACTTTCAAACAAGTCTAAATCATGAAGGTAGTTTTTTGAGCTAAAATGATGAGTTTCATGCCACTTTTCACAAGTTTCATGAATTTTATGAACATTTGGACCTCATAAAATTGAATGATTCATTTAAAATATATTTTTCATGAAAATTTAACCTCTTTTTTCATCTTGACATGTGTCAAATTAACCTTTGGACTTCCCTTATCTTGCCCCTCTCCTATATGCTATAAATATTGACTCTTTTTGGTCTTTATGGTAGCCTTCATTGGTTAATGGTGAAAACTTGACAAATTTTGTAATTTAATGTATATTTAAGAAATAAAACAAGTGAATTTTACTAATTACATGTATGATAGCATTTTGTTGTAATCTTGTTGGTGTTCTCTAGTAGATCTTTTTTAGTATGTTATCCTTGTTTGTTCACCAAGTGTGTAGAAAAGTAATTGTTATAGGTCTTTATTAGTATTATATTTTAAGTTTATAGTTTATTTATAAGTGTTTCATGACTATATTCTCTCAAGGAATCATTCATCACCCTCTTAAGTATCAAAATACCTTATGAACCTAGCATATGAAACATTGATGTAACAATTTGTCTTGTGATGTGAGTTTTGTGTGAAGAAGGATTTGTTTTTATATAATTAGTATAATTTAAGTCATGAGGAGGAAATTAAATATTGGTGCATCACTTTTTAGTTTTTTTTTTCTTAACCCTTTTCATACCAAGTTGATAAATAAGAGAGTGTTTCAAAGAGTGAATCAAGGGAGCTATCCCTTCTAGAGATTTATCTCACCAAATTGTTACCCACAACAAGCGATATGTCTCCATTATGAAACTTTGATGAGGAGATATAGGCATCTCCTTAAGGGGTAAAAATCCAAGTGATAATATTTTTTAGTACTCTTGATGGGACTCTATGTCCTAAAATATTATCCAAGATTGGTACTAGTCTTGGCATAGTTGCAGATACAAGAACATCTACATTTAGTACTTGGAAAATTTTATAAGTTTTTAACTCTTTGGTTGTTGATCAGTCCTTAATTTCCATGCTGAAGGTGACCAATAGGTCTACTGCTAAAGGTAAACCTTTTGAGTTTGTACGATTATCTTTGTATTCTTTCAAGAGATTTAGATTTGTGAACACTCATCCCTATTCAAGGATTGGTGTTTAAAAAGTCCAAGTTTTTAATTAGATCAACCCATAATACACATAATATACATTAAAATATGTCTAGGTATTTTAATTTTATAGCTTTCATCAGGCCATCTCCTTTGAATCCTGCTCAATATGACTAAATTCCTAGATCAACCCTTAAAAGTGTTCCATACTTTAGAGGAGAAGGTCCTATCACTCCCATTTAGAATATTAGAAACATGGAAAACTTCCAAAACATAAATAATATCACTCAAGATAATTTATCCATTATGTTATTTGAATTGTCTTTTAAAGGGAAAGCTTTAGATTGGTATGGGACTCTGCTTGAAAATTTAATTACTTCATTAGATGAACTAGGAGATTTATTGTCTAAGAGGTTTGGAGAGAAGAGTGGTTATTTATCACGAGCTAAGAATTTGACCACTATCAAGAGGGATCTCTAAGAGTTTATGTAATATTTTAACTCTAGATTTCAAAATACATGGGATAGGATCCTATCCCTTATGAGACCTAGCCTAAATTATGCCTTCTTGTACTATTTAAAAGCATTAAATAGTGATGTATCCATGATGATTCAATACATAGGAGTGAATACACTACCTGTTACCTATGAGATATAAATTAATGCTAAGAATTTTCTTGTTTAAGTAAAGAATATTTATCCTAGACCACCAATGCCATTGTTCCCTAATTTGTAGCCTCCTAGTCAAGTTGCATTACCTACCTTGGCTCCTTTGCCTAGTCAAGAAAACTCTACCCTTACTCTTACCAATGAGATTCAATAAGTAAAAATATTGCTTCAAAGTGTTACTAATTAATTTTTTTCCCTTAAAAGGAAAAAAACATAATGTTACAGGCCCTGCCAATCCTATAATCAGTTTGGGAAAGCAAATAGGCTTCATTTTCAAGGTAATACTCAAGGATAAGGTAATATCACTCAATATAGACCTTACCAAAATTAAAATCCTAATGCATAATAATATTATAAAGCTCTTATTCCCACTAAAAACATTTTTTTCAATAACAAACATGTTATCCTTCCTATGAACAAAATCAAGACCAAGTTGCATATGCCAATGAAATGCATAATCAAGCCATGACAATGCAAGGTAGTGAAACACCTCAAGTTCCACTTTTGAGGTTCCAATGCAAAAAGGAATGAAAATTGGAATTTAAAATGGACAAACACAATTTTATTCTACTCTTAAAAATCATTTGGATGGAGAGTTTTGTATAATCAATCATTTGGGAAATTCAAGCAATGTGAATGCTAGTGTATCCTTTAACACTAGGTGTAAGAAGAGGGCTATTAAAGAGACACAAGGGGATAATCAAGGAAATGTTTTGAATCCTACATCATATATAATTGTCGGTGGGTATAACTCATCTCCTAAGGTGCAAGAAAATTAGAATATTTATAATGCAAGGCCAACTCCCACACATCCACCTTCACAAGGTACACCATAAGGTACTAGTGCTTCTAAAGAGCCTCTTAAGGTGAGAAATATTTATATCAATGTTTTGGATTATATGAATAAATTACACATTAATATTTCATTATGGTATTCATTAAAAATACTGGGATAAAAAAATATGCTTCAAAAAGAATTATAAGGACTAGGTAAGCAAGTTAGATCATCTAAGACTAAAAATGTTTTCTTAGTAAATGGAACTCAACTTATTGATAGACAAGTGAAAAAAAATGATAAGAATCCTCATTTTTATCTATCCTTTATCATTGGTGATTTATTAGTTCATAATTTCATTATAGATGGTGGGGCTAGTACTTTAGTTACATCCAAGTCAATAATGGATAAATTATGCCTGAAGTATGAACCAATGGCTAAAGGAGTCCTACAATTGGTTGGATCACCAACAAATACCTTGGGAGTATTCAAGGATTTGAGTTTGATTTTACATGATTTTCCTAATTTTTCCATCCCTCACAATGTGGTTGTGGTAGATTTACCCCCATACTTTGCTCTTTTTTGTCAAGAGAGTGTACAACCAAAATAGGTGGATACTTGGTAGCCAATTGGTCCTATATGGGTTTTAGGACAAAGTATGGTACTAAGGTGAATATTGAATCAAAGCATATTCATCAAAATAGTTTATATACCTACATGCCTAAATTATTAAATGTCAATTATGTAATTCTTGATGAGGAAGAGCTTCACATGGATCAATCTCCAACCTATTCTCTTGAAAGAGTTTCTAATTTGTATCTAAATGAATCAGGAGTTGATCACTATGAGCATGATCCTTAAAAATTAATAGAGTAAGCTATTATCATAGTGTATTACATTTATGAGGAGGGGTATTTCATGCCAAACTTGATGAAGTCAAGTGAAAACATGGATGGTTTATGGCAACTATTCTTTGATGGATCTAGAAGTAAAGTTGGAGCAAGTGGTAGAATAGTATTGGTTTCTCCATATAAGGAAAGGTACTATTCATATTTTATATTTCACTTCTATTTTAATATAATTTGGTATAATATGAGGCCCTCATTCATGGCCTTGAATTGGCTAGAAAAATAGGTGTGAAAGAGTTGCAAGTGTATGGGGATAGTGAGTTAGTTTTGAATAAAGTAAGAGGCCAAAATTTGACTAAGATTTTTTCTTAAGTCCTATGATTATAGAGTGTGGGATATTATATAATATTTCCAAGCTTTTAACATCCAATTTATCCAAAGAGAAGATAACAAACATGCTGATAGGTTGGCAACAATTGGAGCTCAGTTTGATGTTCTAAAGGGGATAAGAGAGGATAAGAACCAACCTCATCTCACCATGATTGTAAGGCCCTTTATACCTAATAATGTCACTAATTGGAAAGTGTTTGATATTTACTAGAAAATATCTCTTTTTCTACAAGAGGTGGTTGATATTTATTCAAAGAATCAGTCCAAACTATAACAACAATATGGAAGGAAGATTGTAAAATTAAAGACAAACAAGCTCCCTAAAGACTTAGTAATACTTGAGAGTATCTTCAATGATGATGATAAGTTGAAGAAAGAAAAGGTAAGCATGTATAATAAGCAATAAAACTATGAAAGAGTACAAATATTCAAAGATAAGTTGATTAATCTTGGGAAGGTATGTACTAGTGAAGAGAAACATTCTTTCGTTGAGTTATGCAAGGAATTTTTTTGATGTCTTTACATGGGAATATATTGATTTAAATGGTTTTGATACAAACTTATCTCAACATACCATAGGTCTAGATGATAATTCTAAGCATATCAAGCAAATACTAATGTCAATAATCCTAAGATTGAGCCTCTCATGAGAAAGGATCTTACAAAGTTGATTGAGTCTAAGATCAATTTTCCTATTAAGCATTCATCTTAGTTGGCAAACTTAATGCTTGTAAGGAAGAAGAATGGGGAAAACAGGTTATGTGTTAATTTTAGGGACATGAATTGAATTTCCTTGAAGGACCATTATCCTCTTGCTTCTATGGAGCATATTTTACAAGTTGTGGTAGGTATTGAAAGGTTATCACTTCTTGATGGATACTCAAGGTATAATCAGATTTTGTTAAAGGAAAGTGACCAATATAAGACAACCTTTACTACTAAATAGGGTACATATAATTATTATAAAATTCATTTTGGATTATCTAATTCTAGAGATACATTTTAATATCTAATGAATATGGATTTTCAATGTCTAATAAATGACATTGTGTTGGTGTATCTTGATGATATCACAATCTTCTTCAAAGATGCAAAGGATCACTTAAATCACCTTAGGTAGATTTTTGAGAGATGTATAGAGTTTGGAATATCTCTCAACCCAAATAAGTGTGTGTTTTCTATCCATGAAGGTAGACTCTTAGGACACATTGTCTTAAAGAAATTCCTATCTATAGATCCTAAAAGGGTGAGTGCAATCTTGGCATTGACTTTGCCCAAACACAAGAAAGGTTTTCAAAGTTTCTTTAGAAAAATCAATTTTATAAGGAGTTTTATTCCTAATTTTTCTAATTTGGCCAAGTCTCTAACCTCCATGATAAGGAAAGATGAAGTGTTTAATTGAAAAATGATAAGTAAAAAGAGTTTTGAAGAGATTAAACAAGCTATTATCCAAGATCCAACTCTTGAAAGTCATAATTTCTTAAAGGAATTCAACCTGTATACATTTATAAACGACTAGGTAATTTCTACCATGATCACCCAATCAAATTAAGAAAACTTGGAATAGCCTATTGCCATCTTTAGTCAAGGATTTGAGGGCTATGAGGTAAGATACACCTATGTAGGGAAGCAAGTAATTTTAGTTGTTAGAAGTCTAAATAATTTTAGGAATATTTTGTATAACAACAAGTTTCATATATTGGTATGTCATCCTAGTGTTAATGAATTCCTTTTGAGCATAGATTTGAATGAAAAAATGGTTTGTTGGAACATAAAACCGACGGAGTATGATATATAAATCAAGATAACTAGGATAGTGAAAGGAAAGGGGTTATGTAAGAACCTTGATTCAGATTTTAAAGAACAAAAAATTATTTGTTTTAGCCCTCTATGATAACCCTATGATAGTTGCATCTTCATCAATGAGGATTTAGACACAACAAATGATCCATTTTCTTCAAACTGGTGAGTATCCACAAGGCCTAGATAGATATAAAATAAGGTACTTCAGATTAAAATATATTCCTTATGTACTTTTTGATGGAGTGTTGTTTAGGAAGGACTTATTAGGTGTGCTTTGGAGATGTGTTGAATCAGATTAGGTAGAGAAAATATTTCTCAAATTTCATGATGGACTAGCTGATGGTCACTTTGCTCCAAGAACCACAATTGCTAAGATAATGAGAGATGGATATTTTTGGCCTAATTTTTTCAAATATATCCATGATTATGTAAGGAAGTGTAGAAAATGTTCTCTCTTTGATGGTAAACAAAAACTTGGGGCCTTGCCTCTTCATCCAGTACAAGTGGACCAACCTTTTATGCAAAGGGATCTAGATTTAATAAGCCTAATAAACCCACCTTCTAGTGCTAGCCACAAGTGGGTGTTGAATAATATAGATTACTTTACAAGATGGGTGGAGGATGTAGCTCTCAAGGAATCAAATTAAATTTTAATTCTAGACTTATATGAAGACATAGTGATAAGGTTTAGGGCTCCTTCAACAATAATTTTAGATAATGCATTGGCTTTCCTTAGATAAAGACAAGTGAGTGGGATTTAAAACATGGAATTTATCTTAGTAATTCTTCCAAATATTATCCATAAGGGAATGGAATAAATGAGTCCACAAATAAAAATCTAATTGGGATCATAAAGAAGATAATGGAGGAAAATGAAAGTAGTTGGCATTTCAAGTTGAAGACAACTCTTTGGGCTGATAGAATCACCCCTAAAAGAGACACTAGAAACTCACCATAAACACTTGTTTATAGGAGAGAATCTAGACTACTTATCTTACTGGAGATACCAGCCTTGGATCTCACTTACCAGTTGGAGTTGATGGAAAATGAAAGCATGGAAGTCAGGTTGTGTGAGTTGATGGAGCTTGAAGAGACAGGAGATTAATGTATAAAAATGATGAGGGTTCATTAAGATAAAAAAAGAGATAATTTGACAAGAAATCCATGCCAAGAAGATTCCAAGAGGGTGACATTATACTAAAGTGCTATGAAGATAGGGCTATGCCTAGAAAACACACAAAGTTTGATGCTTTATGGAGTGGTCCTTATGTTATCACCCAATGCAATCAACACAATGCTTTTTAAATCTCAAAGTTGGATAGAGAGGAGCTTCATATCCTAGTCAATGGGATATATATCAAACATTTATACTAAGTTTCTCTTCTCTCTTTGTACATAGTTGTTTTTTCCTTATTTTCCCTAAGTGCTTATGCACATGTGTGAGTCTTGTTGATGTCTTACTTTATCTTGTGTTTATTTGGTGTGTTGTGATTCTTTTTTTTGTGTTTTAGGAAATTATTTGATAGTTTTCTTCAGTAATTCATTGAATCCCTTGCCCCATGATAGTATAAGGCAACTAGTCTTTAGTATAACAGTCCTACTACCCTTCTCAGTCACCATTTTGTTGACCAAATTTGACTTTTAGGTCAAATTTGGACCCCTATAGGTAAAAGACTTGGTTTTATAGATGTTTATGGGTCTAAATATTTATCATAGTATATATTATAGTCTATTTAATGTTATTTAATGTATTTTTATCCTTAGTCATAGTCTAATAGGTTTATTTGTCATTTTGAGTCTTTTAGTGGGATTTTAAGGGTTTGCAAGTGGCATGGTTTATAAGGTGAACATGTGTCCTTTTTTCCTTAAAAATGTCAAAAATGTTAGATTAAATATTATGGATGTCAGTTACATCAAAATATTTTAGGTTGTCTAACTAAAATTTAAGAAAACATCTAGAAAAGAAGCATTTGGCACTTATACAACCCATGGGGAAGTGTGAACATGGGAGAAGATCATGGAATGCCTATTAATATTCCTCAAATTCATCTCAACATTTTATTTTCTCTAGTTTTTTCCATTTTTAATCCAAAATCATTCTACTTCTTCTTCGCATTTGTAGACATACAAAAGTGACCTTTAGGTTTGTGCTTCATATGGACAACTCAAGAGATTTTAGGAAAAAATATTTTGAAAGGTGATATTTCACTCAAATATTTTCATTTACATAGAAAGAGTGTAAGGATTGGTCAACTTTGCTTTATGAACCATCCTCATGAAGTTGACTGTACTTTTTTGTTAGCAGTTTCATGAACCCTATTGGTTTTTCTCCATTTTGGTATAATTTGTATGAGATAGTTGGTTATTTTGACTCCAAAGGATGTTTTTATATTATAATATGATATCCATACTTAATTATATGTTTCATGGTATTTTTATGAGCAAGCTATTCCATGTTGAAAGAAAGGTGACACCATATGAAGTCTCAATCAAATTTCTTGTTTTAGAATGTTAGTTTCCTATAGAAGTATCATTTAGTTTAGAAATGATGTCACATAGGTCTCAGAGTCATATTACTACCTCATTTTATTTTTTGTTTCACCATATCATGTTTTAGGTAGCTTGCAGTCTTCCCATCTCTCACAGTCAATGCCATGCCTAACTTCACTTACAATCACATATTTAGAGCTTTTTAAACTTGTTCATGGAATGGTAATCAGGGTGAATTAGTTTTTTAAGACATTATAAGTTTAAAATAGTTAATTGAGATGTTTGGTAAAGTGCAAGTTTGATCACATGTTCATTCACCATGCCAAATAGTCATGAGATGCCTCTACTTGCTCTATTCCATATATATGTAGGTGATTTTCACATTGAAAAAGATGTTTTGGGACTTGTTTCAAGATATAATTAGTATAAATAAATAATTTAGAAGGTTTAAAATAGGTTTTATCTACCCATGAGGTCATTTATACACCTTGTTGCTCTATTCCACACTCACTGTCTACACATAACCCAATACACACCTACAAGTGCCATTGCTGACATCATGTTGAGACGCAGGAAAGTTGACATAGGTTTAAAATTATAATCTTGATAAAGTTTCATTGGGAAATTTGGTGGAAACATGAAAATTAATATAAACCTATCCATCTCTCATACTACCCAAGGTTCCACACTTATTGCCTATGTGTACTGATGACCACCTATAGGTGGTACCTTAGAATTATGTAGGCAATGAAATTGGGAATTTAGAAAATTATAGGATCATTTTAAAATAATATCATGTGAAGGATTCATGAAAAAATTTTAGGATGTGTCAAAATGATAATGAAGGTGTAAGATAGGTTGGTTGGAATAAAGACTAAATTCTAGGAAAATATCCCTAAAATGAAGAAATATAGGTCAAGGGGATTTTTGTGGAGATATTAAAACATGGTGGTAAAGGGTTTTAAGGAATATATCTAGGTGAATATTTCATCCCATATTATAGAGAGTTTCCAGGCCAAATATGAGGGTTAGAAAATGAAGAGAGGATAAAATGGAGGTTCTCAAATATGCCCTTAAAAACACTAAGATACTCCATTAACATCTACAGGTTTGTGGTAGTGAGTGGCCTTTTGACACAAAGGAGAAAAAATGAACAAAACCTCATTGCCATAATATTTCAATTATATGAATTATATACAAATGGTATGAAATCCATCAAGATGAAGTTGATACATGGCTTTGCAAGTACTATAACCACCTACATGTGTCCACATAGGGAAATAGACACCTACAGTATGGTATAAGATAGTGACCCAAAATTGATGCCCAAATGGTGTTATAATACTTTAAAATTTAAGTTAAAGTTAAAACATGTACTTTATTACCTCATTGGGTTTAATAAAGGTCCTCATATGCCATGATCAAGTCTCAAGAAGTAAAAGTAACCTACAGGCAGGGTCTAAAAGGTAGGTTTCTCAGTAATGGAAAGAAAAAAATAGTTTATGAATTTAAAGAGAAAAAAAGGTAAGTTAAATACATGAAAAGTTACTAGGGATTTTCATGCTTCATGAAAAATCTCTCCATACCATGAACAAGCCAAATTGTAAGCACACACACCTACAATAGTAGAAAAATAGGGTTTCACATCTATAGCAGGGAAGGACTCAATTTTAGGACTCAAAGTGCATGTGAAGGGATAAATAGAAGTTATAATGATGAAATAATTAGGTGAAAACCTCAATAAATTTTATAGTAAACTTCATAATATCTTAACATGATGAAACAAACCTACACAATCCTCCCAAACCCCTGTATACACCTGTAACTGTGTGCAGTCATAAAGAAGTTTATAGGTGACAATGCTTAGGAGGAATATAAGGTTTTATATAAATTTTAAAATTATTTATGATAGGTCAAAATATTTTTTCACAATACCAAGACTCTTTCAAGTTGATCATTAACTTTCCCCACTTGGTCAAAGGTAACAATCTGTATTGTGAGCTAGGAAACCATGTTAGTCAATAGGTAAATATGAGGAATGCAAGGAAGAAAGGTATTTTCGGATAAATTTTTAGATTAATTATCATTAATTTAGTATTAATATAATTTTTATGGAGTATAATAGTATTTTTTTATCCTATAGAGGTCACTTTTAGGTGGATTTGAGAAAAATACAAGAAAATAGGGTTTTTAGAGGCCTTTTTTGGGCATTTTAAGCTGGTTAGGCACCTAAGAGAAGGAATACAGATAAAAAATTTGGTAAAATTTATAAGTATTAAATTATAAAAATAAAATAAATATTCAATTTTCCTAGGGGAAGAGGGATATACCTCATTATTCTGTCTCAGAGGTCAGCCAGTCAAGAAAAATTAGGGTTTAGAAATACAAGCTAATGAGGTCAAAATGAGTAAAGGGCATGATAGTAAGATTTGGGACCCTAAATAAAAATATTATTAGGTGTATGGAAGGAAATTATATGATATTAAATCACTATTTTATGATTATACCTCTCAAAATGACCAAAACACCCTTGTACATAGTTCAACTATACAAGCTTCTTTTAGGACCAGTTGGTGAATGAAAGGAAAAGATGAAAAGGAGTGATTGGGAGGTTATTTGATGACTTTTTAAGAATAAATGGGGTGTTAAAAATAATAATAAAACATATAAAACATGAATTATCAGTCCAAGTAGCCCATATTAGGAAGGTGCATTCTAAGCCCATTAGGCCTTAAAGAGACCTAGAGCCAATTGGGGGTCCCCCATCACTTCTAGATTTTGGTTAGTGTTATATATAGTGGGATAGTTTTTATGATATTATATTGGATATTTTATAACTTTTAATATTTAAATAAACTTTTAGTAAATATACCTTTATGCTAGAGACAATCCAAGCATGTAGGAAATGTGAAGACAAGATCGATAAGGTGACTTCAAGTGTTCATATCTCTAAAAGTTTGCATGGGAACCAAAGGATTTTGTATGGGTTATTAGGGTGAATTAAAATCAATATTTTATATTTTTTGGAATTTCCAATGTCGTATCTTTATTAACAAAGCTTATGACTAAAAACTATCTAAAACCCTATTAAACCCTCAATCAAGACCCAATGGAGAAAACAAGCTTGGAGAGCTATCCAGATGAAATATTTTGATCATGGAAGTTATTGAAAATTTTAAAGGACTCACTCAGGCTCCCTCCCATACTTTTGAGATTTACATAATTGTATGGATAGGGTGAAAATAGGGTTTTTTTTTTAACTATTTTATGTGTTTTGTAGGTTTTAGAAGAGGTATAAAGATTCAATAAACTTTGAGAGGAATATTAGGAATTTTAATAACTCCATATTTTAATTTAATTCAAATAAAAAAACTCCTAATTTTCCAAACAAGAGATCTCATCTCAGCCAATCAAAATTGGCATAGTGAACATAAGGGTGAGAAGTGTGAAAACCTTAAGTGGATGTCATTTTAAGGTGCACATAATTATTATAAGGACATGAAAGGTATTTAAAATTTTCATTCACTCATTCCCATGTATTTTAATGGAAAATTTATTCTAATTTTGAGGCAAGGTGTGAGGGGTGACAAAAAAGAGGAGTTTTTTAAACTATAGGCAATGATGAGTTCCTTCCAAGAGTTTCCAGATGAGTAGGACTGTAACCAATGCATGGAGAGGGATGTATAAAAGCATTCCCTCTCATCCCAATAATTATACCTATCCATAGTGAGTTGTGGGATGTTCAAATAGGTCCAAATAATGAAGGCAATTTTTTGAGCTATAATGAGGAGTTTCATGCCACTTTTCATAAGTTTCATGACTTGTACGGACATATGTACCTCCAAAAATTACATGGTTCATTTCACATATATTTATCATGAAAATTTAACCTATTTTATTATATTTTTATGTGTCTATGTGACCTTTGGACTTCCCTTGTCTCGCCCCTCTCCCAAATGCTATAAATATTGACTCTTTTCACTCTTTTTGGCATACTCCATTGGTTGATGGTGAAAACCTAGCTGATTCTTAATTTAATGTCTATTTAATAAATAAAATAATTGAAATTTCCTACTTAAATTCTCTAAAATTTAATGTTTTTTCAATCTTTTTGGTCTTGGCTAGTAGAAGATGATCTTTTCTAGCATTTTATCCTTGATTGTTCACCAAGTGTGTAGAAGAGTAATTGTTACATGTATTTTTTAGTGTTCTATTTTAAGTTTATAATTTATTTATAATTGTTTTATGACTATATTCTCCCAATTAATCATTAATTACCCTCTTAATTATCATAATACCTTTTGAACCTAGCATATGAAGCATTGATGTAATAATCTATCTTATGTTGTGAGTTTTGTGTGTAGAAGGTTTTGTCTTGATTTAAGTAAAATAATTTTAGTCATAATGAGGAAATTAAATATTGATGAATCAAATTTTAGTTTTCTTATTTTGTCTTCTTAACCCTTTTCATACCAAGTTGATAAATAGGAGAGTGTTTCGAAGAGTGCATCAAGTGAACTATCCCTTATAGAGATTCATCTCACCAAATTGTTACCCAAAGCAAGAGAGATGTTTCCATTGTGACAATATGATGAGGAGATATATTAATATTTTAAAGGGGTTAAAATATAAGTGACAATAAGACCCATTAAGTTTATTGGAATTAGTAAGGACTACACTTACCTTTTCTACTTATTTGTCCAAGACATGAAGTTTAGAGAGTTATTATTGGAGGCTATTTTGCCTTAAAATAACCAAAGTATCCCAAATTGGAATAGTAACATGGGAATTATTCATCTATACAAAAATTATATGATGAGGTTTGGCTACCTTTGACTATAACTTAGGGGAAAAACATTGCTTGGAGTTTGTGTAAACTCAGGTATAAAAGGTCCCTTCTAATTATGCCCTTTCCCATATTGCATCTATTGTGTTGATGGTGTATTATGAGATTCATATTGAGTAGAATCCCCTTGAGGTATTTTAGGAGGTAGATAAGTTTCCTTTTAAAGTCCCAAACTATTATTAACTATCCTTTCTTAGCCCTTGTATGGGCAACAACTGAATTGTCCACCTTGGCTACATTCTAACAATGACTTGCTTCCATTTGTTCAAATGAATGCTCACCCTCTTAGAAGTTAACTTAGTTTAATAAGGTGATTTTATTCCACTTTTACCTTATTTATTTGGAATATTATCTTGGGCCATGAAGGGAATGTCCTCATTTGGCATAGGAGGGCCTTCCTTGTGTTATGGAAGAGTTAGATTATCATGTGATGGAAGAGTAGGACCTTATTACACGAAGGATGCTTGAAACACCTCATCACTTTGAGTCATTTACATATCATTTGACTTCCCCCATTTATTATACAATTGACCCTCTTGAGCATAATTATTTTGATTTGAATCTAAGGCTCTATAACTACCGTCATCATTAGGATTATAGTTATTATATAGTCTTTCTTTTGTAATCTACCCTTGGCCTTATTGATTGGGTTGATAAAGTGGTATATTATATATATAGGTTGATAAGGGTTGGTAGGGTGATTGATAAGGCCTATAGGGTGGTTTTTTTCCATCCCTATGGCCATTAAATGATTATTTTGGGCCTTAAGCATCCCTTTTATCTTGCCCAATCTATCCACTTGACTACCATCTACCTAATCATGATTGGTTAAGGCTGATAATGGAGAAATGGTAGGCATGAGGGGTATAGGGGTGAGTTTACATACTTGAATTAGGAAATTTTATGCCCTTATGGCCACATCATAATATTTTGGAAAAGTGCCTCCCCCTATTGATTATATAATAATTACCACATCAAAATTTAGAGACCTTAGGTAGTACAAGAATGCATTATTATGGGTGGGATTGATGACTATGGAGATCCTACCCTAATTTTTAAAAATATATAATTAAATTATACCATGAATTCCTATTGGGCTCTTTATATTTTATTAAGTTATTCCACCAAGGAAAGATGGTCACTCCTATTTTCAAAGTGCTTACATAAATGCTCCCAAAACTCATCCTAGGTATTTATGGATATAGGTGTTAAGAACCTATACCACTGGAGTGCCTTACCCTTCACGGAGGTTACCAATAGTATCATAAACACATTATCTGGGTTTAAATTATAGACTAAACATAAATTAGCAATGTCTACAATATGTTTTATAAGGTTAGTTGCATGCTCTACTATGAAATAGGGAAGGATTAATGGAAACAACATGTATGTCATCAAAATAATTATTATTGAAGGGGATGTCACCATTTAAAGACATAAAGTATTGAATTATAGGCTTAATCATTAGAGGTATATGATTTACAAAAAAAAAATTGGGAAAAATTAGGAGAGTTGGGGTGTGTAGGGTTGGGATTGAACCTAAGATATCTCTTTCTCCTATCAATTTCCAATGAAAATTCAATAAACTTAATGTCCTTACCTTTCTATAAAGATCTTGTGGATACATTTTGCATTTAACTTGACTATAGATCTATCATTGATGTACTACTTAAAACTTTTAGATGTTTTCTAATTTTACCAAAGAATACTCCAAGTCACTTGAAATATGGTCCCAATAGGCATGAAATAACTATTATTTCTCCAAGTTTCACCCTTTGAAGGAGATAGTTCAATTCTCCTTAAAACTTGGACTAACTTGGGATTTGTCTAAAAGTTGTGAGTGGCCTATAGTAAGACCAAACCTATAGCTTATGGGGCTAGATCCTAGATAAATCAACTTATGTTCTCTTCCTAAGACCTAATAATATTGGGATGAAAAGGGATAGGATGAAAACATGAAATGAAAACCTACTCTAAGGGTGGTGATGTACCAATGTTTACTTATCCTCTCTTGATTGATGTTTAACACACTTTGTCAATCCAATAAAATACTAGTGACTAAAAAATTTTATTAACACACTCCTAATCATAAGTATTTCATGATATTTTATTTGAAACATCTAAAACTTGAATGTAATTAGAGGAAGGTCTACCAGAGACTCTATCAATCAATTCACTCTTCAGTATAACTAACACCTCTTAACACTTCACATGACCTGCATAAGATGGTAATGTAACAATAGGTGAAATATAGGACCTAAAAAAGAATATGGTAATCATAATTTATGAAATTAAACAACCATAATACACATATTGATAACTAAAGTCTGCAACAATCCTTTTCTATATTGATTCCTCAAGGTTTAAGATATAATTTTAGTAGAGATTTGTTATACCCAGTCGAGGGATGAAAAAGGACTCAATGTATGAATATATATAGTTGTGTACAAGAGAGATAAATGTATCTTTTAATATAAGTGGTCATGAATATTCCATAATTATCATCTATTAATTACAATAGTCTTCCACACTTCCTTATGCATTTCTTGAGTTGATAGGTGTCTTGAATGAGCTTTTTAAATCATTAAAGTCTAATTTTAGTGAAGTTTGAATCATCAAGATTCAATGTACACCACATATATTCAATTAAATATCTCTTCATAAATTAATAATCACTAAAATAGGTATAATTAGTCATTCTCCATGAGGCATTAAGTAGCTTCCTTATCTACACATTAGCCTTGTTGAAGAAACTACCCAAAATACTTCATAATGCTCATTGATATAGATTATAATCACCTCAAGGGGAAGTTAAAAATATTTTAAGGTGGGAATTAAACTCCATAAATGCCTTATATTCCCATAAAAAACTTAATTTGGTTGGTTAAATAGGCCTTATGGGTTAGTTGCCTAGTTTCTTATTCATTCACTATTTGGATGACTATGAGAGTTGAACTAGATCTTCAAACTTTTTATTTAAGATTCAGTTATATCTAAAAAATATTATAAATCAATAAATATACCTTTGAAATAGTCCATACTTGTAATCTCACTTCACCTAAATGACTAGGCCATCTTCACTAGCTTCTACAAACTGGCTAATTGGTGGAGGCTTAAAAAATCATTTCTAGGTAGTTTCTTGGAAATTTATTATATGAGAGGATGAAAAAAAGTATTATACCATCCCATATAATTATTGGTAACCTATGACCAAGTAATACACTTCATCTCCTACTCATAACCCTAAAAACTTGTAGTTTTTATAGGTGTCTATATACTGTTCATACAAACTAGTACCCTAATAACAGTATCCTATGAGTGGGAAATATGATCCAAGTGTTTTTCAAGTGGTTTCAATGATTATAGATGAATTTTGTCTATATTATTTCCAATCAGGTCCTTCTTAGGTTTTTAAGGAGGTTTAAGAGTGCCTAGGATTCTTAACAATGGTTCATAGAGGTTAAGGACTTAACCTCTAAAAAAAATCCACTAAATTCTTATAAACAAATATCTTCGCCTATCATAAAGTGATCAAAATCCCATACAAAATTTACATTCATTTATGAGATTATGAAGTTGCCTCTTGGGTGGGAAGTATGCATCCTAAGTAGTCTCTAGGTGTCTTTAGGCCAAAATGACCAACTATGTCATCTCTCCTACAAACCAAAGTAGCATATACATTTGAAACAACCTAAAGAACATTCCCATGGAGGTTTGAGATGTCATCTATCTTCTTTTTAACTACTGTTATAACCTCTAAGTGGAATTATTTTAATGGATATTCTATAAAAACAAGTCTAACAATAGTGTTTTTGAGTTTTGATCTTGAGTTGGATCTATGGAACATCTAGCCATTATTATCATCATGAAAATCATCCCAAAATTTTTGTAGAGCATCTATATTGGCTTGATCAAGACATTTTCCTTCTTTTGTATGAAATATAGTCTCTTTCTTAAACACCCATGTCTATTTACAAGATTAACTAGTTATGGAGGCTCCTATAGGTGACTAATATAAGGTTATTTGGGAACATTGGGACCCCTTATTTCCTAAAAAAATCATGGTCTATGAAAATCCTTCATAATTCACTGATTATAGGATTAAAATAGTTTTCCCAATCCTGATACATATAACATAACCCCTAAATGTGCCAACTAATAGGCCATTTGGATGATTATAAGTGTTGGGGAGACTATTAGGACCATTTAATAGCTCAATCACTCCATTTTAATGCATTTGGAGGCATAATTTTGTCGTCAGGTACCATCCAAGGTTTAAGAAGGGGTTTCAAGGTCCACTATCTTAATGATGGTTCATATAATATGGACCTCCAAACCAAAAATTATTATCATTAACATATATATAATTTACTCCTTCATCTCTCCCAAACAACTTAGGTTCCCATGGAAAGTGTGTATGGAGATATGAGTGATGGAAGGTGTACCTCAAGATTTCTACTAAGTAGTTTGAGTAGGTTAAATTTTTAACATTCATTCACAAAATTGGTCCCCCAAACCTTAATCAGTCCTTTATGTATTTTTATTTCATATGTGTGCTTAAGCTTTCCTAAGAGATTTGGTCTTGGGTCCCTCTATAGTGAAAGGTATGTGTGTTTGAAGATGCAACTCAGCATGCTTACTCAAGAAAATGGAGCATGAAAGAGGGTTAAAACCCAAAAAGGACTACTCCCTTGCATTCCTCTACCACTAATGACTTATATAGTGTTATTTACTTTCATTCATCTACCACATCCTCCAACACATAATACATTTTATTTTACTTACGTGAAGGTCTAGACTTGCTATTGAAGTGGAGGTAGGGTCTTGAGACCTAGATGAGCCTTTAGGTCTTATAGAGCAAGACTAGGTGTTGGAACCTCAGCCCCTCTATGGATACATTTGTAGATATTATGAGTTATAACACATCCTTAAATATAACCTCTACCTTTTTCACATGTTCTTGTCTATCTACTCAAACCACTTACTAGCCCATACTTTCTCTTTTATCCTGCCTGAAGAATCACTACTTAGTGCATAGGCCTAAAGCCATTGACATGAAAACATGAGTAGTAATTTTTATATATTGAAAAGGGTGTGGTTAGGGTTCACTTAGCATGTTTCAAATCATGATCATAACCCTAATACTCATCTTCATTAACCCTACCAACACACATATATACATAGTCATATTACAATTGTTATAGAAGTCTAGGGGTGGTTTATTGCAACCAAGAAAAAGCATGGGATTACTCCCTTTAAACTCAAAATTTAAACACTTGGTTGTGTTGGCATAAATACACATAAAGAATAGGCCTTATGCACTCACCCAAAGTGCAACTAAGAATGAACTGGGGCTCACATTGGGATAGTCATGCTATATCATGAGGATTCACTAGGGGGACTTGAGCGATGCACCAAAAACTTAACTCAAGTAGATCTATAGGTGCAGGCCTTTCTCAAGATAAGCTTGGGGTCATATAGAAAATTAGTGGGTCATAATACTATTTTGGTTCAATTTAATCCTCATACTATATAGATGTAAACTAAATAGGGATAGGGTTTACTATCACAAACCTATACTCATCCTCCATGTAAAAATGATGATGATGTCATGAAAATTATAGAGAATCCATTAAATTAGTGAAACCAAAAAAATTCGTGAACATTAATTAAAATAATTAATCAAAAGTGTGACATCACATAAACATTTTCATCCCATTAGCAATACTATAAGACATATAAACTAGACACACTTAAGTAATTTTTAATGCAACACCATTTGTCAATTTTTGAAAGTACATAACATGATTTTATATTCAAAATTGTAATAATAACAACCTAGAGGCTCACAGATGATCTTGGGCACATACAATTGGAGTCAGAGTGGCCTTTATTCTATTTATAAGACTAAATAGCTACTATAACAATTTTTATAGAGTATGTATTTTAAGTCATTCTATTAGAGATTCATTGTAGTTATCAATATCTCTTCATCTTCTATTTTGATATCCTTATATCAACTTTTAGGAGCATATTTTTTAGGGTGGAATTTTCATGCTAAGTGTTGAGCAATAATTCTATCATCATAATCCTCAACTCCATAACCCTGTGATACCCACACTATACTTGCCACATTTATTCAAATATTTGATGATGCCTTGAATATCTAGGAGATGGTTAGCCATCAGATAGATGGTGTAATATTTATGTTTCATCCTCTAGATGGATATCAAAACTATTAGGCTAATCACTTTCCAAAATTATCATTCCATGTTGAGGTAGTTTCATGCAAAGTGTTGAGAAAGAATTCTATCATCATAATCATCGAATCCATAAATCTATGATACCCACATTGTACTTGACACATTTATTCAAATATTTTATGATGCCTTGAATATTTATGAGATGGTTATCCATTAGATAACTGGTGTAATATTTGTGTTGCATCCTCCAGATAGATACCAAAATTGTTAGGCTAATCACTTGCTAAAATTATCATTTCATACCAAGGTAGATATCAAATTGGTGTGAACATGGTATTAATGGGTTATAAGCCTAAAATTAACTCATATAGAAAACCTATTCCACCCATAGACTAAGCCATAAAAATCTTGGGAGAACAAAACTTAGGTGCATTCTCTTGGATTTCTATGCTGAAATATTCAAAGCCCTTTATGACTAGCTTAATTTATTTTATGATGATATCAATTTCAATCAATTTAGTAGTAAGTTCAAGTGTATCTATTTCATCTATCTCTTTATTTAAGGCTTGTATGTTGTCTTTTTCCTTTACCACACTTTCATCTAACATCTCCCCTTACTCAAAGGCCTTAGTCTGTAGAGCACATAAGAATTATTTCAAGGCTCAATCTTGGTCCTAGATTTAATTATTCAAAACATTCATGCTACCCATGATCTATGACCTTTATACCCTCCTTACAAATTATAATTGAGTTATTAGATTCTCCTTCTCATCTTTCACTTCCTTTAAGTGTGCATCTATTATTGAGGCTTGGTTAGACAAGTTTAATGAAATGGTGTTTGCTATTTTAGTGCCATACTTTAACTTTGAACAGAGACCTCCAATTTTTTGAGATAATCAGATAGATCCTTATTTAGTATTATGTTGGGATCTTCCTCTTATTTTAATTTTTGTGTTGGCTTGGGTTGTAATCTTTGGAGCATTTTCTTCACCAATACACAAATCTTATCAACCTCTAAAAGGTCTACAATGTTGATACCAACCAGAATAGATGGCTTTAATGCCTCTACATTTTCACAAAGTTTTTGCAACTTGAACCTATTATCATGTGCTTCTTCCTTAGATTTATTGAGGGTCTTATTCAACTTCCTCACCTTGCCATCATTTATGATATTTCAGCATGTTACTTTTATGGACATTTTTATTAGTGCATTCCTATGTTGGATTGGGTTCATGGAAAGTGATTCAACAAGAAAGTATTCATACCCTTGGAATATTCTAGGCTCAAAGTAGCCACCCTTGGTGCCTAAAATTGGGGCTCATCCATATAATGGTTTAGTGAAAATGAGATATGTTTGTGCATCCTTGTCATGGTACATTAGAGGGTATAGTTTCATACAAGTATAAATATTTGTCCCCCTAATTCTTCTACATTATTTCCATAATGTTAAGATATTTTTCATCCTTATTAATGATAGTCTTCTCTATGTGTACTTCTTCCTATTAATTGGCACCACCACTCTCTTTGGTATGCTCCTTTAAGGAGTCACTTATTTGGTCCTTGGGGGTTACTTCATCAAACTTATCCACCTCCCCTATTTCTTCATCCTATAACTTCTCCATATTTACCTCAAGGGTTATTCCTTTAGTGTTAGGGTTTCCTTATTACTACTAGTGCTCCTTAGATATCTTCATTTAATACTTCAAGGTACTAACATCACCTTCTTTCTATCTATACACTCCTTCACTACTTGGGCATGCCTTTGTAGTTTCCTCTACTTTTTTGGATGGGTCATTTAACACCTATTTAACCACTTCTACTACTAGTATTATACTTGATGAAACCTTTGGGGTTATTTTATCCAACTTGGCCTTCTTTTTTTCCCAATCAAGTTTTTTCTTCTCTTCAAGTGCCAAATCCTAGTTTATATCTTCCTTATTCAACCCCATCTTTCTCCAAGATGTTTTTTCTACTCAATAGATGGAGGGACCATTAGGGAGGCATTATCTATAGATGTAATTACCAATTTACTTGGTGGGATCATTAAAGAGGTTGTGTTATATGTAAGGCTTGTCATTTACTATATTATTTTTAACATAGTAGGCATACCACTTTTTAGGGCCTCTTAAATATTTTCAACACCAAGATCTTCTTCACCTTCCTCTATTTGTAAGACATAGGTCTATACCCTATATTCTTTAGTCACTTCTTCTATAATGGGCACCAAGGCCACCTCTCTTTCCATATCCATAAGGGTCTTGATAGGAAACACTATAGGTCCCTTAGTCTTTTTTATTAGCTGCTTTCTGGAAGAAGCACTGTCTTACTTGAATGTCATGCACTTATTAATGGTAGGTGGCATGATTTGTTCTTTGAAGGATATTTTCAGATGTACGTACTTTGTAATCTCTTCTAATTTTCACCTTACTTCTTCTAGAGTGACTTCACATAAAGATTAGACATATCCTTTCCTTAATCACCAACTAGGAGGGGGTGATCATCTTTGATAGGATATTCAACCTTGTTTCATGGCTTCATCTCATAGTATAGGTTGAAAATTCTTCCATTGATTATTACCCTTTGGAGGGTATGGATATCAAGCATGTCATTATCATCCTCTTCATCCCCAGTTGCCTTGGCTTTGGGGTACACAAATTTGTGCCTCCTCATCCTTTTATCATGATATATGACCTTGGATTGGATTCAATTTATTATGCATTTAGGATTCTCTTCAGCACCACCATAAAGGATTTGGCTGAGAACATGTAAAGTAATCAGAACCAACCAAATAGATTACCATCTATGAGTGCTAGGTGCACCACACAGAAGTGTTACATCATGGTAATGGTCACCATTCCCATGAGTTATTGTAGTCATATAAAATATTAAACTTGGAATATTGAGTGTGGATTATGACACCGAATCTATATCTCCCTCTTACATGCTATCATGACCCTTGTAGGCATATTTTTTCTAATTCTCAATCATCCATAGGATTTCAAGACCTCATTTTAGCTTAGCCAAGACCCTTTTTCATGCTTATTCCATCCCCCTAGGTCCCAATGCTATAGGAAAATATTTTTTGGGGTGGACTATAGTGCTATACCCTAGGGTGTCCCCTTTCTAGTGCTCTTTTCCAATCACATTTCAAGCCTAGATGACTATTACTTTCTGATTCCTCTTCTTCATTATGTTAGCCTAGAATGATTACATTTAATCCATAACCAATATATCTCTATAAAATTCCATTAAAAATTAATTTAAAAGGGGTTGTAAATTATTTCAAAAGCAAGAAAGGATACAAGTAAGATTACTCAAACATATTTCCCTATTATTTGCATATAATGATCTAACATAGCCATAAGCTTGTTTAAACCTTCACACCAGTCCTTAAACACCTCAAGCACACCTAGTTTAGCATTTTTTCTTCTTCATTAAATTATTGCATAAATAACATAAAGTGGGAGAACTACATATGGCTTGATCACCATTTAGATTATTGGTATGCAGGGAGTGCCCATATAAGGGTTGTAAATACATGTTTAGTGCATCTTACAAACATTAACCCCCCTTATCTCTTAAGTTTCATTAAAGCATATTGAAGATATAGGTTGGAAGATTAAATCATCTCTATAATGAGCTCCATTAATAGTCAAGACCTTAAATTTCAAAAGTGGACTAATACAGGTACAATAGATAAAACCCTAAAAACTCAAATCTTTATGACTAGTTTGGACAATAGTGGTAGGACCTAGACTATAGCATCAGATCTTAAAGTGTCTTATTTTTGGAACTCCTATCCTTTCACTACATGAAAGATAGATCTTGATTTGTGATAGTGTCCTAGTCCTACAAAACTAGTACCAACTTTTATCTCAGTCATTTTAGTCCAATTTGAGCTAACTTACATTTTTCTTAATTTATTACTATTTTTATAAAGGTTTAAATTATACAAATCAATAGATTAATTATCCTAATATTATTTATTGATTTAATTAGCTCAAACCTTTAACTAAATTAGAAATAATAATCCAATATTCCCAAAAAGTTTAAATCATTTGGTGAACCTGACTTCATTTGCATATAAAATCCCTAAAAACCCTAAGGTAAATTACTTTCTAATTTTTCCAATATTTTTATGATTTTTTACTTGCCTATTTAAATAAAAAATTCAATTTATTTTTTAAAATTCCATAGTAATTTTAAAACTTATTTTTCTTCCAAACCCTAGTTACACATACTAGGTTCCTTTAAATCACAAATTTTCTAATATTGTTCTAATTGTTACCTTTTAAAATTAAACATTCACTTTAATTTTTAAAATTGTATAATAATTTAAAAAACAAATATTCCAAACCCTAGTTGCATATACCAAGTCCCTTTAAATCAAGAAATTTTCCAATAATTTTCTAATTTTTCACCTACATATTTAAATAAGAAATTTATTTCTATTTTTAAAATTCCTTCTTAAATTGCATATATTAGATCACATTGATTTTGAGGTAACACCTTACATCTATAATCATATATTACATAAAAACAAAAATGGATCTTACTTATTTACACATATTTCTTACATTTATTGCAAATAATATGGAGACCATACTCAGTCCTATCATGTACATGAATGATGAAGTTTACCATATGTTGATACAAAGCTTCATTCTTTACATTTCATACTTACTTTTTATAATATGGGATGATATAAAGAAAGTTATTTTTAAACATAATAAGATCCCTTTCCTTCAAAGCAATGTTTACTTGACTTTAGTACAAGATTTCATTACTTGCTTTATATCTCTCATATGGAAAATTTTTCAAGTTTATCTTGCTAAACACATTAGAAATATCATATCACATGTCAAAGTTTTTAATACATTTATGCACAATTTCATGCTTTCTACCCCTTGCTTTGTATCTCTCATATAAAAGAAATTCAATTTTATCTTGCTAAACATATTAAAAATTTCATATCACATGTCAAATTTCTTTAAGCATCAATGAATAATTCCTTGATGTATATCCCTTACTATCTCTTATTTATAATGATCTTCATAAACATATTTTTATACAACTTATAACTTCAATTATATGAATTTTTTCCTAGGTACATGGTTTCTACCTAGACTATCCATTGCATAATCTAACAACCACTTGTCAAATTTCAATGTCACATCTTATGCATAAGAAATAGTTTCATTCTCCTTCTCTCCCCAAAGAGGGTGATAACTACTTTCTCTCTAACTAGGTTCATGTTATCACACCTTTAAAAGGTGAGGTAGCCCATACTATTGTTCTTAATTCATACATTTAGCCTATAGCTTCTTCAAAACCTCTTCAACATATGTGATTACATGTTCAATCAGAAGTAACTAGGGTTTACACTTGTGAGACTTTAAGGTATCAAATAACTAGTATGAGCAATTTATTTTTAAATTTATAAACACAAAATCAACTATTACATGAAAATATCACAACATTAGAAAATTAGATTATAATAAATAAGAATCAAAGGAACCCTAATGTTAATCATGTATATGCACTTTCACCTAGTCAATTGGTTGCAAGAAACATTAGATATCAAAACAAGAAATCAAAATAAAGTAACTCTATAAATATTTATTCAAAAAGCTTTCAAAGGTTAGATAAAATTTCAAGTGAGGCACTAAGAGAAATGACTAAATCTAATTTGATCAATTTACCTCCTCTACATCTAGTGAGAATATCTAGATATTATTATGCATATCATATAATGCATAGGCATCACACAGATTCATGTTAGGCATTGAAAAAACATATATAACAAATAATTTCTAATGAGGACCCTATACAAGGTAAAATAATAAAACAATCCATAGTGACACAAGAAAACATTCACAAAGGGTCAAATGTAGAAATAGTACAAAAGTAGTTACCAGAACATCACTCAAAACAAAAAAAGGATCAAAAAGAAAAATTAGAACAAATAGCACCATAAACATAGGTAAAACATGAAAAATATGTAAATCTACCTCTCTACAATGAGGATCAACTTTCAAAGCAGTATGGGTTTGGTTAAAAATATCTACAATAGTTTTATTATCAAGGTTAAGGGTTGGGAAAGCATGCAAAAGGCATCACTAATCCTATTTTAGTAGTTGATAATGTTTATCACTAAGGTTTTGGATTTATTGAACATAATAAGTAAAATCATTGATAGACATACTTTATCAAAAGAAAATATCTAGATATAAAAAAAGTCAACACTAGCATTTCATAGGCTCAAAATCAAGATGATAATGATGAATGGAACAATATAGGTTATTATGATTTCCAAAACAATGAATCCAAATATTCAAATTCATATTCACAACCATTCCCTCATGCTTCACAATCATGCATGATTCCTTTATTTTATATAGGACAACATGATAGGGGGTCTCTTATGAGACTCATCGGTTAGTATCATTTCTCTTAGCTTACTTGTATATAACTTTCTTTCAATTAGTTATACACAGTTTCTTTTTTCTTACTTATACATAGTGTCTCAATATTTATTATAAATAGTCTCCTCATGAATTATTGTACATATATAATCCATCAAAAATACAAAAACATTCAAATATTTCAAAATACCAAAAATAATACAAAATTTCAAAATGCCAAAAAAATTTAAATATATCAAAAACACTAAAAACATTTCCATTGTATGCATTATCCATGATTTACATTTCTACTACCATGCTAGACTTACATTTGTTGTTTTATGCTATTGTTTATCAATTTATTTACATTACCATGCTTCAATTGATTTTCTTTGAGAGTGTGTAGTGACATCTAAATCCTTGATTCTTTCACTCTACCCATTGAGGGGGCATACTACTTCATACATTCAAGACACACATCGATATATTTACCCACTAGGGGCATCTTCTACAAGACTACACCATCTAGTTTATGTCATTCCTATCCCACACACTCTAGTTATCATGCTGATGTAAATTATTTACTAGATTATATAGATTACTCTATCTACACTCACTAGTATATAACACTTGTGTATTTCTTAACATCTACCTAGTCTTGTACTACATGTCTTACATACTTTCAAATTTTTCTTTGACTAGTTAGATGAGGTTATATTTCTAGTATATTACATGTTTCCATTTATTGATTTGAGTATCTAGATGTGATTGGATTTATCAGTTCCTATTTTGTCTCTTGTGTGTGCCTTAGGACATTTTACAATGTCTTTTTCTTGTACTCTTCTATGTGATTGTGGCTTTCATGCCAACATTACTTATTTCTAATTATATGTGTATGTGGAATTTGAACATGCCTTGTATGCTTTCTTTCTATTTTGAGTGACATATGCCCATGTCCCTTATTTTATTGGCCCCTTGGTCACTCATATATGCTTCTTGCTTATTGCCTTATGTGCTTGTTGCTTGTTTCCTTCTCACTATTTACAATTCCATGATCCACATCATACATTATATTAATTTCTTGGATGTCATGATGGACATCATTCTCCATCTCTCCTTGACAAAGTAATAATAAACCACTAATCATTAACACTTCTAGTTCTAGTTCAGTACATTGCACATGTTATTACATTGTTATATCTATCTAGGCATACACTTATTGATCTAACAATCTAAAATACAAACTATGTTATATCTTGAGACATAATTTAAATTATCATTGCTATATCATATACTTTTCAACATAGCACACTTTTAGGGCTCATTATTCTAAGGGAAATCATTACAGGGTCTTCATTCCTACCCTCAAAAGAGGGGGCAACAAACAAGGGTTTTGTCATAGAGATTAAAGATCCTATCAATCAAAAGATTAGTTTTTAAAACAATCAAAACAATAATCAAAGGTGAAACTAGGAAAAATAGAATAGAAAAATAGTGATGATTCTATAACAGTGTTCAATTTCAATAAAGGAGAATAACACCAAACATGGACAATAGCACTAGATACTAGGGTGTCCTACTTTTAGTGCACTTATCCAAATAGCAAAAAACCTAGATTTTCCAAAAATAGGCAAAAAGGTAAGCTTAGTTATAGTTTTTCAAATACATACTAGTTAAAATTTAGTAGTTTTAATATAGTTTTTATCAAATAATCTAGATATAAGGGGCATAATGTGTGGCATGATGGCTCTCACTTCTAGTTTCAAATTTGGGTAGTTGGTATAAATTTTAGATTAGAATCCATGTTACAAACACCAGTGATTGAGGGAAATGTACATGGCACATTGGTCTTATTTTATTTCTAAGTTCAACATATTACCTAGGCATTCTTAGTAGTTGCATGCCTTATTCCATCTATAGGTGGTTGGCATCATTTTAGAGTAGCTTTCATACAAGCCTAGCCTCTACATTTTTGAGTGGCTTCCACATAAGCCTATTGCCCAATTTTAGAGTGGATTTCATACAAGCCTAATCTCATCCTTGTAGAGTGGCCAAGAGTGGCCTAGTTTTTATCATAAATTTGGCTATCCACACCATAATATCAGATTACAAAAAAATTAAGGGCTTCAAGAGCCATGTCATATGACACACATTGATACTAGTATCAATTTAAAGCTTCAATTCATGATGTAATAGTGGATCCAAAGGTATAGATAACCTTTGTATTCTTGAGAAACCTACTTAGATGGATTGGAAACATAGTCCAAACATTGATTAACATACACATGATCACATAGCTTTACTTAGTTGGTGATGATGGAGCCAAAGGGACAGCCTTTGCATTCTTGAGCCACTCTCAGGGAATTAAGCACTCAACTTTGTTCATGATATTACTCTTGGTACAACACATACCCAAAATTACTCATCATCATCCATCATCACTAAAAATCACAAGTTTGGTATTGGTTCACATACCCACTAAGGTGCATTTTTTTCTTTTTTCTTCCTCTCTCTATTACCCAACTTTGTATGTTCTTATTTTATATATAGAGTATCTATTAAGAACTGATCTACTATTTTTTTCTTGTATATTTACACATGATATAGAGTATCTAGTACCATAATATCTAGTTTCATAGTGTCCTAGTCTTGCACAACTAGTACCAACTTTTATCTCAGTCATATTAGTCTAGTTTGAGATAAGTTACATTTCTCTTCATTTATTACAATTTTTAGAAAGGTTCAAATTAAAATTAAATTATTCAAATTAGTATCTTAATTATTCTAATATTATTTAATAATTTAATTAACTTAGACCCTTAACTAAATTAGGACTAATACTCCAATATTCCCAAAAAGGTTAAATCGGTTACTAAGGGATTTATTATGAGATGCACCACTCCTTTCCAAAGGCCTCCACATACCTATCAAACCACCCTTGAACTCTATTTTTGTATTTATGTGACAAGTTGGGGGGGGCAGATGAAGTCTTAGTAATTCATTATTTTATACTTGTGGTTTAGTTTAAATAGCTATAGGTGGTCTTCATCACCATACAACACACCTATCTCCTCTATCACCATTAACATAAATAAGTATCCCCACTGAAAGGTATCGCATGCTCGATCACATTATTTATGATCTCCTCTCTAATGAACTTATAGATGTTGAACATTTCTCCATGTGCCATGTGATGGGTAATTAAAAGGAAGGTTTTACTTATATCTAACTATTGGAAACCAAGGCACAGTTTGGAGCTTATAAAGTACACTGCTACCCTTATGTTATGGTCTTCAATGTCTTTGATGGGGAATGCAAATCCTAACTTGTATTATCTCAAGAGCTTTGTGACCCTTTCTACCTCTACATCATCCTCTATAATCTCCTTTATATATTCTCCTATTCTAGGTATCTTTGTGATTCTACTTATGTGGCTGAAAAAAATCCTCATGCACCATCTAGCAAAATAGAATCTATTGCTATGCACCCACAAGAGAAGGAAATATACTAGGTCTTATGGATTACCAAAGCTTTTTAGATTAGAACATTGTGTGGTGCCTATGGTTTATAAATTATATCTGATGGAGACATCAAAAATAACCTTAGTCTTCTTGCCTATGTCTACCATATAATCTTTGTTCAATTCTTGCACATTATTGTCTTTCTTATTATTATAATCTCTTAACTTACACAAATGGGAGAAGGATACCCACTTTTCCCTCACCATGACTTATAGTGGGTACTCCATATCTCATTAGGCAAGATTTTCACTCCTAGTTGCATCAATATCCATGACACTAACTCCCTCTGCCATTTACACTTCTAGTTTTGTGGTGACTACTTCCCTCACTGCTTTCACTTTATTTACATATCTATGTGATTATGGAATATCTATGCTTAGTTACTTATTCCCCATCCTAAACTTGATACTTTTGAAGCACAACTGATTGATCAAGGTGAAGCCTACAATTATTTTTGGTATACTCTATAACTATGGGAGATGTGACTGTGGGTTTGGCTATTGAACTTCCTGCCCTATTCATGATAGACTAGTTATTATACTAAAATCTAGCTTCCTTATTTTTTCATCAAATTACCTTTATTTTCCTCCTCTTCTCCTTAAGGTGGAATTAAATATTCTACTTGCTCCTTTATTCTCATTTGGGGAGGATGTGGGGAACTTATCTCTTCTTTAGTAGCATTTTCTCTTTTCATGGTTTTGACTCCTTGTTTTGTTTTGATTTCTTGAAAATGATAAGTAAAACTCCAAAATCTACCACAATTTGGTTTTATACATTGTTCTCATCTACCAAATGGATGGTTGGCATCATTTAGATCCTCAAAATCTATTAAAACCCATGAAATCCACTAATTTGTTTTGCCATCTACTCATTAATGCAAATTTTTGTTCTTCTACCACCATAACATTAACTCTAATAATGGTTTCTTTGAGGAACTTATAGGAAATTAAAATTATCACTTATTGATAAGTATTGGGTGGGTTCCAACTATCAAAAAAGTCATTATCTTGTACTTTATTAATCTTGACATGACCTTCACCATTTTTATGGTTACTTGGGCATAATGTTTCACATGTGCATGATTTAGCCTCCTAGGTTCCATCTCTTCTTGGTATTGTCTTCCTTTCAAGTGTACCTCACTTTCTTGGTAGATTTATTTTCCCTTCATTATTTCTTTCTTAAGCCTCCCCTATGCCATAAAAATCCTTGCACTAGTCCTCCATTATCTCACTATCTCTTATCGATCTATTGCACATGAATACCTTGTGCATTATACTCATCAATTTGTACTTATAGGTCAATTATCTTGGTAGACTTCACACACACCTAAAAACTTATGTGTCTAACCATAGGTGCTTTTGAATTTTATCATACTAGACTCACCTAATTGTATTTATGTGGGTGTAAGCCCTAGAAATTTTTGCCTATGTACCTAAAAGCACCACACTTTTTCAAACAATACAAAATAAATAAAAAACAAGGAAAATATTTAAATCACACCAATTTTAATATAGTCACAAGACAAAGTGATTAAATTTTAACCAAAATTTTGGCATTATATGGTGTAAGTACCATCCTAGTGATTGTATAATTTAAATTTATTATCATTTAAATACCTAGGGAGCATTTCATAGTCAATGTACGTAGATTATATGCACTAGTCTCCAAGCTGTTATGGATGGCAAAAGGTCCCATCTTTTTTATTTGTAATTTTCCTAGGTGTTATAGGTACTTAAAATCATATAACAAGACCAATTCACCTTTTGTAAACACCTTTCCCTTGATGTGATTAGCATGTCGTGTCTTTTGGTGGGCCTTCTCTATTTTTTGGATCCATCATGCTTGGATTCATGTCTCATCTTGCCTCTCTAAATCTTCCAAGCATTTACTTAAAGACTCTTGTTCATCTAATAAACCAATATGTGAGATGGACAATGGGGGAAGTAGGAACTCATTAGGTAAAATGACCTCTATGTCAAACAATAATGTGAATGGTGTATATTTGTTTATGCACTTGTATGTTGTGTGACAAACCCATAACACCATTGAAATACAATAATCCCAATCCTTGCAACTAACATCATATATTTTTTTGAGGCATGTCCCTAATATTTTATTGAATGCTTCTATGGTATCGTTATCTTAGGGGTGGTAGGGTGTAATTTTGTGGTGTGTCACCATATACTTAGATAATAGGATTTCAACAATTTTAGGGATGAAATGTGTGCCATGGTTGCTAGTTAAGCTAATCAAACATCCATATCTACTAATAACGTTTTCCCAAATGAATCTTATTAGTATGGTGGTTGTACACTTTTACCTATTTGGTGAAGCAATCTATAGTAAATAGAATGTACCTTACACCTATTCACCCTGTAATAGGAGTAATAACTATACAAAAATCAATAGCCCACTTTTCAAATGGTGCCTAGGCAAGGATGGGGATAAGGGACATCTCATCCTAGTAATTTGGATTTATAGTGTATTGGTAGATGTCACATGTTTTGTCATATTATTTTACATCATGAAACATAGTTTTCCACCCCAAGCCTGATAGTAACACTTTTTGCATTGTATCATCTCTAGTATAATGGCCTCTAGTAATCCCTTCATTCACCTCTTGTAGTACTGAGTTCCATTCATGATCTAGGACACATCATCACATGATTTCATCATAGATCAACTTATATATTTCCTCGCTAATGAGTTAAAAATGGGTGATATAAACTATGAGATACTTATTTATCTTATTTATCAAGGCCTAAGGTGCATATCTAGAGGTTAAAAATGTGGTAATCTCTACTAAGTCTTCTAAGATGCATTGGATCTTTTAGAGTTGTGCATTGAGCATATCATCTTCAATTATCACTATTGTATCTTTAGAGTTGATGTGGGACAAATGGTCTAGGCCTGAATTTTGATTTTTAGGATTCACTACAATAGAAAATTAGAATTATCAAAACAAAATGATCCATAATCAAATGCACCCATTCAAAATGGGATTATTCACTAGGTATTTAAGCACCTTATGATCTATAAATAAGATAAAGGGGGTTGTTAGTAAATATTATTGAAAATTTTATAGGGCATAGACCATGGTAAGTGCCTCACACTCAGTTGTGTTGTAATTTTATTTAGCCTTGGTTAGTTTCTTTCTTGAAAAATAAATATGATGATCTATTTTCCCTTCTCCTATTTGTGTAAGAATGACAATAGTTATAGTACTAGAGGAATTAACATGGATATGGAAGGGAGTCACCCAATCAATAAATTTTAGTATCAATGCACTTGATAATTTTAGCTTTAGGGTCTCAAAATCATCTTATTATATGACACCCCAATAAAATGGGCCATCCTTCTACAAGATTTCCTCTATAAATGTCAAAATCTTGGCATAATTCCTTATGAACTTCTTGTAAAACCTGTAATGTCTAAGAAAATCATTGATGCCTTTCTATGGTAATGGTGTTTGAAGCTGAAGGATGATTTTAATTTCAATATTAGTTAGATCAATGATTAAAACATATTTTTAGATGATGTGCCTAAGTAATTTAATAAATGGCATTGTGAAAATACACTTATTAGGATTCAAAGAGATTTGTAGCTACCATCACCTTTCAGACATTAGACATAAATTGTTATAGTGATATTTTACCAACCCATACACTTTCTAATCATCTAAATATAATTGGAGGAGCTTGTGAATAAAGTCTCTGAATGTGATGATCACCACCTGAGAAAAAATGTCTTGTGAATTATTCAATCCAAAGGGCAACATGTTATGCATAAAAGATCCCCATTCAATCACAAAGGTAATTTTGGACTTGTCCTCCTCCTTAATATGGACTTTATGGTAACCTAGAAATCTATCACTAAATGTGTATGTTTCACAACCTACAATGCCATCCAATACTTCATTGGTGAATGGAGTTGAGAAGGGGTTAGTCAAGTACGTAAAATTCAATAATATATAGTCAAAACAAAATTGAATGTGACCATACATTTTGATGTTGATTACCATGGTCTTGACCCATTTAAACTCCTACACTAGGTAGATAACTCTTGAGGCTAGCATTTGATCGTTCTGAATCTTGAATTTGGTGTCAAGATTATGGCTCATTTTATAAGGCCACTTGTTGATAGATCTTTAACCATTGAATAGTTTTATGCTCATCTTACTTAGGGATGGGTGAAATCCTTTCATATCTTTATAATTTGTGGGAATAGGTCTTAGATTTATTTTAGGAGATCAACAATATGTACTAGTTTTGTATCAAACCAATAGGTGCCTAGAGTGGTAATTTTGGGTTTCCCCTTTGAATTGGTATACACTTTGGTACTTTTTAACAGTACTCAATAGGGTTCATGATTTTACTATTTTGAATCCTTAAATTGTTTACTACCTTTGGTTGTCTCTAACTAAATATGGGTAGGTTATTTCCTCTGGGGTGTTATCCTTAACTTGGTGCACTACTTTTTCCCTACTAAATTTTCCCACTTATATGATTTCCATGTGTTATCATCTTCATCACTAGAGTCACTATTCAGAACTTATCCTTTGAAGAAGGTTGGGAGTGCTAACCCTTTTTTATAAACATGTCCTTTAGGCACTCTTATAATATACTAGTGTCCTCAAACATTGACCTTTGAACTACTTGTAATGGCTCAATCAATTCAAGATTTTATGAAGAAAGGTAAAATCTATGAACAAACTACTCCTTAAGGGCATCCCAATATATCATTTCATGGCACATATTATGTACTAAATACCACACCTATACCCAAGTATTTAAGGTTTTATAGAAGGTGTGCACCCATATATTTGGAAATTTCACCACAAATAGTCCATGTTTCTTTACAAAGACATACATTTGTTATGGGGTCAAAGTCATCAAAGTAAGATAAAATGCCCAAGTCCTCATTATTTATTCCAAATCTAATAAAAATAGTTGACTTTACATCATAACAAATTGGTAATCTAGGATTCTAAACTATCCATCAATGATTGGTATTAATTTTCAATGTGTACACCAATGCACCCATTTTATCCACCTCCTTTGGGATGTATGACTCAATGTCATAAACATAATATTCCACAGGATTAATTCCTTCATATCTTGGGAGAACATTAAGTTTTCCCTTAATAATATAAAAAACTCTTTTTAACCTTTTCTTGGTGTAAGGGACCCATATTTTAGGAGTGTGATCAATCTATATCTAGCATATATTTACTAGTTTTGGCACCTTTACTCATACCAATCAACACCATCATCCAATGATCTTGTATGCTTCCTCAACCCATTAATCACAAGAAATATTTATGATATATGAGGCTAACTATCCATCTTCCCAAGAGAGGATTCCTTAATCCTTTGGTTCTAAATTCTTAATGCCTTACACTATGATGTTATAGATATGGTTGATTTCATCTTCAATGTCCATTCTCTCGACATAAAGGGGTCCTTGTTCATTTGAAAGAGGTATAACTACACTCTCCTTTCCATTATCAAAGGTCATGTAGTTCCTTTTGAAGTACATACATGCATTATTTTCATAACACCTAAGCCTTCCTAGAAGTGCCAAGTAGTTGTCATACTCTGCTAAAACTATTACTTTAAAGTTAGCCTAGAATTTGGTGCCCATGATATCTACAAATGTGCTCTTTAGAGTTTTGATAGGTTGTGCTTCAGTCTTATTCACCATGAAGAACATGTGAGGGGAAGGTCTCAAATAGAGGCTTCCAATTTTTTCCAAGCATTCTTTGTCAAGATGTTGACCTCAATGCCTATATCTACAAGAACCTCACAGATATACCATCCATCAATAGCATCATCTACCAGGAGTTCTTGGTTATATTCATTATTCTGAGTATGTCAGACTTATTATTCCCTCTCCATGTATGGAATGGTGACCTCAACTTGCTTTTTAACTATGTGTTTAAGGAGTAAGTTATTCATTAGGGGTAGAATACCCTTAGTTTGTATAGGGTGTAGGATCTCAATCAATTGTTGTAATTAAACCTCTCAGCCATCTTACTTCTTTCAAGGGGTGATAGCCTATGCTTCTAGGTCACACACTAATTAGATCTCCACTTACATGTTTTGTATTATAATCATAACATACTATAGTAAGTCATTTTAGTGATTTAATTTTAGATAAGGCATGACTTTTGGTTTAGGCTACATTATGCATTCATTTTGACCCTTATCCCCATAGTCGATGCATAACTTAGGTACTAGTGTAGATAGTGGCTAAGTGGTGAATCTACTAAAAGTAGTTTTATTTACCTTGACTTCCAATATGGGTGTATTTTATGCCTTTAGGGTCTATTTTTATGTCTTCTACTCACACTTGATCATCCGTATGCCTTTTTTTGTGTTAGCCCTACCTTAGGTCAAATTTTTATAAAGGTTAAAGAATTATGTGACCTTATGGGGCCCTCGATAATACCCATATATGGGATGTGTAAGTTAATCACATTGATAATGATTTGTTGAGCCACACTTATAACAATAGCATGATGGGAACCTTTTTCCACCACAACCTCTGCCTTATTCTATGGCACCTTATTACATCATGAAGCCTACATTCTATTAGTCATAACCATCATTCCATTGGTTTTATTTCCCTCTAAACTTTGTTGTAGCCTATCATTTGCCTTTTTCCATGTTTTCATGCATTTCATCAATCACCCAATAATTAGTAGTGGTATGGGTATAGGCATCACACAAACTACAATAAATGGTTATGTTGACTTGGATCATACATTGTAACTAGGGATAGTTTCATACATCATGCCCTTCTTGATAGACTTTGTATCTTATAAGTAGATTATACACATTACTCTATTATAAATTATTTATATTAATGCCTTCAACTTCATATTTAGAGGACCATAATCCACTTCAAGCATCATGCATAGATCTAGTAGTAAGCTTTTGGAGCTAGGATGTCATAGATGTAATATGTGCCTCTATACATGGGTTTATCATAGTGTCTGCACTTATGACTACCTCAAATTTAAGCATTGATTCAAGTGATTCTCTATGATATAAATAATCTTTTGGTGCTAGGATGCCATAGATTTAATATGTGCCTTTATAAATGGGTCAATCCTAGTGTTTGTGTTAACCAAATTTTGGCCCTTCAGGCCAAAATTAGGCACCCTTATTTGTAAAAAATCATCTAAGTTTATATCTTTGGCTAGGCTTAGTACTTAGCTTTTATTTATGAGAAGTTTTCTTTGAGAAGTTCATTTTTAGTCTTGCTAAGCCTTTACTAACTCTTTTGCATTTTTTTTTCTAAGCCTTTGTTGAATTCTTTCAAACTTTTTGTCTAAAGATTTTTCCTTAAGTTTATTTATTTTAGACTTTTCATTCAGCTAAGTAATGAATTATTTTATACAATTTGTCCAAGACAAATCTCCCAAAGACAAAGTGCCAAATTCTTTTGAGCAAATTATCCACACAACTTTTTTGAAGGGCACTTTAGTTGTTTTGAAAGGTACTTTGTAGTTTTTATGAAAGGACACTTTCAATTTTTTGAAGGGATTTTTCAAGATAAAGGAGCACTTGCAACTTTTATAAAGGTTATGTTAAATTTTTTTTGAAGGGTATGTTACAACTTTTTTGAAGGGTATCTTTTATCAAAAAATTATCCATTGTAATTTTTTTGAAGGACTTTTTCAAGATAAATTATCCATTTCAACTTTTTTGAAGGACATTTTCAAGTTATGTGGACAATTTAGACTTTCTTGAAGGGAATTTTAACTTTCCCAAAGTGACGTTTTCAAAAATCCCAAAATATTGTTTCTATGGGAGAGTGGACCATTTTAAAAAATCTGAAGGGTATTTTCCTTTCAGAAGAGAAACTTATAAATTTTCCAAAGGGTCACTTGAAAGAATTTAAAGTGTATGTTTCCTTTCAAAAAAGGTATTTTTCACTTTTCCAAAGGGTTATTTCAAAGAACCAAAAAGGGAAAAATAGAAGTTCTAAAGGAATTCTTTCAAAAAACTTGAAAAGGTGCCAAAGTCCAATTCTTTTAGACATTTTGTTTGATATAAAGAAAACATGATTTCCTTCAGATTTTTTATGCACAAAAATTGTTTAAGGTATAAAGGACCAAGTGAAAAGTTGAAGGAAAAGAATAATGGAAACAAAAGACCCAAATAAATTCTTTCAAGAAAAGTGTTGAGATAAGAAGTGTGATGAAATAAATGTCCAAAAGAAATGCCCAAGGAGTGACGGCTTGTAAAACATCAATTTTAGACTATTGAGACTAGGTGTTGGAGCTTAAAAGAAAGGCTTGATGGGTACCTGAAGGTAGAAAAGAGATAACAAATGGAAAAATGTAATTGAGGCTTTAGTTTAGTTGTAATAAATGTAACTAATGCTTATGGTTTAGTTTTAACTCCTTGTAACTAATCCATTCAATGACATGGCATAGCCCACCCACTTCTCTCCCATGAAAATGTAATTGATTATTTAAATATGACACATTTATAAGTGACCCTTAGACTTTTTTTGATTGCTTTACCTCTCAAGGATGCGTGTGTGTGTGTGTGTGTGTGTGTGTGTGTGTGTGTGTGTGTGTGTGTGTGTGTGTGTGTGTGTGTGTGTGTGTGTGTGTGTGTGTATGTGTGTGTGTGTGTGTGTGTATTCTCTTGGTTCATTTCACATCTTTCACTAGTTATTGGAAAAAACTTTGACTAGATTTGTACTTAAAGAAATCTTGAAAAGATATAAAAGTGTGATTGCCTCTCATATTATGTAATATTGAGTAATGATTGAATCATTGTTGGTCTAGTCTAGTGAAATATTTTCTTTTCTAACTTGTACTCTTGATGGTCTACTAATTTATAGAAAGGATATTATTTTAGGTCTTTGCTAGTATTCTTTTCTAAGTATAGAGATATCTTAGAAGTGATTCATGATTGTATCTTTCTTTGGATAATTTATTTCCTTCTTAAGAATCAGATACCTTCTCGAATCTAGCATCTGAAATATTGATGTAGAAATGGTTCTTGAGTTATGAGTCATATGCAATAAAACACCTTGTTTTGTCTTTAAAGTAGTGGTTTTAGTTAATTGGGAGGATATCATTCATTGGTGCATCACCGCTTTACTTTCTTGGTTGTTTTGCTTAACCCCTTTCATACAAAATTGATAGATTAGAGAGAGATTTAATGGTGCATCAAGGGGATCTAGCCCTTAATCTAGAGATTAATCTAAATCAAATTGTCACCCATAATAAGAGAGATGATTCTATTTTAGAACTCATATGAGGAGAGTTAAACATCTCCTTAAGGGTGAGAATCTATGTCAACAATTTTTGGCATGCCAAATGGGACAATTTGTATAAGGAGTTGAAGAATTCTTGGTGTGTTATTCAATTAATCAACCTTTTGGAGGTATTTCAATCAACACCAATGGTGACTCTAAGTTGAATCAGTTGGTCAAGCATCCATAGTGCATGAAGAAATCATATTTGGTATATATAATCCCATTATTAAGTAGTATGGATATTGTGTTACTTCATATAGTTTTGATCAAGCTCATGTTGTTCATGGAATCACCTCAATAATCCCTCCTAATTATCCTTGTCCTAGAAAATCCAATTTTGATAGGGAGATAATTTAGAGTTTGGGAAGCGAATTTTGGAAATAGATAGGTTCAATGAGCAAAATAGATATCAACAAGAGCTTTTGTACAATGAATAATACTTGTATAATCAAGCTCAAGTCATGAAATCCATGGAGGAGAAACTAGTAAGGTGGAGAAATCAATCCACTCAAGGTAGTAATCCTTGTACCCATTCTTCCATCCCAAAATAGACTTCTCTTATACAAAATAATCCCTCCCCTATACACCAAATCCTTTTTATCAAATATCACTTTCTCACTAAAATAAAATGATACAACCTTCTAACCCATCTAATGAATTAAGTAATCTTGTTGTTAATCCTTTGCACCTAGAAATCCAACACCAAAGGACATTAAAATGACCTTATATGGAAACTAATTATTTTAATTCCTTCGATTTTGAGCCCTCCTTTGAAGAAAAACATCTTCTTTCTTTTGGAAAATAATACATCCATCCTCAATCAACTCTTCTTATGAATGTGCAAACTATTCCTAGTCTCCCTCAATCTTTTGAAGCCCCTCAGCATGATGTCAATATTCCAAGTTGGATAAATGTCTATCATGAACTAGCTCAAGACATTGAGAAAGATGAAGTTACTACCTATCTTCAAGAAGAGAGTTCCAATACTAAGATCATGAGTTGGAATGAGATAGTGGAATCATGGGGTAAGATATTAGATAAGAGTACTATTTAAGAGTATGAAGTGGAAAATGAAGCTACTCCTCCTCATGATGATGATGCACATGATCTCCAAGAAGGACTCATCCAAGATAATTTAGCTAAGCAGATTAAATAATTAGAGTCAATAATAAGGTCTTTATTCAAGGTGGAATGGATAGTTTAGACCTAATAAAAGATCCCATGTCTAAACACACTCTATCTACATCCCTTCAAGGGAGTTATAAAGCTATATATAATGTGGATGAAGTGATGATCAAGTGGAAGGAAGAGAATCAATTTATTTTATCCCAAGGTTTACCTCTTCTTCCTCATGATCTTCTCAAAGAAAACACCACTTCTCATTCCCAATCTAATTTTGAGCTCACTAATGCTTGCCTCTTTTTAAATCACATTCCTAAGTCCTCTCCTTCATCCCATACTCCATTTTCACTCCCTTCACCTTCCATTACATTTCATACTCCAACCCTTGCATTTCAAACTCATTAACCTATCCATTCACCCTTAATTTCATTCCATCCTAAAGAGGAACATGTTTTAAGGGAGGCCAGTGAGCAAGAGAAAATGTAATTCTCAGCTGATTAAGAGACTATCATGAGTGAGAATGAAGAATAGATCATCATAATTACTCCATATGAAAATCATCATGGTGATTACCATCTTGAGTGTTAAGTGGAAAGCATTATCACAGATGAATAACATGGTCAAATCATATCTCAAGAGTTGGTTATTCTAGGAGGTTTTCATGAAAATAAGGTTGAAGAAGTGACTCTTAAAGGTCACATGATTCAAGGAGAAGATATAGGACACACATACATGAAAATGTTCTATAAATATGAAGATGAGATTAACAAACTTCACTCATCAATGTTGGATGGAGAATGTAAGCATGGTGATCTCTCTTTCCCTTTATTTGATGAACCTTCTTGTTTCTTTGATGAAGATAATGACTGATCCATGGGATCTAAGTTGAATGAGGTTTAAGAGCATGTTGTTAATTAGCTAGATACTTTTGTTTTTGAGAAAGGAGAGAGGTCTGATTGTTTTGATAGGGGCTTTGAAGAAAGAATTATTGAGAGAGAGAAATAATGATTTCTTCAATGAGATAGAATTTTTTTGTCTCATCTTAGACATCACACTAGCTACCCTTCTTCAAGAGAGCCATGATGAAGCAAGAGATCAATTTAAAAGATTCTCAAAGAGATAGTAAAGAGTGAGTTGGTCCATGATGCATACCAAGAGGTCTATGAGCCAAATGAGCCCTATGATGATGAGATAGAAGCCATTGATATATTGATGGACTACACTAGCATGAAGGACTAGCATGAGACATTATTCAAAGAGAAAGATGAGTACATGTATGTTGGAGACATGTTTGATCTTGATCCACTTAGATACATGCTAATTAAGGTGGTAAGTAAGAGGGATGAGACATGAAGCTCCTACTCTAACCAACTACTTGTCTACAATCATGAGGTTTCCTTCCATATAAGAGACCTAAGAACTTTTCTCTTTGATCTAGGAGGTAGAAGAGCAAATCTAGTTAGTTGTACATAATTATTTTTATTTGTATTATGTCTTGTCTTTTCCTAACTACTAAGTATCACATGTGTGTTTGTTTTGGTCTTTTTTGTGTATCTTTTTCCTTTGTGTGTTGGAGGTAATAAATGATTATATTTTTTTATCAAATTCTAAATCATGGTCAAGGTTTATAGTTTATTGCAATCCTTAATTGACTCCATTCCCAATGGACTATTTAGGCTACCGGTCTAGTTAGTATAGTGGACATACTACCCCTACGAGTCACCATTTTATTGACCAAATTTTATCCCTTCAACCCAAAATTGGGCACTCCTATTTGAAAAAATTTATCTAAGTCTATATCTTTGGTCAAGTTTAGTACTTAGCTTTTCTTCAAAAGAAGTGTTCTTTGACAAGTTCATTTTTGGTCTTACTAAGCCTTTGACAAATTCTTTTGCATTTTTTGTTCTAAGCCTTTGCCAAATTATTTAAAATTTTTTTTCCAAAGGCTTTTTCTTAAGTTTATTTATTTCAAACTTTTCATTAATCTAAGTAACAAATTATTTCAAAAAAAAATTCCAAGACAAATCTCTTGAAGACAGTGCCAAATTCTTTTAGGCAAATCGTCTGTGTAACATTTTTGAAGGGCACTTCAGTATTTCTAAAAGATACTTTGGAATTTTTATGAAAGGACACTTTCAATTTTATGAAGGACTTTTTCAAGATAAATGATAAATTGTTACTTTTCCAAAGGGTATGTTGAAACTTTTTTGAAGGGTATCTTTTGTCAGAAAATTGTCCATTGCATTTTTTTTGAAGGACCTTTTAAGGCTAAATTATCCATTTGAACTTTTTTGAAGGACCTTTTCAGGCTAAGTGGACAAATTCAACTTTCCTGAAGGGCATTTAAAGTTTCTTGAAGGGACATTTTCAAAAATTCCAAAAGATTGTTTCCATGGGAGAGTGGACCATTTCAAAAAATCTAAAGGGTATTTTCATTTTGGAAGAGACAACTTTTTTGAAGGGTCACTTGCAATAATCTGAAGGATATGTTTCCTTTCAAAAAATGTCTTTTTCACTTTTCTTAAGGGTCATTTAAAAAACCAAAAAGGGCCAAATATAAATTCTAAAGGAATTCTTTCAGAAAACTTGAAAAGGTACCAAAGTCTAACTCTTTGAGACATTTTATCCAATACAAAGAAACATGATTTCCTTCAAATTTTTCATCCATGGAAATTATTTAAGGCATAAAATACCAAGAGAAAATCTGAAGGAAAATAACAAAGGAAATAAAAGACCCAAATAAATTCTTTTGGGAAAAGTTTTGAGATATCAATTTTGAGGAAATAAATGTCCAAAAGAAAGGCCTAAGGAGTGATGACCTATAAAACATCAATTTTGGACTACAAAAACTAGTTGTTGGAGTTTAAAATAAAGGCATAGTGGGACACTAAAGGTAAAAAAGAGATAAAAAATGGCAAAATGTAACTAAGGCTTTGGTTCAGTTGTAACAAATGTAACTAATGCTTTTGGTTAAGTTGTAACTGATCCATTTGATGACATGGAATAGCTCACCCACTTCACTCCCATTGATATGTAACTAATTATTTAAATATGGCACATGTGTAAGTGACCCTTAGACTTCCTTTGATTTATCTACCTCTCGAGGCTATATATATGTATTCCCTTAGCTCATTTCACATCCTCTACTAGTTCTTGGGAAAACTCTAGCTAGATTTGTACTCAAAGAACTCTTGAAGAGATATACAAGTGTGATTTCCCTCATATGCTATAAAATTGAGCAATGATTGAATCATTGTTGGTCTAGTCTAGTGAAATATTGTCTTTTCTAGTTTGTATTCTTGATGGTCTACCAGTTTTTAGAAAGGAGATTGTTATAGGTCTTTGTTAGTATTATTTTCTAAGTGTAGAGATATCTTAGAAGTGATTCATGATTGTATCTTTATTTAGATCATTCATTTCCTTATTAAGAATCATATACCTTTTAGAATCTAGCATATAAAATATTGATGTATCAATGGTTCCTAAGTTGTGAGTCCTATGCAAAAAAACAACTTGTTTTGTCTTTAAAGTAGTGGTTTTAGTCAATTGGGAGGATATCATTCATTAGTGCATCACCACTTTGTTTTCTTGGTTGTTTTCATTAACCCTTTTCAATCATAATTGATATATTAGATAGAGATTTAAAGGTGCATCAAGAGGAGATAGCCCTTAATCTAGAGATTCATCTTAATGAAATTATCACCCACAACAAGAGAGATGATTCCATTTTGCTTCTTGGATGAGGAGAGTTGAGCATCTCCTCAAGGGTGTAAATCCAAGCATCAATAGTTTGTACTTCCAACTACCTTAGTTTTAAGCATGGATTCAAGTTATTCTCTAGGGTTTATAAAAGTCTTTATGGGAAGTGTTATTTGAAATTGCATGATCAACCTCCAAATAAAACACTTTACATGTTGGGAAGGGTGAATATCATACATGATCTTTGATAGGAGACTTTTAAACTATGCATCATACAAATTCACACTCTTTGAGAGTCATTAGGTAATTTATTTTATCATAGTGATCCTAAGTTGTTCAAACTTTGACATGTCTAACTCTTTTAATAATTCATCCTTTAGGATCATAGCCACGAATGGCCTTATTGGGATCAAACTTTTTGTACCAAGTATGGGTGTAATCAAGTACATTGGTTGTAAACTAAGTAGCCTAACACTCTAATTAGGTTATGCCTCATACATGACACTATAATTCACATTTTATCACATGATCTATAGCATTTTTCATGCCTTGATACTCTAGCAGGTGAATAACTGTTTATTAGTATATTTGTTATAGGGGGAGCTAGTACTTGTGGTACTTGTCCCATTAACACCTATCTTGGTAGCAGTCCTATAATACCTCTATCCTCAAAGTTAGGAATTGGCCCTATCATTCTTGTTGATGTATTTTATGTCATTAGTGTTGTGCTACTTACTTATAGCACTAGACTACTTCATTCAGTAAATTTACCACCTTGTGTTGATAGTATTAGATGTGTTGGTATGCTCACATTCAATTTCTATTATGGTGAGCTAGCACTTAATGATCTAGAAGTAGTTACACTCACATTATTATATGGAATAATCTATTTAGTAAAGAACTTACAATCTAAATCTAAAAAACATATATGATCTAAGTCATTAGTAGGGTCAATAACCACTTTTGTACTATCTTTAAGCAGGGGATCTAGAACGTGAGCATGCACCATTGGTTCAAAGGGGGTAGGCACATTAAGCATATTCCTAGTCACCAAATTCTATAGGGACTTAGTGAATTCCACACATTTAAAGTGTTGATATCAGCCCATCACTTCATTAGACCTCTCATCTATGTGTTGTTGTATTTTAATAGATCCTTCCCCATGCCCTTCCCATTTGCTATGGGTTTTCTCAGCACTTATAGGTTCTAGATCCTTCATTAGTTAGTGCCATATCTTATTATAGGCTTGTATTTTAATCTCTTAGGTGTAAATTTACTCATCCCATTCTATTATGACTTACCTACACATCCCCTATTCCCCTTTACACAAATCATATGCAAAATTATTTTACCCTTCCATAACTAAAGTTTAGAAACTATAATCAACCATTAGTGTCTTAAACTCTATGTCAAACTCATTTATTAATGGGCCTCTATAGTCATGAAAAAACTAGTACTCCACTTCCTAAGGACACACATAAGTTGATAATGTAAACTCAAGTACATAGCTATTTAGAGATCCTTACCACCATTTATCCACCGCTTTATTCCAAGTAACATCTAGGGTCCCAAGCCTCTTTAGGTACTCTTTTGTCTACTCATAGAGTTGACCATAGCTTCTTCTTTTGTGTGTTAAATATAAAACCAACCACTTGTACACATATTCAGGTAACTCATAGAAAATAACCCCATAAAAATCATCATATAGGTTGTCTTGAACCCATTTTCTTGTCTTTTATCCTTTACTAGTTGGATGCATCTACACAAAACTATTTTCCACCTATTGCAGCTAGCACTTGATGTTTTTAAGAAAAATTTGGTACATAATTTTGTTATTCTATCATAACAACAAAATTCAACATGAGTCCCAATAATAGAACCAAAATATTATAAAAGTCTAAAGGTGGTTTAATTCAACTAAGCACAAGCGTGGGATAAGTCCCTTTACACTCAACATTTAAATACTCAACTATGTTCACATAAATCTACATAAGGCACAAGCCTCATGCACTCAACTAAAGTGTAGTTGAGAATGAACCAGGGCCCATATTGGGCTAGTTGTGGCATGGCGTAAGGAATTACTAGGTGGAATAAAGCAATGTATTATAAATTTAACTTGGGAAGATCCATAGGCACATGCCATTCTCAAGTTAAGCCCACAATCATATAGGAACTTAGTGGCTCATAAAATTTCTTTGGTTCAATTTAATCCTCATATTAAATAGATGAACATTAAATAAGGATTAGGTTTATTGGCATATACCTATACTCATCCTTTATGTAAAAATTATGATGACATCATTAAATTATAAAGACTCCATTAAAGTAGTGAAACCAGTAAAATGTATGAACATCAATTCACATAGTTAATCAAGTGTATGACATCACATAAACATTCATATCCCATTAGTGATACTAAAAGACATGTAAACTAGACATACGTAAGTACATTTTAAGGCAATGCCTTTTTTCATTTGTTCAAAGTCCATAGCAAGAGTTTATATTAAAAATCATAATGATAACAACCTAGAGGCTCATAGATGAGCTTGGGCACATATAATTGGATCAAGAGTGGCCTCCATTCTATTGTTAAGCATTAATGGATACTAGAGCAATGTTTATAGGGCATGGATTTGGAGTCATTCCACCAAATATTCATTTTAGTTTTCTATCTCTCCTAATATTATAGTTTGAGCTCCTTATATAAGCCTTTAGGAGCATATTTTCTAAGGTGGAAGTTACATGCTCAGTGTTGAAATAAAATTTTGTCATCATAATTGTTAGCTTCATGACCTTGTGATCCCCACACTGCACTTGCCACATTTATTCAATTCTTTGATGATGCCCTGAATAAGTAGGAGATGGTTAGAAATCAACTAGTTGGTGCAATATTTACAATATATCCTCAAGTTGGCTACAAAAACCGTTAGGCTAACCACTTGCCAAAATTATCTTTTCACACTGAAGTGGATATCAAGTTGGTATAGACACTCCACTAATGGGTTAGGGGCCCAAAAACAACTCGTATGTTTTTAGGTCTATAATTTAGACTAAAAAAATCATGTCTTAGGGATACCTTCAATTATAACCTTGGGATTTTGTATGTCTCTTTACCCCCATAGACTCTTCTTTCATATATTATCGACATTGCTACTCTTAATGGTCTAGAAATTTCTCATTATAGGCAACCTTGATAGATTATGTGAGCTTTACTTAGTCCAAATGTACTCTTATAGGTTTCTCTATCTTTTATAAGGTGACCCCCATGTTTTACTTCTATCTTAGTTTAAAAATTCTCCCTTCATGTGCATAGATTCTCTGATACTTAGGTTAAGGGGATAGACCTTCAATAATATTATGAATACTGAGTCATGTATACTTACTAGTAAGGGGTCTATAGAACATGTTTCTATGTGAATAGAGATCATACTTAGTCACTTGAGACATTTGTGACTTTCTTACGTTCCCATTCACATCCTTGAGACATTCATATGGTTGTTCATAGTCACTTATTATACTCAGGGGTAATTTATATATAGTGAGTTTGAAGGACTTTACCAAGGTGGATTTAGGTCATTTCATGTAGGTGGTTATTTAATCCTCCAAGAAGGTTAATGGCTATGTGGCTCATTATTCATGACCTGATGGTTCTTGATAACCATAAGGATTATTAAAACCTTGATTCATGACTTGGACTTAGGTAGGGGTTGGTGACATGAGGGTGATGATTGTGAGGTCATACGGAGTTCGAAAACTATAAGGAAAGGCTTAAAACTAAGGTAATTTGACATTAATAAGATGGTGAAATGGTATAAGTTCTTTGAGGGTTCAGATTAAACCATAAAGTTATACCCAAAATGATTTTAAAGGTTCTTAGACATATCCATACATATACCCAATAGTATGTAACATTTATAGACCATTAATGAAAAATATATGGTGAAAAGTAGAAACTTGGGGCTCTCCAAAAAACTTAACATTTGATAAATGACCTTATTATATGTTAAAAGGACTATGAAGGTGCTCAAAGGTAGATTGTTAGTTCCTTAGCCTATTAGGACTATGATGAAGTTTGAAAAACTTGAGATAAGGATATATTGGTTTGAATACAACACCACTTTGATGTGTTTTGATAACCTTTAGGCCACCATTAGATAATATTCCACCTTTCTATGCAATGAACCCCACATTTGAAGGTCATATCAGTTGGAAGCACCTTTTTGGAGGATTAGATACCATATAAACATTCTATTTAGAGTAAAGAGACATAAAGTATACTCAACACACCACTATTATACTTTCAAAAAATATTCACCTTCAAATATGTACATTATATACTCCTGTTCATAAATGAAACCTTGGCTATAGCCTACAAATATTGGTAGTTTAGATATTTCTCACCTTAATATGATTACAAATTATTGTCTCCCAAAAATAACAGTCATTTTTGGAACAACATTTGAATTATTTTGGTTCTACAAACCAAAATAATATCTTCCATTTTCAAAATTTGTCTAGGATATTCACATTTCTCATTTTTAGAGCTTCTCAAAAAATCTACAAACTCTGCAGGGTTAAATCTATGGACTCTGCAGGCTTGAATCTATAGACTCTGTAGGCTTCAATCTATGGACTCAGTAGGAAGAAAATCTATGGACTCTGTAGGAAAAGGAAAATCTATAGACTTTGCAGGCAGTTTTCAGTCAAAAGAATTGATTTTTAACATTTGTTCATTTTCAGAGATTGGTTCAAAGTTTTGGCTCAATTGAAATTCTTCATCAACAAGCATCTAAAAACAAAAGGAGACCTGAATCATTAAACCATTGAACCAATTTGGTTCAAAGGTTCAACTAATTCAAAGTTCAACAAGTTCAATGTCATTGACAAAAGTTAAGCACTTCATAAAGGTTCAAAGTTTAGTTGCTTCAACAGGTTCATCGGCTTCTAAACATTTGGTCAAATCAAAATGACTTGAACCATTGAACCAATTGGGTTCAAAGGTTCAACGGGTTCAAAGGTTCAACAATAGGTTCAACCAAAGGAATAGTTCAATTGCTTGGTTTAACCAAGTAGTTCAATGCTTTATTTCACTCAGATGGTTCATTTCCTTTGTTTCAGCATCTTTTGGTTTAATCATTTGGTTTGTCAGTCAGTTCAAGGCTTTCGTTGAACCATTGAACCAAATTTTTGGTTCAACATCTTGGTTCAACAGAAAGGTTCAACAATAGGTTTATCGCTTTTTGGTTCAAAAGGTGCTTGGCGTGCTTCGTTGACTGTTGAACCAGTTCAACAGACAGGTTCAATCAAATGGTTCAACTCTCAATTTAAAGGCAAGTACAAATATTTGGTTCAATGCTTAGTTTATATGCCTATTTTATTTATTGAACCATTAGCTTGAACCATTGGCTTGAACTATTTTTGGTTCAAAACCTTGGTTCAACTGATTAGTTCAATGTATTGGTTCAATGGCAAAAAGTGCATTCAATGGTTCATCAGTTGTTTACTTCAAAGGCTTGGTGCACTTCATTGAACCTTTGAACCAGTTCAAAAAATGGTTCATCGACTAAGTTTAAAGGGATGGTTCAATGCTAAAGAACTTTTTCAAAGGACAAGTGCCCTTGTGGAGGACACTTCATTGACCAAAGCACCCTTCAGCTTGTTCAAAGACTTGTTCAAAGCCCATGGGAATTTTCCCTAGACTTTTTGTCCATAGGAATTTTCCTTGGGGAAAATGTCCATAGGAAACATTCAAAGGGAATGGCCCAATGAAAACCCTAGGGGAAATTTGTGAAGGGCCAATGAAGGACCCCAAAGGGCAGGTACCCTTCCAGGGAACTCTTGATCATTAATTTGAGGATACTTCCCAAAGCTGAAGGATCATTTTTCAAGGCCCAAAAGGGCAAAGTCCAATCTAGAAAAGTGCCAAGCGGAAAGCCAAAAGAAGACCAAGGGGTGACATGCCCGAACACGTCAAGTTTAACATAGTCAACTAGCCATTGGAAACATAGTGACAGGTGCACGAACATCAAATTGAAGACAACAAAATAACTGTTGATCCTTTGAACATACATAATAGAATATATTCACAATTTTCAAGGCTAAGACTAGTAGAAAGTGAGGAAGGAATAGAACAACAAGATGAATCCAGGACCTAATTCAATTAATTAGAAAGGGAGGAATGATGAAGATAAGATCAGACCGCTAGGTAGACATTGAAAGTTGTAGAATTTTCAATTGCATGACTTATCTATCTACATTGAGAAGATCAAATGGGTAAAAGGCCCAAAAGTTCTAGCTTGTCTTCCTAACATTTCCCAACGCATCATGATGTATTACTATTCCTGAGTCCTTCTTGAAAGTGTCTATATAAGGGACTTCCTATCATTGTAAAATCATCTTCTTTTTGATAATCTAAACGAAACTCTGCCAAAATTGAGAGGCATCATTAAGACTTTGTGCTCAATCTATTTATCATATTTTGTTAATGAAAACAAGGGACTTTTTTAGACTTTGTGCTGTGATATCTTGTTTGTTTCATTGATCTAATAAGTAGGATTAGTAAATTTGTCAAGAAGGTGTCCTAAAGAATCAACTGTGGAGAGACTTTGTGCCCCCATAGCTGCCTTCAGTGTGTTTGTTTTTTTCATTGTTGTGTAAATAACTTTGAAAAGACTTTGAGCTTTCATTGTTCTTCGTATATCACTCTTGAGTATTTCATGTGCAAACTTTGTGCTGTGTCTTGATTTGCTAGTTACCACACTTTAGTCATATTCTACTTCTATTTCCAGGAGTATTCTTGTGGATGGTTGAACAGTTCTTTTGAAAGAAGAGGAGTGTTGTTTGTCATTCTCTTGAGTTCTTCCTTTGTTTTGTATACATCATCTCTGAAGAAAGAGAGATGGATGTCTAGTCCTACCCTTGATTATTATTTTCTATTCATATATATACGTAACATATCCATAGGGAACCTCCCCTTGATGAGAGGAGAGAACAATCTCCTTCTGATGTGATAAATTTACACATTATGATGACTAATCTTCTTGCTTTGGCTGATAAGACCTATTTTTTTTGCCAGTATGTTGATAGACAAAATATTCAACCAACAATTTTTGGTGACTCCGCTGGGGATATACCCATTATCCATTTATAGTCTATCCATTCCATTTACCTCTACACCAATAGGAAAAGAATGCACAGTTCAAAGCCTCAAGCTTTAACTGAAGCAAAGTCAATTCTTTTCAAATTTTGTTTTATAAATCTGGCAGATTTAAGGTATACATGAAGCCAAAGGGCTAAAGGTGTCATTGATCTTGTGTTCAAGCTAGTACAACAAAGTGATTTTGATCTATTTTCTTCACCATCTTTTCTACAACGAACCAGGAGATTCCCTCCTACTAAAGCTAGATCTCCATTACCAGGCAAAATATCAACTTCTACTGTTGATAAAGTTGTGCCTTTAATTACCCCTTTCAGATTTGTTATCCCTCATTTTCAATACCCTATAATGGCAGTTCAAGGTGCTTTTGGTCCTCTCAATCTTACTCCTCTACATGAACTTCCACACAGTTCTAGGAAGAATTTCCCAAAATTCCATGGTGATGGGAAAGTTCATCCTAATGAACATATTATAGCATTTAGTATAGCTTGTGGAGTAATTGGGGTAGAGTTTGAAGATGTAGCAGTCAGGCTTTTTATTGAAACACTACAAGGTCCTACTATAGATTGGTTTTACCATTTATAGGCTCAATCTATGATTGATTGGAATACTTTGAAAACTAGGTTTGAAGCCAGATTCAAACCTATAGAAGATGCACATACACTTCTGGCTCAACTTACACAAATAAAAAAAGAACCGCATGAGCCTATGAGAGACTTCATAGCTAAATTTGACAAGTTGAGAAATAGAATTCCTATAATTGCCAAACCTATAGCTGAAAATCTTAAATGCTTTTTCATTAATTCTCAGCTACCTGAAGTTGGTTTCCTCTTGAGGTGTGCTGGCCAAATAGATCTAGCTATAGCTCAAATTTTGGCCACTAAAGTAGAAGACAATATCATCTTAGCAAGGAAAATAAGAAGAGATCCCAATAGAAATAGAGCTTCATCATCATCCAAATTTGTATCTACAAGCACCATAGATCCAATGGTGCAAAAATTAGTGAATGAGCTCCTTGCACTCAAAAAACAAATGGCTCACGGAATGTCTTCTGCTCCTACATACAGAAGAACATTCCCAAATCAGTCATATCAAGGCAATGCTACCAAAAACCAAGGACAAAAAAATCACCTTCCTCCTCCACAAGGAAAACTTGCCTTGGAAGCTCCTCCAACTAATTCAGCAATGGGATATCTTGAGATAGAATCAGAATTTTCTTATCAGCCTGAAATAAATCAAGAAAATGATGCTAATATCATTGAATATAGTCAAGAAGAATCAGCTGGTGACTCCCACATTAGTTTCCTAAATTATCAAGATGAACTTGGAAGCAAAGGAGAAGCTTCAAATGGATCATATGTAGTGTTTACTAGGTCCAAAAACCAATCAGTCTAGCAGGCTAATAAAGGAAAGACAAAAGAGCAATCACAGCCAACAGTCACAATTGCCAAGCGTGGGATAGTTCTACCCTTTCAACCAAAATATTTGGTAATCACTCAAAAGGTAAATACATTTGTTGCACCTTCCCCTTCTACTTCTAATTCACAAACTAGTATATCTCCTGTCCCTTCTAAAACTTAGAAAGTTGAAGTACCTTTCTCTGTACCTAGTTTGATTTAGCCATTTGACATAATTGACATGTCAAAAAGACAAAAATACAAATGTCTAAATTTGAGTACTTGCAGTCCAATCTGGATCAACTAAATAAGCTAGTCTAATATGTTAAAAATCAAACCATCCCTGTAGTACAAAAGGCCAAAAAAGTGACTTTTGATTCCCCAATAAATATGCCTAGTCCAAATAATCTAATTATTACTCCTTTAGCTGCTTCTAGAAAAATAAAACCCTTCTATGTTTCCTTGTTAATCAATGGCCACAAGATGAGTAATTGTATAATAGACTCAGGCACATCTGACAATGTCATGCCTACCAAAGTCACTAAGTCTCTTGGTCTCACATTGACCAAGACTTTTGGGAGATGTTTCTCCATGGAAAACAAGCAAGTGCCATTATTGGGGCAAATCAAAGATGCCCAATTTGCATTTATAGCCTTTTCAGACAAGAGGATTAAAATGACTGTATTAGTGGCTAAAGTCCCAGCATCTTATGGTATTTTACTTGGACAGAATTTTTGTAAGGACATGGGAGGAGAGCTGAACATGGATCTATCTGAGGCAAGGATCCCTATACAAGGTGTGATGAAGAGATTACTTCCTAAAAAGGAAGCAAAATATGTGGTCATCAAGATGTCAGCTCCTGAAGCTCAAATCCTTTTTGAATCCATAGGTATAGGTAATTACTTTTTATATATAGATCATGAAGAAAGACCCTCCATCTCTGATGAAGGAAAGTCTAAAGTAAAGCAAGTGTTTGATGAGATTTAGACTCTAGAATTTGATGGTAGTTATTCCTGTTCTAGTTCTAGAGCTGGAATTGTTTTGATATCTCCTCAAGGAGATATGTTCCCTTCATCATATAAGTTATAGTTTAGCAACACAAATAATACAACTGAATATGAATCGCTATTGCTGGGCATGAAGGTTGCTCAAGAAAGAGGCATCAAGTGTCTTCATGCTAAAGGGGACACTGAATTAGTGGTCTACCAAGTGAGAAATTCATATCAAATCAAGAATGAAAGGCTATGCCATTACCGTAATTGTGTTTGGGATCAAATTGAAAGCTTTGATGCTTTCAACATTTCTTCCATTCCAAGAGAATCCAATGATAGAACTGATGCACTTGCTATTTCAAGAACTCTTTTAGTTCCACATTCTGATTTTAAAGAAGCCAAATATACCATTGAGCTGATCTATAGGCCAAGTGTTCCTAATAATGCTGATCATTGGCAAATTTTCAATGATGATAATTAGATCATTACCTTTTTGGAAAGAAAAGACAATTTGAAACAACTATATTTTGAAGGTAGTGAATCTCAGAAATTAATTTTTGAATCTAGTTCAGATGTAAATGAAGAGTTTATATAGCTGAAAGGAAATAAAATTCCTAAAGGCATGGTTTCTCTCAAAAAGCTATTTGACAAGCATGATAGATTTGTCAAGCAACAGCAGATAGATTTGAATTTCTCTCAGGGATTTGACGAAGTGAATCTGACCAACGAAGAAAATCCAAAAATGGTCAACATTGGTAAGTGCTATGCACCTAAAGAAAAATTCAAATTTACTTCTTTGCTTCGTCAATACATTGATGTCTTGGCATATTCATATGAAGATCTAAAGTCTCTCAGTCTTGATGAAATCTGTCATCATATTCCTCTCAAGGCTGATTCAACACCTTACAAGCATAAATCTAGACAATACAATCCAAAGATTTCAAGTACAATTATGTCTGAGATTCAGAAAATGTTAAATGCTAGAATTATTTTTCTAATCCATCATTCTACATGGATTGCAAATATAGTTCCTTTAAGGAAGAAAAATGGTGAAATCCACATTTGTGTTGATTTCCAGAATCTAAATCAGTCTTCTCTAAAAGACAATTACCCTTTGCCAATCATGGACCAAGTTCTCCAAATAGTAACAAGATCAGAAATGTTATCAATGTTGGATGGCTTCTTAGGGTATAACCAAGTTGAAGTTGCTAAACTTGATCAACACAAGACTACATTCATCATGCTTTGGGGTACTTTTGCATACAAAAGAATGCCTTTTGGATTAATAAATGCTGGTGCTACCTTTCAGAGAGCTATGGATATGGCTTTTAAAGATGAAATTGGCAAATTCATAGTTGTATATCTTGATGATTTAACTATCTTTTCAAAGCACCGATCTGATCATATGCACCACTTGCAACAACTGCTAGAGCGCTGCCAAAAAATGGTATTTCTTTGAATCCTAAATAGTCTATTTTTGGAATGATAGAAAGAAAACTCCTTGGACACATTGTGTCCAAATAAGGCATAAAGATTGACTCAGATAGAGTCAAGTCTATTCAAGAGCTGAATTTGCCTATGATTAAGAATGTTGTTCACTCTTTCTTTAAAAAATTGAATTTCTTATGGAGATTCATCCCTGAATTCACTGAGAAGACAAGACACATTGTAAATATGATAAAAGGAAAGACCACCTTCAGCTAGACCAAAGAAGGCAAAGCAACATTTCAAGATATCAAAGTCACTATTGCTCACACCCCTACCTTGGTCTGCCCAGATTACCATAGAGATTTCACTATATACAGCTATGCATCTGAGCATACTCTTTTAGCTATTCTTGTCCAACAAGACAAAGAACGTATGGAATCTCCCATCTCTTTCATGAGTTGCCCTCTAAAAATTCATGAATTAAAGTATTTGAATATAGAGAAGCACACCTATGCCTTAGTAAAAGTAGTCAAACACTTTTGCTTCTATATTTTGAATTCACATACTATTGCCTTAGTTCCTGACAGTACAATCAAGTCTATTTTAACTCAGCAGGAGTTTAGCATAAAGAGAGGTAATTGGATTGCAAAGATCCAAGAATTTGATCTAGATATCAAGCCAACAAAGCTGGTCAGAGGTAAAGGTCTTTGTCAATTAATGGCTGATAATAAGCTAGAAGATACACAACTTGAAGAAGCTAAACTAGACAATATGCCAACAGTCCTTTTTGTTTCTACTACCAATGAATGGTATTCAGATATTGCCTATTTTCTAACTTATGGAGAATGTCCTGCTCATTTGTCTTACAAAGAGAGGAGAACCATTAGATTGAAAGCTACCAATTTTTTCCTTTGGGACAGTAGCTTGTACAAAAGAAACATAGATGGAGTTTTTCTTGGCTGTGTAGATAAAAAATAGCAGACCCAGCTCTTGAAATCTTTCCATAATCTAGCTTGTGGAGGACATTTTTTTTCTCCTATGACTGCTCACAAAATTCTAAGAGGCAGGTATTATTGGCCAACTCTTTTCCAAGATGCACATAAATGGGTAAGGAAATGTGAACTTTGCCAACAATTTGTTGGAAGACCCAAGTTGGTTGCTCTACCTCTTAAGCCAGTAATCATAGAGGAACCTTTCTAGCAGTGGGGACTCAAATTTATTGGGACAATAAATCCATCATCAAGCACTGGACATGATTATGTCCTTACAACGACTGATTATTTCACTAAGTGGGTAGAAGCAATCCTGACAAAGCATGTTACCTCAAAAGTTATATGCAACTTCCTGAAAGAGAACATCATTTCTAGATTTGGAGTCCTACTCAAAATTGTTACTGATAATGTAGCTTGTTTCACCTCTCAAGAAATCACACCATTCTATTTTTTTTATAGAATTACGCTCTCTCATTCTTCTAATTATTTTTTGCAAGGGAATGGACAAGCTGAGTCCAACAATAAAAATTTGGTAACTATTATAAAGAAACTTGCAGATGATAATAAAAGGACATGGCACAAAGCATTGGTAGATGCTCTGTGGGCTGATAGGATCATGCCAAAAAGGGCAATTGGTATGTCTCCTTCTCAACTTCTCTACAATATTAATGCTGAGATACCAATCACTTTAGAGTTACCAGCCTTGAAATTGGTGAAGGCTATTGAAGATCAAACATATGAGAGTTCTCTTGACAAAAGAATCATGTGCCTGACTCAGCTGGAAGAACAAAGAACCATGGTGGTGGACATAATTGCTATTCATCAAAATTTGATAAATAATATTTTTGATTAGAAAGTCAGAAATTGTGATTTTTAGATTGCGAAAAAGTCCTGCTATGGGACAAAAGAAGAGAGCCAAAAGGGATGCATGGAAAGTTTCAGCACATGGGTGAAAATAGCTTTTTGTTGAAATACCAAGATGGCACGCTCTTTTCTCTGCCCCATAATGGGTAGCATCTAAAACACTTCAATTCTTTAAGTGTCAGATCATTGCCTCTATATATATGTATACTTGTATAGTTTTAATTTCTATTTTGTTTTGTTTTTTTTCGTTCTTGTTGCCTTTAATTTCTGGAAAGCATGACTCCGAAGCCCAATGGTACACTTGAAGACACTAGAGTTTCTAAATTCTACTCCTAATTCATTTTGTAATTGATAGAAGTTCCCCAACTAAAGCCAGCTATTGTCTCTGAAAAATAACAGTCATTTTTAAAACAACATTTGAATTATTTTGGTTCTACAAACCAAAATAATATCTTCCATTTTCAAAATTTGTCTTAGATATTCAGATTTCTCATTTTTAGAGCTTCTCAAAAAATCTACATAATCTATAGGGTTAAATCTATGGACTCTATAGGCTTGAATCTATAGACTCTGCAAGCTTTAATCTATGGACTCAGTAGGAAGAAAAATCTATGGACTCTGTAGGAAAAGGAAAATCTATGGACTCTGTAGGTGGTTTTCAGTCAAAAGAATTGTTTTTTAACATTTGTTCATTTTTTGGGATTGGTTCAAAGTTTTGGTTCAATTGAGAATCTTCATTAGCAAGCATCTGAATACAAAAGGAGATATGAATCATTGAATCATTGAACCATTGAACCAATTTGGTTCAAAGGTTTAACCAGCTCAAAGTTCAACAAGTTCAATGTCATTGGCAAAAGTTAAGCACTTCATAAAGGTTCAAAGTTTAGTTGCTTCAACAGGTTCATTGGCTTCAAAACATTTGGTCAAATCAAAATGACTTGAATCATTGAACCATTAAACCAATTGGGTTCAAAGGTTCAACAGGTTCAAAGGTTCAACAGTGGTTCAACCAAAGGAAAAATTTAATCACTTGGTTCAACCAAGTAGTTCAATGCTTTATTTCACTCAGTTGGTTCATTTCCTTTGTTTAAGCATCTTTTGGGTCAATCATTTGGTTTGTCAGTCAGTTTAAGGCTTTCATTGAACCATTGAACCAATTTTTTGATTCAACATCTTAGTTCAACAAAAAGGTTCAACAACAGGTTTATCACTTTTTGGTTCAAAAGGTGCTTGGCATGCTTCGTTGAACCATTGAACTAGTTCAATAGACAGGTTTAATCAAATGGTTCAACTCTCAATTCAAAGGAAAGTACAAATATTTGGTTCAATGCTTGGTTTATAGGCCTATTTTATTTGTTGAACCATCAACTTGAACCATTGGCTTGAACCATTTTTGGTTCAAAGCCTTGGTTCAACTGATTAGTTTAATGTATTGGTTCAATGGCAAAAAGTGCATTCAATGGTTCGTCGGTTGTTTGCTTCAAAGGCTTGGTGCGCTTCATTGAACCTTTAAACCAGTTCAACAAATGGTTCATTAACTAAGTTCAAAGGGACGGTTCAATGCTAGAGAACTTTTTTGATGGACAAGTGCCCTTGTAGAGGACATTTCATTGACCAAAGCACCCTCTAGCTTATTTAAAGACTTGTTCAAAGCCCAGGGGAATTTTCCATAGACTTTTTGTTTACGGGAATTTTCCCTGGGGAAAATGTCTGTAGGAAATGTTTAAAGGGAATGGCCTAAGGAAAAACCCAGGGGAAATTTGTGAAGGGCCAATGAAGGACCCTGAAGGGCAGGTGCCCTTGCAAGGAAATCTTGACCATTAATTTGAGGATACTTCCCGAAGCCAAAGGATCATTTCTCAAGGCCTGAAAGGGCAAAATCCAATCTGGAAAAGTGCCAAGTGAAAAGCCAAAAGAATACCAAGGGGTGATGTGCTCGAACACATCAAATTCAACATAGTCAACTAGTCATTGGAAACACAGTGATGGGTGCATGAACGTCAAATTGAAGACAACAAAATAAATATTGATCCTTTGAACATACAGAATAGAATACATTCACAATTTTCAAGGCCAAGACTAGCAAAAAGTGGGGAAGGAACAGAACAACAAGTTAAATCTAGGACCCAATTTAATTAATTAGAAAGGGAGGAATGATGAAGATAAGATTAGACCGCCAGGCAGACATTAAAAGTTGTAAAACTTGCAATTGCACGACTTATCTATCTACATTGAGAAGATCAAATGGGTAAAAGGCCCCAAAGTTCCAGCTTGTCTTCCTAACATTTCCCAACACATCATGATGTATTACTATTCTCGAGGCCTTCTTGAAAGTGGCTATATAAGGGACTTCTTATCATTGTAAAATCATCTTCTTTTTGATAATCTGAACAAAACTCTATTGAAATTAAGAGGCATCATTGAGACTTTGTGCTCAGTCTATTTATCATATTTTGTTAATGAAAACAAGGGACTTTTTCAGACTTTGTGCTATGATATCTAGCTTGTTTCATTGATCTAATAAGTAGGATTAGTAAATTTGTCAAGAAGGTGTCCTGAAGAATCAACTATGGAGAGACTTTGTGCCCCCATAGCTACTTTAGTGTGTTTGTTTTTTCATTGCTGTGTAAAGAACTTTGAAAAGACTTTGAGCTTTCATTATTCTTCATATATCACTCTCAAGTATTTCTTGTGCAGACTTTATGCTATGTCTTGATTTATTGGTTACCACACTTTAGTCATATTCTACTTTTATTTCTAGGAGTATTCTTGTGGCTGGTTGAATAGTTCTTTTGAAAGAAGAGGAGTGTTGTCTGTCATTCTCTTGAGTTCTTCCTTTGTTTTGTATACATCATCTCTAAAGAAAGAGAGATGGATGTCTGGTCCTACCCTTGAGTATTATTTTCTATTCATATATATACATAGCATATCCATAGGGAACCTCCCCTTGATGAGAGGAGAGAACAGTCTCCTTCTGATGTGATAAATTTACACATTAGGATGACTAATCTTCTTGCTTTGGCTGATAAGACCTATTTTGTTTGCCAGTACGCTGATAAACAAAACATTCAACCAACACAAATGTCAACCAAATTTTTATGAGGCCATGAAAATTCTCTATAAGACTTTAAGAATTAATAAAAATCATTAGTTTGATCAAACAAACTAGAAACTCAATGAAACCATCTTCCTTTTACCCTATATAGATGAGGATCATGACTAGATTACTCGACTTGTTAGCATTTTTCCATAAATCTTAGGGGACTACACCTATAACCAATGCCCATAATTTGAATTTTACCAAGTTTACTTTCTTTGGCCAAGAGATTGGACCCTTTCTCTCTATCTTATATATAGACTGAGCTTAAACTTGAAAAACTCTCCATGTCTACCAATGACCTTGATGGGGAAGATGAATTAGTTTTTAGATATTTTGGCCCTAAAACACATTTTTTTATTAAACATATGCTTGTAGTGAACTCCCCTTATATACCCTTAACTCCACCTAAGCCAATCCATAATATATGTATCCGTACCACTCAAAAAGATTCTAGAACCTACAAATTCCCTATGTTTTCTCATGTTTTAGACTACAAACCATTATTTGTGGTTAGGAGGAGGGAAAATAGGAGTCATGTGATGTATGAAATATCATGGTATGAATTGGGGAGTTTAAGAGGTGCATTTTGACATGTATGGGGCCAATTTAGTGGCAATTATGTGTGTTGACTTGTGAGAAGGGACTCATTAGTGTATGAAATGATTTGAATATGGCCTAATGGGAATCATGAAGGTTTTTGAATATGTGAATGTTCATTTTAGTGGTCTTTCAAGGTCAATGGGTGTCACAATAAGGTCAAATATTTCCCTTTTAGACCATATACATGACTTTAAGAGGGAATTCCAAATGAATACCATTTCAATACATATGAAAAGACCTCAGGACCAATTAAGGGTTTCAATTTGGCCCCCATGAGCCTTCATAATATTCTTAAAAAAATTTAGTTAAACCATACCTTACATATATTGCATACACCAATAAGGTTCATGATGACTCATATTACATCATTAAATATTCTCTACCATGGCAATTCTGAATTGTTGAGAGAAATTAAAAGACTATTGTGGACCTTTATACAAGATAAAACACTTATGAGGACACTTGAAACAAATTAAAAAGGGAGTGGGGACAATCACCATGTGTTTCATGACATGACTAGATACTGGACCTAATGCATTTGAAATGACACCAATGACCTTGATCCGATTATCCTAACTCATCATGAAGTATGACACCTATGGGGTCTTATGGTTGACTAGGGTTGATAGGGATTAGGTTGACCCCTTTCTAATCCTAAGGGTAGAAAATGGTTAAAAATAGTACTTCAAAATAACCCTATCTAGGCCTATAATACATGAAATATAAGAAAATAATCTAGTGCTCACTAAAGCTTGGGGAATAAAGTGGGATAGATTAAAAAACAAAACATAACATGCAAAGGAAAAATATACTCAAGTCAATGTAGAGGTATTTATAATCAAGGAGTAAAATAATAAATCAATTACTTTATGTACTATCTATATTAAAAAATTAAATAGTAAGTGTTCTTTAATTAACATATCATGCCTCAATATTTCCCTTGACCAATGATGCTTTACAAGAGGTTTTCATGGATTTGTAAGGATCACACTATATAAATACACTCTCAGCTAAAAAGAATCTAAATTTTCATCCAAGACTTTACCACAAGAGAATATTCATTCCTTCTAAGGCAAAAACCTAATAAATGACTCTTCAAATGTATAATTTGAAAGTTATGAACTATAATAATGTGAAAATGAATGTTTCTCCTCTATTGGATTGAAGTGAAGGTGGGATTTATAAACAAGGATTAACCCTAAATACTTATATAATTTTAGCAAACAATATCAACCAAATTGATTTTATGAGGTGGGAAAAGTATCCATTAGGCCTTGAATAAGTTAGCCAAGCTAACCTAGTTCCACTAGTTCCATAATTTGTAGCTTAAACTTCACAACTATGAAAAATGAGTGTAAAAGTGATTGAATTCATATGTGTTATCCAAAGTAGTTGTAAAAGGGGATTTTTTTCCTAGGCAAGTGGATAAGTGGGAATCAAATGATTAGGGAGTTAGATAAAGGTTGCTTGTATTGGGTTAAGGTAATGGTATAGGGAAAGCCAAATCTGTGAAGCACTAAAGGTCTACCTATCTCTTTCCTAGTGCACACTTTAAACTCAATAGGTTCTTGTAAGAGATAAAGCATCAATAAATGATAAAGCTTTAAAATATTGTGTATATAGTTTTACCTTATTTATAGTGAAATTTTCAAATTTCATAAGTTACAACTATTTACAACAAGATTTTTTCTCCATATCCCTATTTTCATAGGCCCTTTCCATGAACTAAACAAAGTGTTACAATCTTGGTGAGAAAGAGAAAACTTAAATGTTATTTTTTCTTGTAGGTTTAACTTATCAGTTAGGTTTACCTCTTATTATTATTTTGGGCCTTAATCATTTGTGACATATATTCAATTATCTAAAATTATAAATACAAGTGAAGGTACTTATTATAATTTTAAATACTTCCAGCTCTTTTAGGATTTATTTTTTAGTTATGCTATTTTGTGTTACTATGTTTCTTTCCCAAAGCACCATCCAATGTTACACTATTTTGACAAGTGATGATATTTGTGTGGGTAATATGTATACACATTATGTTTTTCACTTTATTATTTATTAATGGTTTATCTTGTAGTCTATTATTGATGCATCAATATCCTTGATTTAATGCCTTATAGGGTGCATTAGGAATGGGGTGGGAAAGGCTCATGGTTATTTATGAGAGATGTTACTATTATATCTTAATTAAGTATGATCTCTTATAATATTTATCTATTCATTTTATATACTTCCCATCCATATTTTATTTTTTCCCTATATCATATGGTATTGACATGACTAGTACCATATTTTTGTTCCTTTATCCTTCTTGATCTATATTTATTTTCATGATATTGTTTTGAGTGTGTTTTCTAAAAAAATTATTATATCCACCTAGCCAATATCATATTACCAATCAAAATATTCAAATTTTATTAACCTAAATGATACCATCAAATTAAATTTTTGGGTTGGTTTTGGGTATTGAAGATATATATATGGGTCAAATTTCATCATATCATATCACACTCATTTTCTCTACTTTCACTCACATTTTTTCCCTAAGTATTGGAAGAGTTAGTGGTTAGAACCTTATCTTGAGGATTCTTGTCTTGTGATGTCATTAAATCTCAATAGGAGGATTTATTAGAAGTTTATAGATGATGATATATAGGTATGCATCCAATCATTTGAGGTATTCAACCTACAACATTATCTTTCAATGATCCACTTGAGTTAAGGGGGAGATTGAAGCATCAAAAGGATCCACCAAAAGGTAAGTATTTCTATATATATAATCTTTCATTTATTTAATTATTGGATTATATATTTATGAATGAATGCATGCTTTCCCTTGTTTAGGCCTTCCCTGTAATGAATAATATTATGTAGACAAATGATTTATTAGACTCATGATAAACTACTTTAGGTTACATAGACCCCCATTTTATTAACCATTGAACCTTACCCATTCACAACCATTATAACCCATCATTTTATTTAGTTCATACACATTTATAACCATTTAATTTAATTTCATATTTATAACCAGAATTTAAAAATAGTTACCTTTGTTGAGGTCTAGTGAAATTTATATTCTTATGTCATAGGCTTAGGATTTAGAACCCTTTCTATTTAAAATTGGAATTTTAGGTTACCCTCTACTAGTTATATGGAATTCAATGGTACTTACTCAATAATAAAGTATAAACATGATATATTATATTAAACTTATTCAAGTCCCATCCTACTCAGAGAAAGAGGAAATTTCTAGGTCATCTTATCCTGTGTAGACAAACACTTTTAGGAAAAGCTCATCTACATAGGTTAGGAATATTTCATGGGGTGAAAACACCTATAATGATAATAAATATATAAAGTGACATAAAATCAAAGCTTAGGATATAATTATTATACTCCAATCCTGTTCCAACATCATTATTATCCAACTAAAGTCTCCTGATGAGAAAGCCCATCTAATAGATGTCCAAGTAACAAGTTTAATATGTACTATGCCCCACCACAACAAAAAAATAAAATTTTCATCCCTTCCTTATTATCCTTAGGTATAACCTCATCATATTTCATTATCTTCATGGATGGAATTATTTGAGGAAACCCAAATTTAAAGAAAAAACCAAATACCAAGACTCCTTCAAGTTAATTTTATAAATTATCAAAGCCTAGTGTAGACCAAGAGGTTTTATACCTTATCATTATCCATTTATAAGGTTATTGGAATGATATCACATACATATTAACTACCTTAAATAAGAAATATGATGTAGGAAAACTATTTTGATATCAATATAAACATCCTTTGTTATATGTTTCTCAATACCTTGTTCCCTTCGTTCATCCTGACCAACCATACCTTATAACTCTTCCCATCTAAATTTATCAACCTAAATGTCCTAATCAACTAAACCACTATACCACTCATCTTATTATCATTTTCATCAATTATATCAGCCAGACCTTGAGAATTCAAGTGCATGAAGGTTAGGATGTTGAATTTTATATGTATAATGTCCTTTATATATCTTAAAATTTTGATTATATCAAAGAATTAATATTCATCTAAGTTTAAAATAATTTTTTTATAATATGGTTTCCTCAAATAGTAGTAAAACAATTATTATCTTACATAATATATAATTACATGAAATTTTGTCTTCTGTAATATAAAATTCACTTCATTTGATAGTACACTTTTTGTCAAGGCTTTACTAGATCATTGGGAATTATAGAATCTTGTAGAGTAAAACAAGTGAGGATCAATCGAATTCATGATATGAGTGTAGATGAATTTATTTATAGTAACTAAATAAAAAAAAAGTCTCACATAAGCCATTGCTTAAAATTATGATGCTTTAAGATAGTATTTTCTACCTCCATTTGTAATTTAGTATGGGTTTGAGTAGATCTAAGAAATTTGGTGTAGTGGTAAATTTAGCCTTATCTATAAAAATTTCCTCATATTCTCTCCTATATCAAAAACCCCTAAGATTTTATCTTATAAAGATTATTATAGCTTCTCTAAATCAGGAGGGAATACCAAGACTAGCTAGGATATTCACATCCCCCTTCATTTTAGTCAGCTATTCTAAAGTGTGATTAAGTATAGTTTGAATTATTTAATAAGTTTTTATTTCCTAGTATATGTCATTATGTTTTATGTGCTATAAACTCTATTAAAAATATTATGTGAAATCATTTCCTTATGACTCATGATAAACATATTTTCTAACTATTGTTTCTTCTATAACATGATAAACCTATTTGAACTCAAATCTCACTTTGATATATTTATATCTTGATCTTGTCAATGTATTCCAATTTTTTATTATGTTTTTTTTAGTTTAGAAACTTTTTTCCATTGAGTTTTTAAATAATATTTCAAAATAGTTTTTACATCACCAATTATCCTCTAATTCTTTACTAAAATTTTTATATCTTGAATTAATTGGATTGATAAGATATATTCAGTTTTAAGTTTACTACCTGAATATATTATTTATTTGTTACCTTTTATTAATTTTTTTTTAAATATTTGATCTAATTTAACTAAGAATAACCGTTATTAATTTCTCATTTTTATTCTTATTTTTCTTTAGTTTCTTGACTAATTGAATGTAATCTAGGTTTATTATTTTCTCAACTTTGTTTTTTAAATTTACTATTATTAGAAGTTCCTAAAGCATCATAACATGCCAAGGATGAGGATATATATGAGATAATTCATGTTCATATAACACTTTATCATAAAATATAGGAAATTGGATGACAAAAACATAAGATGCATTAGTTATTTTGTGTTATTGAGCAATTTAAGAACAACTAGTATTGTATAAATTGTAATAATGTATTCAAAATAATTCAGATAGAAAGTAACCAAGACATTACACATGAGAGTGCATGAAAGGAACATAACAAGAAATCATACAAGTAACCACAACCAAAAAAATTCTATTGATCCCTTCTAAAATTAGAACCACCTTCTTCTTACAAAAATAGTATATATAGATGTTTCCCATCTATGAATGTTAATTTTCTTATGGTACTTGGAACCAAAAGTGGAGTCTCTTCATATTATATATTATTAAAACTCATGAAGATAAGACAAAATAGGCTAGTGTATAATACACAAATATTAGACAAATATCTTATGTACCTTTACAATCCACATTCTTCTACTAACACTTTCCCAAATTTCAAATGTAATCTTATCTTGAGACAACCTCATAGGATCTATAAGAATGAAAAAGTTATACGGAGCTAAAGTAATTATTAGACCAGTAAGAGTCATAGTAATAACTCAAGGTGCCATTTCTAGTTTTCACCTCTTGTGTAATACTTAGCTACCCTTTCAATTTTTCAACTAATTAGCATAATAAACTACCACCCTTTATGGGTTTTCAATATTCTATAATAACTAGGTGTCTACCCTTTTTGGGTTTTCAACCAACCTAGCCCCACTTATCTTATTAATTCTATCCCACTACAAAATTATATACAAAATTTGTACTCTATGAAGTACTTAAAGGTTATGGCATTGACATAGACAAAGGTTGAATGGAAGAGTCATTGGATTAGGAATGAGCACCCTTGTGCTATGTGATGATACTATAGATATTTGAAGATGGAATATAGATAGATGTATTCACAATCTATGTAATTGAGATGGTGAAAAGAGTTAGATATATTTTATGTGTTCTAATCCAACATCACTTATGATAGAAAATTTAGTAGGGTGCATAATAGAGCATGGAAGCCAATGATGTGATTGAGTTTTACATCATTAGTGATGGTTAATATTGCCTTGGTTTTCAAAACCCTTGTTTGAATCTCTTGACTCAGCTGCTCCATATTGTTTGTGTGTCTTTGAGCTTGGAGGTCAGTTAAAGAACTACACATTAGTTAGATCTATAATTCTAAAATGTTATCATGCATATTATCCATAAAATTTAATGATTTTTTGAGTATTCCATCTTTCTATTACATATTTGTAGTGTGTCTTGTCATGGCTACTTTAGTTATGGCAAAATTTACAAACTCTATGTTGTAACTAGTGAATGTAGTATCCAACTAATATTTCCAATTAAGCAAGATACATGCAACTTGTTAGGATTAAACTATAGAAGTATCAAGCATATCTTGGTATTTTTCTAGAAGAATGATGAGTGTGGCATCCTTAGACTTGAAATCTTGGACCAATGTTCCTAATGTGCATAGTTTTGATGTTATGCCTTGATCTTTTATTAACTTAGAGACAAGTGTATTGAGTCTGCACTAGTTGAACTTTACTTGGTCCCTTATAACTTGAGTGACTAAATCCTAACAAGTATCATGGATGTGTTTTGTAGCATCCTACATTCAAGACTATAAATCAATGTTCTCAGCCTTAGTTTGATTGATCTACTACTCTAATGAGGTGTCCTTTTGTGTGATAGACTCTTTAAATGTCATAGCTCCCTCCAACTAATTCATCAATGGTATCCGAGAAACATCTAATGATGATTCCATTTGAAGTGGGAAGGCTGGAATAGTTCCTTTGGTAGCTAAAGGATTAGATCATGGCATGGTTTAAAGTAGAAGGTAAAAGGTGGTGTGTCAAGCACCCATAGTTGGAACATCTTAGATCTAGACTCCTCCCAATAGTAAGGCTAGTTGCTACTCACTTATTATAGGAGTACATTGTCTTCTTCTTTCATTGACTAATCTAACCCACCTTGTTCCTATTTTTTAAGCACTTATTATTGATACACCTTGGTGTCTTTTATAGTATTTAATTATTATGCAATGTCTCCACCCTATTTTATCTTTGTTTCCTCCATTACTTTTTAGTTTAACTACTCTTCTTTAGCTATATTTTTTAATTCTTATTCCTCTAATTTCTTCTTTTCTTATTCCTTAACCTAATTTTTTTGTGCATGGTCTTATTCCTTTTTATTCTCTTTAAGCACAATAACCTTATCATGTTCAACCTTGACCTAACCTATGCCTCTAGATTAACTTGTACCTTAGATGCATGGACTTGTTCTTCATGTGCTTGAGTTTATTGTGAATGCAAGGCTTTAACTTCTTTCTTCTCCCTCATAACTTCATCATATTATTTTTGGGTGAGAGTGGCATACTATAGAGTCTTATTTATTTGTGCCTTTACATATTTGTGTTACTTATCTTCATCTTTCTTAGACTTGAATGCGAATTCAACCTATTTATTCCTCTTCTTCTCATCCATTCTTTTCTACTGTGCCTCTTGTACCTAATTTACTATATTAGAAGCTTCTTGTTCCTTCCTTACTTCCTTAGTATCTTGTTGGCATCAATATTATACATCATGGGCCTTTTTTGGCCTTAATATCCTTATCTTGGAAGCATGCTTGCTCAACTTACTCATATTGGGACTACTCCTTCTAGCACTTCTTTTCTTCTTGGCATACTCATCATCCTTCTATGCGAGAATCTTCCTCCCATGAAGACTTTCGATCTTTAGTTGTAGGCTAATTTGGTATTATCTCTTCAATATCAAGGTCTTATTCTATGGGTGGTGAATCACTTATATGGAAAATAAAGTTGGAAATAGATGCTTTCTTCCAACCTAAAGTAACCAACATACATTTGGTTGGTAGTGAATTCAAATAATGAAAATGTTGTACTTCCTATGTAGTGGATGCCCTACCAAATGTGAATTCCTTGAGAGTAGGAGAAACCCTAGGATTTCATTGGGTTCTAGGTCTGCACACTATAGTCTTTTATGGACTATCAAGTAGTGGAGAAAAATACATCAATGGATATGAAAGTGGTGTAAGGTTACTACTTAAAGATTTTGGTCGTTCTCTACATTTGTTTAGCCTCTTCATGCATGATGTCAACAAAGATGGATATTAGGTATGGTGGTATTTCCACCCAAAGACTTAGAGTGACCTACTTAAACAATTTAATTGTGCATATTTCCTTTTAGAAGTACTCCTCACATTGGTCACCTACCATATATTTAAAAATTAACTAGTAGACCTCTTGTTTGTCAATCCCCATTTGATGTAGATCATAGGAGCTTATGATTTGTGGTACCTTGGGATGATATAGTCAAGTTGATGTACTCTTCATATTTCACTTTGATGGAGGTGATGGTTGTTTTTTGGATATATTTAACTTTCCTTTGTTCTATTATGAGGTTGCGGCCTCCAGTTGTGGTTGCACTAAAGGAACTATTATGCTTTATGGTACGGTTTAAAGAGGTGTCACATGCCTAATTACATATAATTTTTACTTAACAACTTTGACCTACACCATGGGAATGTTAACATGATCTAAATGGTGATTTATGAAGCTAATGTATATGAATCAAGATGCCTTTTTGGAAGCAAAGTGATAATAAAATAACATCCCAAGTACTACATGACATCTAATGGCACCCATAAGTGTGTAGTAATAAAATCTAAACACTCCTCCCACCATTTATTTAAATTTCCCTCATGAGATAGGGCATAATACTTATTTGTCCACATAAAATTACTAAATTATTTCACTATGTAATAGTCAATGTTTGGGTGCACCTCTCCTTCAAAGGACTTCCATTGAGAAAAACATAGCAGAAAGATAAAAAAATTGGTATTCAGGTCTATTTGCAATTTGTGTAGCACTTTTTGATATTCATTAGTAGATATTGTATAAATTACTTAGTATAATTGAATTTATCATTACAGTGGATCATGTGATGTGAAATTCCAACCACTCCTTTAGAGCTTTACTTTGCAAACTTAGCAATTTGCCAAATTTTGCATGTAATACACTCAACTAAGATATGCATTGGTTCATATTGCATATATTCAATTGGGATTCATATAGAATTATGGAAATATATATCTTTGTCTTATTAAAGGATAAGAGGTTTTCTTGACTTTTAAGGAGTAAGAATATCACCTCACATAGACATGCCCAAAGCTCTGGCCATTACTTTGGTGTTAATGATAATAGTGATATATGGGCTAATGTAAATATTTCCCTCATTGTAGTGACTAAGAAGGAATTAAAAAAATCTCCCCTAAATTACTGAAGGTAGGCATCTAAAACAAGTACTTGATGTCTATGTTCTATAAATGATGTGGGGCTATAAGAGCAAGTGGTTGTGTAGCATCTACTAGATCTAGTCAAAAAAAAATTGTTCTACCACTTGAATGTAATCAAATGGATATGGATCATTATATTTAGTCTACCAAAATACAATATTTATTCTCATTTCTTCCTTCTAGGCATCTATTAATTTTTTGATGAGATTTAAATGATTCATGGTATTTGAATACTAAAAATTACAATCTTTTTAATTTCTACACTAGATAAGTCATCTCAAGTCTAGAAATTTATCTCATAAAATGGTTGTAAGAATGAAATAAAGACTTTGTTCATAACCTTGTGCCTTTATTGATTTCATTCTTGTTGGTTTTTGTGTAAATGCCATGTTGGGCTATCCCTTCACTATCAATTTGAATGTTGATGTGACAAATCTTATCTGATCTAGCAATAAAATTAGTTAGTTATTAGTACATGCACTAAGATACACCATTATATTCTTTGCTATCCATACTAGGGTGCATATTGATGATGTTGATTGACTACTAATTTGGTTAATATTATATCAATCAAACCTAGACTCTAGCATCAACTACTTTTAATGATTGTTATACTATTGAGATCTTGGTTGATGTGACTTGATCATACATTTCTTAGACTTAATTTCTTTATTTCAATTCTATTGACATCAATAATTACACGCCTAAATTATTCTATGTATGGGTGTTGCACACTATAATTCTTGTCATGATTCTAAAAAGTGGTGAAGAGACTATCTAGCCTATAAATACACACACAAGAAAACATATAGAAATGAGAAATCCTAATCTAATCAACGTTACTTAAAATCCACTCATTTATAAAAAAGAAATCAATTAAGATTATTGGAAGTAGGGCTTAATCCTACAACCATTTACCCACCCTACTAGAATAGTTCCAAATAAATCTCTTAAAATAATGGTTCCTTATTGTGATATTCCATGTCTAATGTAAGGTCCTTTCCACTTGATCTATAATTTTCCAAAGAATGCTCTGAAGTGACTATCATATAACAAAATTGGTTAATATTTATGGAATTCCTTATGTCATAGGTTCCTATTGTGCCATGATTCCTAATTCTAATTATGAAATTCTTGCATATAAGATGCTCTACATCAATAATCATCCATCTGATTCAATTTAAGAAACTTTTTTGTGAGAGACTCATCACTCCCTATTCTCATAAGCATTGCATTATGTACACTAAGTACCAAATATTCCATAGGCATTAGTACTTCGAGCCCATAGACCAACTGAAATGGATTAAAACATGTATCCCTATTATAGTGTGTTTGATAAGCCCTAAGAATCACATGAATGTGATCTTGCCAATCATTCCTCTTAAAATCATAGAACTTTGTCAACATCTTACCCAACACTTTATTAAAAGCCTTAGTTTATCCATTAACTTGTGGATGGTACATAATACTAGAATGATGGGAACTTATGAGTTCTTCAATAAGAGCTTTGATAGTATTATTTAGGAAGTGTGTTCCTCAGTCGCTATTGAGCTTGATAGGGTATCCAAACCATGTGATAATATTATCTTAAAAGAACTTCATTGCATCATTTACCCCATATATAGGTGTCATAGTAGCTTTAACCAATTTGGTAAAGCAATTTATCATAGTTATAATATATTGAGATTTATTGCATTGACTTGGGGGATTGATAGATCCTTCAAAATTGATGACCAATTTTTCAAAAGGCTATCATGCTATAATGGCATTGCATCCTCGTGGTGTGGCTTACCCATTAATTACCACATCATAGTGATGTGCTACCCTATTTTCATCCTAAAAAATATTTGACCACCACAATTTGTGTTGTAATATTTCCATGTAGTAGCTTTTTTGAAAAAATGACCTCTTGTTATTCATTGGTGTGATTCCTATAATAGATGTGGATGTTCATGTTGTAGAACTACCCTATGAATTAATTCATTCTTATCTAAATGATATAAGATCCAATTTATAATAGTATAGGAAAAAGCTCTGGTAATAAACAACCCTTTTCTTTCTTGGTAGTGTGCAAGGAATACCACTTGTTTTAATAAATTAAAAATTTATTCAAAATTCTTAGGTATCATAAAAACTCAATATATGGGAATTAGGAGGATCTTCTTGTAGTTATTATATATCTTCCCCTTTCATGATGCAACTAGGATGATCTGGCCCAACATTTTCTCTGCCTATCTTGACATTAATGAGAAATTGGAATTATTAAAAGATAATCAACCATCTTCAAATTCATCCTTTGAACATAGGCTTATTGATTAGGTAACATAGAGCTTGATGATCTATAAAAACTTGAAATGGTGTTGCAAGAAGATAATGTCTAAATTAATGTAGAGAAAACATTATATCTAGTGTTTTCCTTTCATTTTTCATGCAATTATTTTATACATTAATCAACTTTCAACTTTAAAAATGTATGGGGTGGTCTCATCCACCATCTCTTGATTGTACAAGAAAAACACCAACCACAATACCAAAAACATCAACATGCAAATGAAATGGCTTATTACAATCTAGAAAGATTAGAATACTCATAGTGACTAATGATTGCTTTAGCTCTATGAAAGTTTCTTGACACTCATAGGTCTAGACAAACTTCATAAATTTGCACATAAAATACTCCAATAGAGAAGAAATGGCTGCATATCCCTTGATGAACTTCTAATAGTAACATGTGTGACCAATAAAGGAATGAACTTATATTGAGCTGACTAGTGGGTCCATACTAATAATGAATGTAATTTTGGCCTGGTCCACCAAAATATCTTCACTACACACAAGACCTAGAAGGATACCAAAAGGTGTAAAAAATAAGCACTTTTTTAATTTAAGGCAATGCATATAGCCCATAAGTGTTCTAACATGACGCACATCTTGGGCAAGTGATATATAAATAAAGAGAATATTGCCCAATCATTTACATATATTTCAAAGAAGTCATGAATGAAATCCTTAAAGGTAGTTACCACTGATCTAGAAAACATTACAGGTGCATTCTTGAGGACAAAAGGAATTACCTTATATATAAAAGATCCCCATGACAAAATTTGTTTAGCTCTATCTTATTTTATGATGGGTATTTTATGATACCCAGAAGGAGTAAACATCATGACCTATGATAGATTTCAAAACTTTATCTATGAATGGAATAAAAAATGGATCATTCACATATGCATCATTCAAAATTTGATAGTCACCACATACACTAATGTCCTCTATTTTCTTAGGATGCACTACGTTGGGACTAAACCAGTCTATTTTTTATACAAGATAGATTATACCTACTTCTTTCATTTTATCCAATTTAGCCTTCACTTTCAACTTCATGTTTGGATTCAAATTATATGGTCTTTTCTATATGGGTCATGCACACTCCTTAATCTCAATATGTATTTCACCTAGGGAAGAATGTAATCCTTTAAATTTTGAAAATTTTAGGAGAAACACTTCTTGATAACCCTATAGGAGTTGTGTAACTTCTAAAACTTTGGATTTAGTCTAATAGTCACCCATATGTGCCAATTAGGAATCTTTGCACTTTTGATGTTTTCTACATGCTTTCTAATAGGCTACTGATAAATCTCACACTTTTCTTCAAAAATAGATTCTCATAGCATTATTTTCCCTTCATGCTTTGAAATCTATATGTTATGTAGCTTTTCTTCTTTAGTGGGTTTTATGACTAGATCTTTAAATGGTTTTACTAGTTGTTTATGTTCAAACAAATTAGTCATGTTAATATCACCATAAATATCTAAATCTTTAGTTTCCTCCTCTTCATCCTTTATTCGATGGCATGGATGCATAAGATATTATTATTCCATCTTGGTAGCTTTATATCTATGTAGTGATGTATTTAGATCATAGGCTATGAACTTATGTGCATTAGACTCCATCATGGTACTTAAATCCTCTATACACCTATTGCATAAAAAATGTTTGATTTTAAATAGCAAATTATGAACCACATGATTCTCATCTTCAAACACAAAAGACTATATGAATCCACTCTTCACCTACACCCAATGCTTTGTATCCCTCATGAATTATTGATGCATATACCAAGCTAATGGTAAGGGGGCAAGTGTGTAATGAAAGATATAAACCCAATACTTATGTGCCACATGTTATTCATTCCAAACCTCAACACATTTATGGATATGGATTTTAGGGAACTCACCTTCTTGAAAATAAGGCCAATTACTTTTGATTACCTATAGTATTTTAAATATGATAATAATAGATTTGCAATCATCATCTCAACTGAGTTGACCATTTCTTTGAATTTTCTACCATATCACTGTTACTCCCTTTAAATCATAATTAAAGGCACTAATCCAATGACTGATCATAGGCACATGAACTTGTAGGCACAAAAGGAATTGATTAATATCTTTAGTCACATAGTATGAAGGAAGTTATCTTTCATTAATGAAGACCATTCTCATAGGTCAGAGTTCATGATCACCATGAGCCTAGTTGAGAATATGAGTATCTGAGTATGCTTATATATGAACCTATTTCCCAAGGCAATGTATCTTCTTTGGTTGGCTCTAGATAATACTACCTATGATAATCTACTTAATATAGAAAATCAATTTTTGAGCAAGTAGGCAATTTAACAGACATGGATGCATCTTTAATGACAAACTAAGGTGCCAATGGCTGAGTAATTACTGGTTTGGGATTCCATTATTCATATGTATTCAAATGTTCAATGAGTAAAGATTGTACCTAAGGTTTATTATGACCATTTATGAAATTTCACTCAGTTGCACATAGAGATTTTGGGTTCTCATTAGAGTTTACCTTCATCTAGATGGTTTCTTATGCGACATTAGGAGACTCAGGTTTAACTATAATGATGTAGGGTTTGTGTGCCTTATTGAGAGGAATGACTACAATATTATATCCCTAATTCACCTCTAACTAATTTTTCATAATTTGGATAGTCATCTGACCATCATATGCCCATTTCAAGCCAATCAATATAGGATAATGATTTTCTATTATCTTCATATTGATGACTTCAAATTCACCTCATAGGCTCAGTTTTATAACTTTGATTTCAATGTCTTCTAGCTAGCTAATGGGTTTAACTCTTCTAGTCTTCTAAAGTCAAAATCACTAGGCTATAATTGGTATTGGGTTGTCCAATCACCTCCCATGTAGACCTAGGGATCATGTTAAATATGTTACCAAAATAAAAGATAAAATTTAGAATTTCATATCCTAAAACTTCAATGTTGATTCATGCATTTACATCCCATGGAAGATTTGTTTTTACATACCAAACAAGATTTTCTATCTTTTATTACCCTTTCTATGCACATTATAGTAAATTATGTAGAATATTTTTAATGTTCTAGGAAATATCTTCATTGCATAATGTACTTAGTAGCTTCAATATATTTGTCAACATAGTAATAACTCCATCCTATTTGTGTAAAATCTAACCATATATTTGGGCATATACTACTATATCATCTCCTTAAATAATTTCTTGTTTTTGAATATTATTCAACATCTATGCATCTTAATACATCATCCCCTTTTCTACATTTGGGTATGAGTATTTGTCCTATTTCACATTTTGGATTCCTTGGTCTTGAGGCATTTTGAGAGGAGGAAATCCTCTCTCTATGTGCTAGTGTCTTATAATGGCATTTAAAAATTCATCATCCTTAGGATACACATTTACCATGTTAACATTCATTATGGCCTTTCTTTTTCCTTGTTTTTCCAAAATAGGATAATCTTCTATCTCATGCTACTCATATACCTTTCAATATGCATAGTAAGAATGTCTTTAGGTATTTAAAGGATATTTTCACTACACATGGTTATATTATACATATAAGTAACATTAAAAAGGAGGGCATTGATAATTATTTCCTCTACCATATTGATAACACCCTCTGTATCTACCCCTAGATCCTTTTATGTTCGACTAATAACCTCCTCTATAATCTCCCTATTATTGTCCTATATTCTAGTTATGATCCTATTGGGTATTATCTCATATCCCATATTGTTGTTTTACAATTGGTAGAGTCTAAATACTTTGTTTTTAATACATCATTGTTAGATTTTAAGTTACTGAGTACTAGTATTGTGGTGATGGTGGCATCCATCTCAGTAAAGGAGGAGTCCATTTGGATAGACCTTGAGGTTGTTACTAAGGTGAGTTTGGAATACATTACATACCTATTTTGTTCACATAAAACTTATTGACCTCTAGTCCTATGATCATATAATTCATTGAGGACACTTGATGTGTAATGATTATGAATACATTCTTTTTAATAACTTCTTTGAGATCTTGTAAATCCCTACAATTATTTTCATCATGATTGTGTAATTTAAAAAAATCGCAATACCAACTCTATGGGATTTTTATGTATTATTTTAAGAGATGGCACTAGATTATTGTGTGCTCTATTATTCTACAAATTTCATAAAACTCTATCCTAATATTACAATAATTATTCCTATGATATCCTTCTTTCCCACACTCCATGCACCATAGACTTATTTTAGGATTATTTGCTTCATGCTACCATTCCATACTCTTCATAAATCTTACAATGTATTTTTAATCTTAGAACCCACAATGGAAATTCCCCATAATCTTAAATTTTATCCACCTAGATAGTAGTAGCTCTAGCATTTACCTTAGTATAAAACTAAGTTTGTGCTATAGTAAACCTGATCTTGGAGAGCAATCCTTTGACAAAAAACATAACATTATATTTGTCTTTTATGGAAAACTCCACCTTATTTATAATATATGAGAACTTATGATCATAATCAATATGTATTCTCCTAAATTTTTCCTAATATCCTTTTAGGTCTTGAATAGTTTGATCTATATATTTATGTATTTTAAATTTTGTAATAAGCCACTCCTTAACATGCTATAGATTTTATCGACTGATATATTTATGGTATAAAAACTCAAGTGATCTTCCATTTAGTGCCCTGATTAGTTCACACTTCTTTATAAACTCATTGTTAATAACCTTATATTTCCATTTCATCTCACATGTTAGTAAGTATTTATCAAGGTCTATAGACCCATCATATGGTACTAGGTTTATATATGCTCATAAATTACCCATATTATAAACTAGTGTCAAGGGGATATGTGGTAAATATATTGTAGTAGGAGGATATGTTCTATGTGATCCTACCTGTGCACTAAGAATATTTACCTACACACTGAGAGAGTTTGTCTACACACTCTATTTTTCTATATTTTTTGTTTTTTCTACAAGGTTTCAATGAGCCCTATGATCTTCAAATCCTTATAAATTGAGGTTGTTTAAATTTCAATACTCCATAAATGTACTTAATCTTAAAATGGACTTTTATAACTACTATCTACCTATCCTTTTTGTTGAAAATTTTTATTGGAATATAAAAAAATTGGCTACGGGGATGTGTACTCTTCCAGTGAATGGTTATTTCCTACAAATTCTTTTCTTTCCATGTTTGGACCTATGATTACTCTATGAATTTATCCTACTTCTTTGATTATTATTTTATGTCCTTATTCTAGTAATACCCATTATTTTAGATGTACACTACATATATAAACTAACTAATTTACATATACACTATTCTCATCTTTATCTTCAAACATCTCTTCTTCCTCTCGCTCTTTGTCACTTCTTTTTTTTATCAAAATTCATCTTCATTTTTAATCTCATATTTATTCATTATTTGTTATTAATATATTTATTCTCATTCATCACTTATTCCTAATTATTCTTCAACTATTTTAATATTACTCTTAACTCTACTCATAACTACCTAGGTATTTTTCTATTTAATCCATCTATTTTGGTGTTACATATCACATTCTGAATCTAGATTCTTATTCTAAATTTTCTTCCCTCATGTATCCATTATAGATTTAGGTCCAAGCCTTATTTTCTCATATAATCATCATTCAATATCATATCACACACACCCCCATATAGCCAAAGTGACTACTCTATATTGGCTAAAGTGAGCACCATGGCCTTGTCTACAACCAACATCTTCACTAGGATAGGTAGTCACTACAAAAAAATCCATTAAATTCCTCTAATGAGAAAGTCCTTCATAACTTTGAAATCTATGTATCATCATGTGACAAAACCCATTATATATCCATCTAATGTAGTATCAACCCAATGATCTATTGCTCTTGTCTAGTCAGTTTTAAATCTCTATAAATAGACTATCTTTTCTTTAGTCTAGTTTATAGTTTCTTCTATCCTTGGTTTAAATAAATAACATTCCAACCATGATAACTAGTTAGCTAGCAATACAAGAAACTCACACCAAAATATTTCATAAATTTATCAATAAATATTCTCTTAAATGATCTCTTAAATCATAATAACAATCCTTCTTATTTCTTCTACAAAATTACATATCTTTTGGTCTAACCATATCCCAATATCTCTTTACCTTGGTAACCATCTTAGAATAATTTATTCCATAAATAATTTCCATGATCACCATATTATTATTAGTAGAGATTCCAGAAGCATCAAAACATGTTAAGGATGAGGATATATATGAGATAAGTTATGTGCATAAAATAGTTTATCATAAAATTCAATAAATTTGATAGAAAAACATAAGATTCATTAATTATTCTATGTTATTGAGAAATTTAAGAACCAGCATTGGATAAAATAAAATAATGTAGATAGAAAGTACCCAAGATATGACACATGAGAGTGCATGAAAGGAACATAAAAATAAATCATACAGGTAACCATAACCATAAAATCTCTTTTGATCTCTTCTAAAATTGGAACCCCCTTTTTATTTTAAATAAAAGTACATATAGATGTTTACAATCTATGATTGTTCATCTTCTTCTCATACTTGGCACCAAAAGTAGAGTATATTCATATTATATCTTATTAAAACTCATGAATATAAGAAAAAATAGGCTATACAACAATAAAATGAGTATATAATTCAAAAATATCAAACAAATATGCTATACAACTTTATAATCCACATTCTTTTACTAACATTAAATTTGTTTGTAACTTAGTAACCTAATATATCTACATCAACACCTTCAACCTTATAATATTTAGGATTCATTTAATTTTTAGGTTTGATAATTCATGTAATTAAAAACTCCATCTATAAAATATTTGCACATTTTAATGATGGTCTCTCCAGTGTTCAGTGTTCATTCTGTGTTCAATAAAGGCCAACTAGCACTATCCTATATATAGAGTTAGTTAGGGGTCAGTCGAGGGTATCAAAATCATGTATTCAACCACCCCAAATATAATTTTGGGTAGGGACTATTTATATAGTGTGTGTTCTCAAAGACATGAAATGAGTAAACTAGAGGGAGAGGCCCCACTCCATCTAGAACTCTATGACTTACCTATATCGAGGCTATATTTTCCTAATGGAGGCCTATATATATATGGATATACATAGTCCCTATATATATAAATGTCTAATATTATGTAAGTTTTCCATTCCAAAAGGGGACTACATAGCTACTAATAATGATTGAATCAAGCCCACAAGTGCTTACTCATCTCTTATGTAGTCTAGTCAACACCCTATATGCATATAGATATACACATACACATACACATACACATACATATACATAGAATAAATATGGAATGGGTTAATGGTATATTACATTACCTATAATATATCAACCCTCATATGAAAAATAAACTATCATATATATAGGGTGAATGGATGGCCATGGATGAATCACTATTGACTAGGTGAATCACTATCCTTGAATCATTAGTGACAGGGTGAATCACAGGGTATGAATCACCATCTATACATAGGGAAAAATCATGAGGTGAATCACTCTACTCTATAAATCCATATCTATATCTATTAGGTTCCCATATAGATAGATAGGCTCATGATAGAATATAAGGGTCAAGCTAGGTTTACTACTTATTGATATCTGTATGCAATAAAAAATGCATCATGTCTATAAATCAATCCTAGCTTAGAGAAGATAAAGCATACCTAAACTTTTGATTGTGAATACATTTGTTAAGTGGGAGCATGACCAATATGGGGATACTCTAGACCTGATTAGGGGATCACTTATCATAATATACCATGATAACAAGGGTTTTAAATCTTACATTCTAACACAATCATTAAAAAAACCTAAAAGAGTCATAGGTTTAGTGTTCAATTTATAACTAATAAATAATAAAGTAAATTTAATCTAGTACACACCAAATCTTGTAGCATAAAGTGGCAGTTAAAAATAAAACAAACTAAACTAAACATGCATATAATACATATACTCACATCAATTTATATGAAATCTTAAATCATGGGAGAGAAGCACAATTGCATTATCTATCTACTCTTGCAAAGGAGAAATTAATTTAGGAATTATTACCTTTGAAGATGAACCCATCAAACCTTAATCTCTCACTTAGACAAGATGATTCACAAGAGATTGTTCTGGTATGTAAGGATAACAAAGAAAAACCATCTCTAGGCTACACAACCTATCTATGCATCCAAAAGACTTCTCCATAAGACAAGATCCATATCTCTAAATAAAGTATGGAACCCTAAGATTTATTCCTCAAGTAAAATGGTCAATAATAAGATGTTCATTCACACTTAATTTTCTTGATTATCTTATTACAAATGGTTGGAAATAAAATTGTATATATAGGTTGATATTGCCTTGAATCCTTTTGAATATGTCAGCTATACAAGGTTGACTCAGTCGACCCTATATGTTTTTGAGAGATAATTCACTATGTCTCGAGCTAGGTTGGTTGAAGGCCTAACAAATATCCTAATGAAAAATACCCCTAATAGTATAGGGTTGACCCAGTCAACCTTGTATAGTAATCAAAAGCTAAAAACTATATAGGGTGAACCCAGTCGACCTAGTATAGTCAACTGGTTAAATAAGGGTTAAGGTAAGAATAAGGAGGATAAAGCATGAAAAATAACTAGAATGGGTAAGGATAAGAAGAATAAGCTTAGGGTAAATTTGAGATGAGTGTGTAGATGACAAGTTGTAAAAGGGACAATAATCTTATGAAGCACTAATGGTCTACCCACCCCTTTCTTGGTGTACCCCTTAAGGTATGCACTCAAATAGATTGGGACTCAATATGTTCCTACAAGATAAAAAATGTCAGTAATCAATAATAATTAAAAATATTATGTGTATACATATTCCCCACTTGAAGCTCATCATGTGTCATGTAAGTGTAACATGGGATGGTGCTTCAGGAAATAAAGCATGATAACACACAATGTTGATGCTAAGTAAAGTGTAGTAAGAAAAAATTAAGAAAAATGAAAGAATATAATTGAAAAACACATAAATTTACTTAAATTAGTGTTTTAGATAAAGAAGTAGACTGTAAAATATGTGAAAGTGTCTAATGTAAAGAACACTAGGTGAATGTTAAGCACCAAATATATTGAGAGGGGGGTGAATCAGTATATTATATATCTTATAAAACTTTCCCTTTGTCAAATTACACTTAATCTAACATTCAAGATATGCAATAAAACTCAAATAATAAACATCACACAAGATAGAGAGAAACACCAAATATAATGTGGAAACCCAATGTGGGAAAAACCACAGAGAATAATCTCAAGTATATTAATGAGAAACAACCCATAGGAGACCATACCCCTTTGCTGAGTACCAACCTCAACTACAATTCATGAGCACCAACCCACAGAAGCTTCAAACCCCTTTGCCAAGCACCAACCTAGCTACTATTCATGAGCACCAACCCCTTTGCCGAGCACCAACCCAGTAAAAATTCATGAGCACCAACCCATAGGAGCACCAACCCCTTTGTCAAGCACCAACCTAGCAACAATTCATGAAAACCAACCCACAGGAGCACCAACCCCTTTGTGTATACCACACACCTATCTCTCAATGTTGTTATCTCAAGAAATGATAGATCAATACAACATCTCATTCCACTCTCTCACCTTTGCTCTTCTAAGCTAGATATAACAAATACAAATCATATTCATCTCTCATAATTGCTCTTCTAAGATAGATATCACAATATCAAATCAACCTCTATCTCTCATATTATAAATGGCTTATCAAGCCTTTATTTATAGCTTTCCAAATGACCTTTGGCCTTCCCCCTTTGTGACCTTTCAATCCTCATGGAAAATGGCACCAATCTTGGATGACCCTTCATATTAAAGCCTTTGAAAAGTCATGTGGTGACCCTTCATGACCAAAAACGTCCTTCCCACTTTTGTCCTTATCTTTGGTGACTTTTCGTATTCCTTAAAGTGTCCCTTCATGAGAAATTGTGCCCTTACTCTTTTGACTTCACTTGGTGACTCTTGGTATTCCCCATGATGACTCTTCAGGGAAAATGCATCCCATCCTTCTTCTGTCTTTACCCCATGGCTCTTCGACTTCTCCATGGGCCCTTCTTTTGTCTCCTATGCAACCAAAAATGTATTCATTAATATTAAATAAATAATAACTCATATTAGCAAAGATATATTTATTACAAACAACATTAAATGCAATGGGGCCTTTATCACCAATAATGCTAAACCTTTGACATCAATGACAATATTTCCAACAATCTCCCCCTTTGTCATTAATGGCAACCTCAATCTTGAAACTACCACATCTTGTCACCTACACATACTATCATCTAAAAATATAGAGTAACTCCCCCTTATTATAGCAACTTATACCTATTTGCTGTACCTATTTTTTACACCTGTACCTGTACTTGTTATTCTCCCCCTTTGACATCAATGGCAAAGGGCCTACCTAGAGCTAACACTTAGCTCCCCCTCACTTGATGCTAAACCTCAATGGCATGAAGTAATAGAAATTACTCCCAAATCCTCTCACTGATCTTTGAATGTATCCTTTGATCGTGCCTTTGAGAAGATATCTAACAAAACATATACATTATTCCCTATCCTTTGAGCATCTATAATCAACTCATTTGAATCTTTTCTTCTAATCTCAAAACCTTCAGTATGAAACCTTAATGTGTATCCTTGATCACAAATTTGACTAACACTCAATAGATTATGCTTAAGACCTTTTACATATAAAACATTCTTAGTCTTAGTTATACCATAATCTAAACTCAGAGTACCTTTTCTAGCTATCTTGGTAGTGGTTTTATCTCCAAATGATCCAAAACTCAGAAGTTTTGGTTGATAAATATCACAATAACATAGAAATAACATAGTAACAATGAATTCTTTGAGAAGAGATGTAATATTACTCAAAATCGCAATACAAATATATGTTTATCTCTGGGAAGAGATGTCTGTCTTCACATTTCCGAGTCACCTCTTCTTTTATACACAATTTGAAAGCATGGGAAGGATGTGGAATGTCACCAATCTCAAGGGAGATGAAGTGGTATGACTTCCAATATTTAAAACAATACATAATTCGAGGAATTACTATTTTTAGAAACTTACTATTTTTAGATAGCACTATTAAAATTGAAATTTGAGGCACTTCCATTGGGTTTTCAGGGGTCAAAATTCATTCAGCAAAGCTCAATGCCATTTCATGACGTTCCCCTCATTCTTAGCTTTCCAACGGTTCAAACGGTGAGTCAATTGGAGCTACGGTGCAAAAGTTATGGCTCCCGGAAGTTCCGTCATCAATTGGGGTGGAACTGTCGCCCGAATTGTCGCCTAAATTGATGCCTGGATCACCAAATCTCACTGTGCCACCATTGATCTTCTTTAGAGATATGAAATTAATTTTATCTCATGTCATATGTCTTGAAAATCTGTTATCAATTAACCATGGCTAATCTTTACCTCTTACATGTAGGGCTGTCTGAACCATCATAAAATCTTCATGTTGTTTCTTCTGCCATGAACATGTCTGAACCTTCTCCCTGATGAATGGAGCTTTGAAACTCTGATCCTTCTTCTTGATGAATGGATATTTAAACCTCTGATCCTTCTTGACTAACTTGAACATGCTTCTACAATACTGAGCTATGTGTCTAAAGTTGTTGCACTTGTAGCATACTATGGTCTCTTCATCAAAGCTTGATAGAGGAACAAAAGAATTGTGGCTTCTGCTTGACTCTACTTGACTTTTCTTCTCCTTATTTCTAAAATTGTTAGCTCTTTTTCTAAATTCTAATTTCTTGTGACCATATCCATTACAATAAAAATAATAGCCATAAAAATAAGATATGTCTGTATATCTCTAACCTAATTGCCTTTTGTAGCTTTGTTCTCTCTAGCCTTCTCTGTTTGGAATGTCCTATGTATTTTTATCTTCTCCCCTTTTTGTTTCCTCTTCTGTAAGAGCTTCAACATAGCTCTTTTTCTTTTCAAATCTAATCCTTGTCTTATCTAAATTTTCTTTTTGACTTTCCAATATCTTATTCAGCATATTAGTGCTATCCTCAAATTTTGAATCACTGACTACTTTATCATTGACTACTTTCTTAATATCTTCTTTTAAAGAGGCAATTTCAATAACATACCTTTCACAATATTTTCTTGCTATTTCCAACTGTGCTATGAGATCTTCTTCATTCTTCTTGGCTTCTTCAAAGTGTGCTTGTAGATCTTTAATCATTTCCTTTGACTCTTGTTCATTTTTCTTGATCTAGCGCTTTAATCTTTGATTCTTCTTCTAAATAGCTTCTAACTCTTCTAGGGCACAATTGAGTTCTCCTTCCATATCTACTTTAGCTTCTTCCTCTTCTTCTTCTTGATTATCATGTATGACCATGAATAGAATCTCTTCTTCTTCTGAATCGCTGACTCCACTATCTTCAACTGAGCTAGGATCCTTAGAATATAGGCTTTTCTTCTCAAATCCCTTCTTGGATTTGCCTTTTAAATTCTTCTTGTATGTAGGATTTTCTTCTTCTTCATCATTAACCTTATCTAGGCATCTAGCTAAAAAATGTCTAATCTTTCCATAATTAAAACATTTTAAAGGTAATTTTCCTTGATATTTACCTGTTCCTCTTTTCAACCTACAAATGAAAAGTGCTTCATTGCCATCTTTATCATCATTAAAACTATCACTTAATTCTTGAATCTTAGCTTTCTCCTTATTTGATGTCTTGAAAGCTACTTCTCTCTTTGAGGGTTTATCTTATTCTATCCACATCTCATATGCCATGAGAATACCATGAAGCTCATCCATCTTTAGCTTCGCTAAATTCTTCATCTCCTCGATTGCTGAAACCTTTGCATCATATCTCATTGGTAGAGATCTCAAAACCTTTTGCACCACTGTTGACTCTTCTAATGTTTCTCCAAGACCTTGAATCTGATTTACGACTTGATCAAATCGCAAAAGATAACTTGATATATCTTCTTCTTCTTCCATCTTCAAACTTTCAAACTGCCTTCTAAAATTCTACAACTTAGCTTGCTAAACCTTTCCATCACCTTTGTAAATATTCTCAAGTTTTACCCAAGTTTCATGAGCAGATTTACATTGCATAACTTTAACAAATTTAGATTCACATAAACCACATAAAATAGCATTTAAAGCTTTAGCATTACATTCACTTGCCTTCTTTTTTGGTGGAGTAATTGTAGATGTCTATTGCTCTTCATATTCCTCCACCACTGATTTCCATATGTTGAATCCAAGGGCCATAAAATAAACCTTCATTCTCATGCTCTAAAAAGCATAATTCACCCCATCAAACAAAGGTGCCTTATTTATAGAAAATCCTTCCTGTGACCTAGCCATCGTGCTTTCTCGATCTACCTTCAAGCTATAAAACTTTTCAAAAAGGAACCTACTCTGATACCAATTATTAAGCACATAATATACTAAGAGGGGAGGGGTGAATTAGTATATTATATATCTTATAAGACTTTCCCTTTATCAAATTCCACTTAATCAAACATTCAAGATATGCAATAAAACTCAAACAATAAACATCACACAAGATAGAGAGAGACACCAAATATAACATGGAAACCCAATGTGGGAAAAACCACGGAGAACAATCTCAAGTATATTCATGAGAAACAACCCACAAGAGCACAATACCCCTTTGCCGAGTACCAACCTCAGCTACAATTCATGAGCACCAACCCACAGGAGCTTCAAACCCTTTTATCACACACTAATCTAGCTACTATTCATGAGCACCAACCCATAGGAGCACCAACCCCTTTTTCAAGCACCAACCCAGCAACAATTCATGAGCACCAACCCAGAGGAACATCAACCCCTTTCCTGAGCACCAACCCATAAAAGCACCAACCCCTTTGTGTATACCACACACCTATCTCTCAATGTTACTATCTCAACAAATGATAGATCAATACAACATTTCCTTCCTCTCTCTCACCTTTGCTCTTCTAAGCTAGATATAACAAATACAAATCATATTCATCTCTCACAATTGCTCTTCTAAGCTAGATATCACAATATCAAATCAACCTCTATCTCTCATATTACAAATGGCTTCTCAAGCCTTTATTTATAGCTTTCCAAATGGCCTTTGGCCTTCCCCCTTTGTGACCTTTCAATCCTCATGGAAAATGGCACCAATCTTGGATGACCCTTCATATTCAAGCCTTTGAAAAGTCATGTGGTGACCCTTCATGACCAAAAACGTCCTTCCCACTTTTGTCCTTATCTTTGGTGACTTTTCATATTCCTTAAAGTGTCCCTTCATGAGAAATTATGCCCTTACTCTTTTGTCTTCACTTGGTGACTCTTGGTATTCCCCAAGATGACTCTTCATGGGAAAATGTGTCCCATCCTTCTTTTGTCTTTACCCCGTGGCTCTTTGACTTTTCCATGGGCCCTTCTTTTGTCTCATATGCAACCAAAAATATATTCGTTAATATTATATAAATATTAACTCATATTAGTCAAGATATATTTATTACAAATAACATTAAATGCAATGTGGCCTTTATCACCAATAATTCTAAACCTTTGACATCAATGACAATATTTCCAACAGTGAACCTGTAGAAGCTAGTGTAAAAAATAGCCAAAAATCAAAAAAATTGGAAGATAAGCATATGATAGTGGAAAATATTCTCTACATCATCATGAATCCAACACATTTTGAATTTTTAAAAATGGATGAGTAGAAACAAGGATATAATCAAAAGAAGGAATCTGTAGGAAAATAATTGAAGAATTTGAATTTTGAAAAATGGTTTTAAATAAGGGGAAAGACTAGTCATTTGGTTATTTTGACTTGTGAAAGAGAGAAAAAAGAGCTCTAGAGACCAAATGAGATAGAATGGTGAATGATAATATAGGATAAACAAGGAGGAGCTCTATGAGTGATAACAAGTGCACTATAGGTATGCAACTATGAATCTTAATCCAATTTTTGAGTTTAGTGTATTTCTAGAAAAATGTAATTTTTATCATTTTGAGATGTAGAATGAGGAAAAATTAGATTCTATAGCTAGGAAAAAATAATTATGGAAATGGGTTTGAAGGAATTAGGAAGAAAATTACAATAAGTCATTTTTCAATGAAAATGTAAGGGGTCAATAGCTTAAAACAATTGGGTCGACCCAATCAACCCATTAGACTAAAAATAGGCAAAATCCACACTATCGACCCAATAGGTGTGTGCTGACCCTATACATTTTATAGACTGCTAACCTAGAATGATAACATAGTACTAGGGAGGGGAAGATAAGAGGGTTAACTTAGATTTTTAAGTGAACCAAATGAAAAATAGGTAAATTTTAGTCAAACTAGGTTGACCAAAGAACTAGAAGTGTACAAAAATGCATGCAAAAGCCCAAAAGAAGGATAAAATGGCCTAAAATGACCAAGTAAGGGGGAAAAATATTGAATAGGATAAAGATAGGTAAAAATTAATGAATTAAATAAATTTAAGCTTATTTTTTATTAAAATTTTAAAAAGAATGTATTTTGACTATACATGACATTGAGGATCTAATACATCTTTTTTTGTTTCTTAGTTATAGGAATGATCTTAGTTATAGAGATTTATAGATGTGTCTTGGATACTAAATCTACTAGAGTGTTTGAGCATATGTGATAAATCTAGGCTAGTATCTATAGGCTAAAGAGGGATAGCTAACATGTGTAGGATTTCTTTGAGTTCAGATCTATTAGTCATGTTATTTAGATGTTGGGAATGATTGATTAATACCTTCATAAAGGAGGTGGATGGGGATGTGGTAGAGATAGTTATCACTCTATAGGATGTGCATGCCATTCTATGGCTATTGGTGATACGAGCAGTAGTGACTATAAGTATACTAGATAGCTTGAAGGAGAGGAGAGCCTTAGCCATGTGGGCTACTAGTTTAGATATGATACTAGGAAGTAGATGGTTTAGTATGTTTTATGTGTATGCATCATAGATTTTGGATATCTGGATGGCTATGATATGACTTGTGATATAGTGATTCTTATGTCATAAGTCAAAAAACAAGGTATCATTATTCATGGTAGCCTTGAGTAGGAGGATTCTAGAGGAGGTCATACTATATGTTCTTAGCTTTGTCATCTAGGTCCAACTCTTACATGATCTTTATGAAGTAAAGGTTAGAGGGTAGAAATTGATGGGACCAATCATATTATTGATGGCTTGGACTATGAGAGGTTTCCCATGTATCAGTAAACTAAGTTATCCCATATGGTTAATGATAGGTCACCTTATGTGTATAGATGGAGAGAGTACCAGGTAGTGTAAACTATGCCCCACATGTTAGTGTTGTAAATGGTGAGATATAAAGACATAGTGTGGTATCCATATGGGAACATAGTGACTACATGGTAGATTTGGTACACAATTGTACTAGCTACAAGGATAGATGTTATTAGACACTATACTTGGTGGAGGGATCTACATCTAGTGGCATAAGTACTAAGAAAAATAGGCTTATCGCATCTAATGGCACTGATATTGATGCCTAAGTAGTGGGCTTGGCATGTGAAAGAGGGGACTAGGGCCACTAGTGGTGAGGCTGATGCTCAAACCACATCATAAATGACCATGAAATAGGTGAGCATAATAGGGATTACAACAAGAGGAAAGAGATGTAGAGATAGTGACACCAAAGATACCACCACCAACTCTATAGTAATATTATCTATGACTATTGAGGACATGATGTTGATGGAGGTAGGAGAACTAGGAGAGAGTTGATATTATCACCATCCTTGAATATTGAGTATGTGAATGAGAGGAGAGTTAGATGATAGATAGACCACTCAAGTGTACGCTGAGGTGAATGTGAGCCATGATAACTAGATTTGACTTGAGGAGGTGACCTATAAAGGAGGTGATAAGACATATTGATGGATAGACTATGCTAGGTGATTATGTGAATGGTGATATCATAATATCTAAGACACAAACATGTAATAAAGATGATACAATTATTTTCTTAAGTTTTTATTTGGAATTAGAGACTAGAGGTAGATAAATATTTAAATAGATGATAGTGATCTAATATCTATCTAGGTGTGATTTTATAGGTTTAGTTGAGGATGAGGAGGAGAGATGGTAGTCCCTTATAAGGGAATTAATCCATGATGTCCTGTATGAGACTCGGGAACTATATGACCCTACTGCATTAGAGGACCCTAGTGTACCATTTGCCCTAGCTCAGGCAATCTAGTTTAGATTATCTAGAGAGGAAGCGAGGTAGATAAAAATGTAGAGAGAGGATGAAAGCACTAGTAGTGATGGGTGTAAGTGATATGTGGCCATGGAAGTCCCTAACAGAGGAGAGAATTATGCATCTAGATATAATGACACATATGACATAGGTACATACAATGATGAAGACCTAGTTGATACAAGCATATACAATGACCCAAATTGATTTGGTGTAGGCACAAGTGTAGATAACATGTCTACAAAGATAGGTAGAGGGACTGAGATTTTAAATAACCTCCTTATAGTGTACTATTTAGAGGAGTCAGATTGAGGCCTGAATAAGTAGTGTGGCTAGACTATGAGATAGATAATATGGGGCCTAAATATAAAGCTAGATCATTATATATATGTTTATAATTGTTATATGAACACTCATGAGATGTATATATAATGCATCATTTTAGCATATTGGATATTGGTTATGTATATTGTCATCATTATGGTTATGGTTTTGGATGTTTTAGATATATTTCTTATTAGCACATGTATTTATCTTGTTGTTTTATATTCTATAGGAAATATATGAGATGTAGTTTCTTATTTAGCATTATGTAGGACGTATGCATGGTTAAAAAAAATAGGCAAAAAGACTTGGTAAATTATAATCAATCAACAATGTACTACACACTATTTCTTGTTTGTAAATGTGTAATAACAAGAAAATGACTAAGTATAAAGAACTCAGGGATGGTAAAACAATATGGTAAAAAGGAATTTAAAAAAAACCAAAGTGAGATTTTTTTACCAAATTGAAATAAGTAAACTCATACTATATTGTATTGGGAAGTATGAAAATAATGTAATAAAATGGAAGGTATGTAAAATGGCACAAATGGTATAGGAACAAATTAATTAAGTCAATCAATTATACTAAATCATGTTGGGAAGTACAAGGGAAAAAAAATTAGTAAATGTTTGGTCTTAAATTTATCACACTAATTCAATCTAAGAAGTATGAAAAATTCAAGAAATGTTTGGATTCTTACATGTACTCAAAAAATAGGAAGATCAAAGAAAAAGAGAAATGAAGCATAAAACACACTAAATCAAATTTTAAAGGATGTAAATGATGTGTAACTTCATAATCAATCACATCTTATCTCATATATGACATATGTAATTTTATTTGTGACTTAAATTATTAGAAAATTTTGTGAGGAATGTTGGTCTTATCGATGGTCTTACATTGAAACACACAAATAAAACATGATTGGGGTGGAAAAATTAGGGAAATTGGGTAATAAGGGATGTGACTAATAGGAAGGTAAAATGGTGGTAATTTGTGAGGATGGCTAGGTCTTATCCATGTTCTTATAATTTAACTCATAAATGAAATCCCAAGGGGAGTGATTATTAGACAAAACAATATTTTTTAATAAGAAGTATGAGGGATATAGGGAATGAAAAATTGAGTGTAAAAAAAAATACTTAGGCATCTTATGATAAGACCTTAGGAGGCAAGAGGAATACTAAGGACATGAGAAGACACTAAGTGACTACTGAATATAAATGTACAAAGGAAACCTATTCGTTATAGACACAAAGTTTTGTAGGAAAATAAGCATGCTACTAAGATCAAATCATGAAGGTATATTGGTAAAATAAAATGAAAATAGACCTAGCTTCCCATGATGTGTTTCCCATTCTTTATAACCCATTATAGATCCATCAATCTATTGCTAAGATTGGGTACTAGCATGAGAAAGTAGGTAGCATTAAAAGATTTTTTTATTCTCCTTTTTTAATCTACTAGCCTACCACACCCCAATGAACCTCAACTCTACCATGAGGCCATATGTGGAGTTTGATATTTTAATATAACAAGGATATGTGCTTTGAATCACATCTTTTAGGTGTGATTTTACTTTTAAGAGTATTTTTGCCTTTTATATCATTGCCTTTTGTAAAATGATTTGGATTTTTAAAATTTTATGGATTTTTAAGATTCCTCCTCCATATGGATTTGGAATTAACAATCATGAGAGATTTAGTGATACACATGAATGTGTTTTAGGCTAAGGCTAAAGGAAGCCAAGTAACCAAAGACAAAGATTGACTAGGACACTTAGGATTAACAATGAACTAGCATGTGATCTCAAGTCTCAACCATGTATATGCTAAGTTTGAAAAAAAGGAAGAAGGGAAAAAGGAGATATAAAGTGGACCAGTGAAAGGAAAGTATAATGTGATGAATTATTTTCTAAATAATCACATGGTAATAGGATACAAGGACCAAAGGTAATATGGATTATATAACTAAGTCACAATGATAATTATCTATGAAAATAGAGATAAGAAAGCAAACAATAAAGAATACAAAATAAGATATTTTTTAGAGAAAGTAAAGAAATAAAGATAAATAAATACAATCATATGCAAATATAATGATAATATAAGCAAGATATAGTAAAAAAAGAAAAGAATCACCATATAAGAAATAATGAATTTGACACAGTATCAAATGATATAATAGATAAATAAGAATGACATTGGAGAACACATATAATCAAAATGTAAATGTAAAGGCACCATTCATGTTCCAATAATTCGTAATAAATTTTCCCACACACATAATCCGATACATTGGATAAATCTCTATGAAGCTAGATACAAACTACTGATAATGTCTCATTAATCTTTAATGAAAACTAGGAAAAGACTTCTCTTCTAATCTCCTAAACTAAAAAAGTAGGATTTATTGACGTGATAAGGAAAATTAGGCAAGGGATACTTGGGATAATGTGTAGGAGAGGGATGTATGGGATATGTAGGAATCACCAGTAGAGAAGGATCCATAGGTGAATGAATCGTAGGTGAAGGATCCATAGGTGAGGGAAGGTCCACAAGTGAAGGAATCATGGGTGGAGGAATAAAATGTGATTAAGGGATCTATATAAGGTATAATTAGGGTCATACTAATATCATGAGTAAACTAACTATAGTGATTAGGGAATCTAGTAAAATGGTAAGGCTCGATCATAGCATGATCCATGAGCATACTCCTATGAGTCTTCTAAAAAATTGGAGGTGTTGGCACCATCTATACCCTATGATAAAGATAAAAATTAATAAAATTAGTAACTATAAATAAATTAAGATGGGAAGATACACAAAAAGACTCATGTAAAGAATAATGATAATAGACAATCTGAGCATCATGGGCCTATACAAGACGATCATCTAGGGAATAACCATCATCATAATCTAGGGTATGAAGATCAATGACATAATTAGGTATGAATTTATCATCTAAGGAAGTGTGGTGAATATAATGTTGAGTCTTGGTTAAGACTATGGGAATATCATCATAAAGAAGCTTATGAGAATGAGGGTGTAAAGAAGTAAGAAGATGCAAGATGAGATGAGGTGAGAGATCAAAAGTATTTATCTTTAATTTAATCTCATCGAGCACATCATCAGAATATAAGAGGTTAGGAGGAATGTTCCCAATGAGTTCAAGATATCCATTATAACCTTAGGTTGAATTAATGGGAAAATTTAGATGTTGAAACTCATAAAATAGAATACTAGGAAAAGGTTAAAGAGTAGGAATCTTAAAGACACCATGGTATTGAAATTTTTTGAAATTCCAAGGGTTAGTATTACCTTAAATCATATAAATAGCTCCATTATAATGGAATTTAATGCATTCTTAGGTGGAATAATCAATGGCTTTCATACACTAAGTCCATGACCTACTAGCAAGATGTTATAAGAAAGGGGAAAGTTAAAGATCATCACCTTCATGCAAATAGTGATAGGTGAAATAGAAATGGGAAGCCATACACAACCTAAAGGAGGTATTTTCCTTCTATCATATCCTTTTTAGGTGTTGTGTGTATACTTGAGATTGTATTTTGAATGTCTAACGGTCTTAATGAAGTTGAGAGAGGCAATGTAGGTATCAAAACCCTCATCAAAAAATGCATGCTTAAATTGGATATCACCTATTTGAACACTAATGAATAAGGGAGGATCATCCACACAAAGAAAAATCTCATCAAGAATTATATAATTTATGGGAAATTTTAAGGAAAGAGAAGTATCTATAGTTTTATCAATGTTTATAGACATCTCTTCACATTATTGTAATATACTATCCTTGGATCTAGATAAGGCTACCTTCCATCCTAATAAGGGAGGATGAGGGACATTCATTTCAAATAATAGTTGCATAAGGTGGTTTCTATGATGTGGATAAGTCATCATAAGCTCAATGAATGAAATTTGGGATGGGAGATTAGTGAGCTCCACAATGGGATCCCACTCATCATAACCCATAAGAAGGTTATTAGACATAGGTGAATAATGACTAAGGAGGTCCTTGGAAAGAGGATCCGAAGTACATTGGATTTTATGTTGGTAAGAATAAGAATGTTTAGAACAAGGTTTTAAATTGTGTTGTGATGATGAAGTAGCTGGTTCAAGGTGATTTTGAGAATTGGTAGAAGAAGTGGTAGTAGAAATTTGAGTATTATTAATGTTGGAACATAATGAAAGAGTGGTAGAAATAGAAAAGGAAGTGTTGTCTAAGGGAGAATTATAAATTTAATCATCAAAATTAATAAATTTATCTTGCCCTAACTCATTTAAATGATTTAGATAAGAATCTTGGATAACACGATACATTCTAGATGGAGTGAAGATAGGGTGAGAATTGATAAAATCAACCATTATTTGTATATTAGTCATGATAACCACATTTTATTCAAAAGTGGGTTCAATAAGACTTTTTAAATTATTGGTGGAAGGGGTGGATTTGTTTTGATTATCTTGAATAGGTTAATGATTATGAAGATGGTCTTTATAGATAGCTAAACAATCATTTACTTGATTTAAGGCTTGAGTTTTATGATGTGATTTATAATCCTTAAAATCAATTTCATAATCTTATTGATGCTTTTATATGATAAAATTGTGATCAAAACTAGGATCAAGAAGAATTTTTTTAGCTAAATTACAAAGTTGTCTACAAGTCTCACGAGAATGACCCAAACTAATATGAAACCAACAAAACTTTTTAGGATCATACTAGGATTTCATAGGATGGGTAAGGTCAAGATCTCATGGAAGAGGCCTAGGTAGATGCTTAAGAAATAAAATTAAGGATAGAGAATTATAAATATTAATGTTTTTTGTTGAAGATAAGTGAGGATTGGTATATTGTTGATAAGGGGGAGTTAGTTCTGATGAAAGGGTAGGAACAACAACTTGAACATTGTGAATGGTGTCACAATAATTTGTAAAACCATCATTAGTAACATTATGATTTTTATTCTTAAGTAAAAGATGAAGACCCATAGAAGGTTCAGGTGGCTTAAATTTATGCATAAGGAAATCTTGTCATTTAGCTTGGTCAATAGCCTCCTCCAAGGTACATGGAGAGAGAGTGTGCAAATCTTATATTAAGTTTTAAGAAAAAGGGCATTGGTAAAGAGATGGAAAAGATTTTCATTGACCATGTTTTGTTCACATTTGTTTGAAAAAGTTTTACACCTTTTAACAAAGGCTTGAGCTATTTCAGGTTCTAGTTGTTTTTAATTTATGAAGCGGGCCAAAGTGTTTTTGGGAAGATCACTAGTTTAGAATTATTAAACTAAAGCATTCAATAAATCCTCCATACTAGTAATGGAATGAGTTCTAAGTTGGTTGTACCAATCCAAGGAATCACTTATGAGATTTTTGGCTAAGAGTTTGATAGTGGCAAAGGTGTTCAATTTAACCCAATCCTTGTAAATATTTCTAAATGTTTTAAGATGAAGGGTGGGATCGGTTAATCCATTATAATAAATTATAGGTGAGAGACCTCCAATATAAATGTTATCAATTTGAGTAGTGAGAGGTTCAATTTGGAGATGCTTAATGGTTGTGTAGACCAAATGAGGTTGAGGAATGATATTGCCTTGAGAATTTTGAAGATGAGGAGGGGGAAAATTTTGATTATGTATGCCCTAAGATGTTGGTTTAAGATGAATTTGAAAATAAAGAAGGTGGTTTTTCATTCTCATCATTTGATTTGTGTTATGAGCTTGAAAGGTATCCATTTGATTGAGTGTTTGTAATAATATTTGATGTGTTTGATTAGAATTATTAGAAGCATTAGATTTGGAATTCCTGGCTTGGGTAACATTATTGGTGTCGATAAGAGCTTTAGAGGAATTATGAGAATGTTAGGCACTAGTGTAAAAAATTTCTTGTGTGGAAAAAGATGGACTAGTGAATGGTTGAGAAGAAGAACTAGTAACATGATCACCTTGGGTAGTGAATGATGCACTAGTGGAAGGATTAAAAATAATGAATCTTATGAGAGACCCATTAGATGTAGAACCTACCATATTAGTGGATATATTATGCATAGAGGTGGAAAAATTTAGATAAGAAGAGGTCATGGTATGAGAAGGGGTCATCATCGAAGGAAGAGGCTGAGAATCAAAGAAAGTGGTACCCCCAAATCTAGTTGAGAGTGTAGGAGTAGGTGAGTGAGGCTCTTGATATGACCACTAATAATAAGATTATAAATGGTAAAAGGATATTTTCCTCGATGTTGAAGAAATTTAGAGATAAAGAAGAGGATTTTGGGATTATACTCTAATTTGGGTTGGTCTTCTAGTGAGAAGAGAGGGTTACATTGTGAAAAGGTATTAAGAATGGTCCCATAGTTCATTGTGTGAGTGGAAATATGAAAATTACTAGCATCCAAGAGAGGATCCCTACTCTATCTATGGGAGACCTTATGAGGTTTGATAAAATTCATCATGTCTGTTAACTACAACTCAACATTGTCATCAATTAGAAAGTCTATGATAAAGGGAAGAAAGGGAGATGTGAAATTAAGAAAATAGGGAATGACAAAAATAGTATTGGTTTGATTGGGTTAACCTAACACAAAAATAGGGTCTATAAACTATACAAGGTCAACTAGGTCAATCTCATATAGTGAACATAGATTGGAAAAAGAGGAAACATGGTCTAAAAACTATACAAGGTCGACTGGATCGATTTAATATAGTGAACATAGGTTGAAAAAAGGTATAGGGTCAACTGGGTCAACCCATTATCATAGAGAGATAAATTTAAGAAGCCTATAATAGATTTATAGACTAAAAAAAGATAACTTTTATAAGTAATTTTGAAAAGAAATACTTTAAAAAGAAATAAATAATCAATTGGATTAACGTTGTCCAATCCAATTGAAGAACACAACATAAAACCTTTCACCAATGCTAGATAATGCAAGTTTTTACAATAAAAAATATAATTGAGCAAAGAGCAAGCAATCAACTTGAAAAGTATAAAGCTAAGTAATTGGTCAACTTTAATGTTAATTAGATTATTAAGATATGATTTGAAATGTGATGAGAAGTTGTCTATAATCAAGGGACTAAAATGGAAATCTAAAGATGGTTTCAGGTAGTTTGGGTTGAAAGGAACTATAGAAGCAATGATATAGGCTTAGTATTGGGGCCAAACCCCTCACGTCACACAACCTAGTGATATAGGTGTTGGGTGCTTATCTAGAATATACCATCAACCATGCTTTATACTTGACTAGAGTATCAAGTTGGCTTTCCCCTTGGTGATGAAATCTAAGTAGGTTGGACTTGGTGAGACAAATGTTAAAATTCTTGTTTAGATTTTGTGATTTGGCTATGTGTGCATAAAATAGAAAATAATATAACTAAATGATTAATTAAAAACCACCTAATTAAACTATGTGATCTATTATAAGCATGAATAAACTAGATTAATCTAGTATCATGTACCTAAAAACCTACACAAAGTGTTAATAATCAATAAAATTCAAAAAAATCATGTGTATACAATATCAATTGAATTATTGTAAAAATTCTCTATGTTTAACAAAATATATATTTATATGTTTATGATCCTCTACCCTATATATCTATCTAGGGATAGGTTACGATCCCCAAATACTTATATGATCCATATACATCTATCTAGATGGTTCTATATCCCTTTATATTTATCTAGATGATTGCAAGCACTAAATAGACATAATGATCCCCATATATCTATCTAGATGGTTGTAAGCCTCTACCAGATATATAAATAGGGATAGCTTGGGTGGGAAAGATAGAGTGCGATGGGTGAGCATGAGTTATGCATCACCCTATTCCCATATAGATATATACCCCCATAGAATATATAGGTATCTACTTTATAACCCTAACCCTAACCCCCTCTATATTTGGGACTAGACTCACCTATATATTACTGGGTTCAATCTAGATTCTACTATTTATATATGGTATGGACTATCCCATAAAGACTAGATAGATGAGGGGTTATACCTAGGTCAAGATAGATAGATAAGTTAGGTTATGGTTAGGTAAGGGAAATGATCCCATAATAGATAGATAGAGCTTGGGATCTATATCAAGGGTGAGGCAAGGTAACCAAGGGTCAACTCCTACCAGACGGATATATAGGGCTAGGGGGACTACCTAGTAGACTCTAGATGGTATTGGGGTCAAGGGAATCAATGTTGAGTGTAGTGATATATATGTATATATATATGTATGTATGTATGTATATGTATGTATGTATGTATGTATGTATGTATGTATGTACCCTTGATAGTAAATAATTGATGGGAATAAAATAGAAATTAATGTAGAATAATTTCATAGAATCACAATAACAAGAGATAATAATAGAGATACATACATAAAAAAATTAAAATACACAAAAAGAAGACATGATTTAATGTGGTTCACCCAATGTGGGTTACATCCATTGAGAAACACATGCTCAAATCTTATTACAAGATGATAAGAGTATAATACACTCTTAGATCAGTCTTCTCATAATTGTAATGCACAAATATTGTTTAGAGCTATGTTCAACAAACTCTCTCACATTTGCACCTAAATTCACACACTCTATTCACCTTCTCAAACTTAGTTCTTCCAATATTTTACCTACCATATGTCCATCTATATATAATACATCAATAGGTAATTGACACAATAGTTTTAAAAAACAATGGGTACCAAAACCATGGGCCAAGTCAACACATAACAGTTCCTCATTAATCATGGGTGATGACACTACACATATACAAGTATAGATAAACCATGTATCTATACTCCTAAAAAATGGGGAGCCTAAAATTTTTCAATGTACAATATTTGAAATACATTGTAATGTGGAAATAGACTCCATACATAACAATCTCCCACTTGGAGACTAATTTCCTCTAAGCAAGATTCTCAACCCTTCACTATCATCTATGAATTCCAACCAAAGTTGAACATGGATTTAGTTTCTCCCTTGTGACCACCTTGGTCATCATGTTTTTAGGATTTTGATTGGTATGAATCTTCTCTACCTTTAACTTCTCTTCCTCTAAAGCTATCTTGATGAAATTGAACCTCAATTGTATATGCTTCATCCTAGAGTGGAAATCAGAGTTCTTTGTTAGGTGTATAACACTTTGATTATCACTATACAACTTCCCTTCCTCCTGCTTATGCCCCATCTCCTTAATAAATTATTATAACCAAATCATATTTTTACTTTCCTTTGTGACATAAACATACTTAGCCTCTATGGTTGACAAAGCTATAATATTTTGTAGTCATAAAATCCATCTCATTGTTGTGTCACCTATAGTAGATACATATCTTGCCATTTTCCTCTTACTATCTAAGTATCTAGCCATGTTCAAATTTACATAACCACACAAAGTGTTGTCCTATCCACCATATATTAAAGTTGTCCCCATGGCCCCTCTCAAGTACCAAAGGATCCACTTCATTACCTGTTAGTGCTCTCTACTTGGATCACTCACAAACCTACTTACTATTCCCATTGTATGGACAATATCTAGCCTAGTACACACCATAACATATATCAAGTCACCAACTATTGATGAGTAAGCTACTTAGGACATCTAGATTCTCTCCTTCTCTACATTGTGACACTACTCTTTTGATAACTTGAAATAGCCTACCGAAGGAGTCCTAATCGATTTAACATATTTTATACTAAACCTCTTCAAGACATTTTAAATGTAATCTTATTGAGATAAATTTAGCTTTTGTTCCTTCCTATCCTAAGTTATTCTCATAGTAAAGATTTGTTTTGCTTCCCACAAATCCTTCATATCAAAGGAATGACTAAGTTGTTCCTTGAGTACCTTTATTTCATGCATGTTCTTACTAATAATCAACATGTCATCCACATATAGACATAGGATAATTTAGAAACCATCATCAAATTTCTTGATATATATGCAATAGTCTGAATGATACCTAGAGTATTCCTGATCCATCATACAACTATCAAATTTATTATACCACTATCATGGATCTTGTTTTAGGCCATACAAGCTCTTATTCAATTTACAAACCATGTTATTTTCCCCTATAATCTCATATCTCTACAGTTTTTTCATGTATAAGTCCTCCTCCACATCACCATGAAGGAATGCAGTCTTCACATCTAACTACTCTAAATGTAAGTCTTCCACTACCACTATCCAAAGAATAGTCCTAATAGAAGTCATCTTCAGCACTAGAGAAAAAATTTCATCGAAATCAATTAGATTCTTATGTGAAAACCCCTTTATCATCAATCGGGCCTTCTACCTTTTCTTTCCTCCATCATCCTATTTAATTCTATACACCCATTTGTTCTACAATGCCCTCTTATCTTCATGTGTGTTTACTAAATCCCAAGTTTGATTATCCATGAAAGATTGATGCTCCTCATCCATTGCTTATTTCCACTTCTTCCCATCATCTACATATATTTCTTCTTCAAAGCACTCTATCTCTCCATTGTTAGTGAGTAATAAATAATTAAGAGATGGAGAAAATGCTTAGGTTCCTTTCTTGCTCTATAAGACCTTCTTACCTTAGAATACCTTATTACCTCAGGATTTTGGGATACCTATAGAGTAGGTACCTAAAATAGTTATTTGGACACTTTACCATCTACAATGTCCTCCAACACTAAGTTTGGAGTCTTCTCTCTCTGATCCTACAATTGTTGTTTATACATGACTTTTTCATTAAAAACCACATCCCTAGACCAAAATATTTTTTTATCCTTAAGAATCCAAATTTGGAAACCATAGTCATCCTCACCATAATAAATAAAGGTGAATTTTTTATATTTAGCCTCTAACTTGGTCATATAATCTTTATCATTATGAACAAAATCTTCACAGCTAAATACTCTAAGAAATGAATAATCAACCTTCTTACTAGACCAAGCTTCCTTAGGTATGCTTCCATCCAAGGAATATGAAGGTCCTATATTGATTATATATATAGTCATGTTTACTAATTTAATCCAAAACTAAAGGGGTAATATTTCATATAACCTCATGATCTTAGTGTGTTCCTTGATAGTCTTGTTCATAATTTTTGACACTCCATTCTATTATGGAGTTCTTATAACTGACCTCTATCTACTAATTACATTCCTAAAGTAGTAATCAAAAAATTCATTAGTACAATATTCCCTACCATTATCTGACCTAAGACATTTTAACATGAGACCCATTTCATTTTTAACCAAACTTTCCATCTTTTAAATGTATCAAACACATCATATTTTCTCCTAATGCCACACACCCAAACTTTCCTAGTTACATCATCAATAAAAGTGAAATAATAAGATGAGCCACCAATAGAAGATACTTGTGTCAACCCCCATATATCTAAATTATCCATCTCTAACTTATTCTCTTTCCTCATAGGTCTAACCTTGAGAAATTTTACCCTTTCTATTTTACATACACATAGTCTTCATAGAAATCTAGATCAAACCCTTTTAGTCTAGGCAACTTATCCTTAAAAATTTGCATACCCTTTTGGCTCATGTGACCAAGCCTATAGTGCCACAAATTTGCATCTACATGTATAAATAATAAATTACAATAGTCATCACAACTTGATAAATTAAAGGTACTAACCTTCTTATCTATTGTTACCATAAGAGCACCCTTGGTCACCTTCCAAATATCTATTATAAAAGTCACCATATAACCTTCACTACCTAATTTCCCCATATATAAATTTTTTTGTCTCAACTTGGGAACATGCCTAACATCTTTCATTTCTATGCACTTAACCTTTGGTGTGTCTAGGGATATGTGTAGCTGACTTGTGGCTTACATACCTCTTTTGTATTCTTGTTATATTTCTCTATGTTCTTAGTTAGGTTGGCCTATGGAATAACCATGGATCAGTAGACTATATATAGGAGGTAGTGGTTAGTCTTTGATCATATAATTAAGTATTCTACTCTTATTCATTATTGTGGATGTTTCCCCCTTGAAGTGGCTTCGCTATATTATCTAGTATTCTACTTTACTATCAATTATTGTTGTGTGATCTATTATCTTTGATTATTCTATGTGATATATAATTATTTTGTGTAAATATATAAGTAATTTCCTTACAAGTGGTATCAAATATTTTATTTGGGAAAGTTTATTATGACATTTTTTTGGGATCTGGTGAGGCATGACTTCTGTGAGTAGAAGGAACAAAAAAACATAACTTCCAATATAAGAAAATTTATTTTTTTCTATCACTGCAATATTGTTCAAAAAAATATGTAAAAGAAAAATTTTGAAAAAAAATCCATTTTCACATTTACAATCATTGGATTCATCTTAGTGAGATGATCACAATGGTATATTCTACCATTACACTTTTTATGCCAAAATTTTTTACCCTAGTGCTCAAAAGCAGTTGTTGGATTCATCTTGGTGAGGTGATCACAATCGTACCATGTCCAGGTATATTTTTTTGGGATAAAAATCCTCCAAGGGTTTGTGCATAGTGGGTCCTACTACTTAGGTAAAAAAAGGGGAAAACACTCTAAAGACTCCTTGGGATAACATGGAATCTAGAACTTTAGATCCAATGATTTCTCAATTTCAAGTTGACGTAAAGGGCTTGGTGTGGTAAGATGAATTTAATACATTTCAAATTGATGTTTTAGGGATATGTAGAGAGATTAATGGGGTGTACACTTAATTGCATCATATAACTACATTATTTGATACCATTTAATATTAGTTTTAGACAAATAACCCTCTACCTCATCATTTGAGTCCTCCTCCTCTCAACACTAATAGCTCCAATCCTAGTGTGAAACTAATATTTCTAAAAGTGGACATGCATAATGATGAGGCCATCAATTTATTCATTTTATATCCTCATCTATACTTAATATATGTATTTTTCCAAGTAAATCCCATAAATATCTATGACTTATGTAGATGAATGATTAAAGTTATGATTTTGTATGTACATATGTGTGTGTGTGTGTGTGTGTGTTATGAATTATTAATGTTTTTTCCTTGAATAAATTATATGTGTGTGACTTTATTTAATAAGAATTTGAAGGGTCATGTAAGGCTACATAATCTTGCTAGGCCATAGCCACTATAGGCTACCCATAGCAGTTGTAGGCTTCACCTACAGGTTACTTATAGCCACTACAGAGTGTCTACAACAACTATAAGATTTACCTACAAGTTACCTATAGCCACTACAAGGTGCTTGTAACAACTGTAGGCTTCACCTATAGGTTGCTTGCAGCCACTAAAAAGTGCTTGTAGTAACTATATGCTTCACCTATAGGTTTCTTGTAGCCACTATAGAGTGCCCATAACAACTATAGGCTTCACCTACATGTTGTTGGTAGCCACTATGCAAACTAGAGATATTGTTAATCAAATCTTGAAGACACATCTAGATGTCTTGGGAAACAAATAAGTGATTGGAAAGAATCATAGTTATTATATGGATTCCCTACATGTAAGGAAATATTAGATGCTCTCCCAAAGATGAGAAAGACAAGGATACTAAGAAGAAACAAAAACAAATAAAATAATAAAATAGTATGCCTTGTATTTAATCTAGTAAAGCCTAAAACAAGTAACTTTGATTACTAACCACTTGAAGGTTGACTAGGGTAGTTTCTAAAGTATTTGTATGTTTTCATAGTTTGGTGTCTTTGGTTAAGAGTTAATAAAATACCTTATGTATTTAATGGCAGAACATAGATCAAATTAAGAGTTAGTTAATTTGAATAGATAATAGCACAATTATTGAAATTACAACATTACACTCTAAATAGTATAACTTCCTATAGCAATCTTTTGTTGCTATAGAATTGAGTAATGAGAAGGTTGATTTTGTAAGAATTTTTTGAATTCTCTTAAAGAATGCTTGGAACTCAGTTCTGAATGAGGAAGGGCCCCCTTGAAAGGAGTTATAATGAAGATCTTGACCCTCATTAGCTTTAGTTTATTTTGTGTAAGTTGATTTTATTATTAATTTGATTATGTAAGTGTGATACATATCTAATTCATTTGTGTGAACTACTTATATATTTCTATTTTCATAAGATTTTAAAGTATAACTATATGGTCAATTCAATATAAGTTCATTGTATTATAACTAGTAAAACAAGCTGATATGTGAATTAATAATGCATATATAGTGCTGACATCCTTGAAAAGTGTATGAACCCTAGGTTGATAATTAATGTTAATCAGACTTAAGAATATGGTAATCATTGGGTAATTAGTTTGCACAACATTTGGCATCATTGTTAGGAATGGTTTCAATTATTATTTATATAATCTATCATTGGTTTTTTAAGATTGGTTAATGCACTATTCTACCTAACCAAGCAAGTCGAGTGAGGACATTATGGTGTCTTATGCTAGATTTCTAAGTTCTTGGACATATAGTTATAGACAAGAAAGTCAAGTGAGGGCACTATAGTGTCTTATACCAGATGTCTAAGTTTCTAAAACTAAATGGTGCATAAGTTACATAGTTAATGTTTCTAGAATTTATTTCTTACAAGAGTGATTTATTTTCTACAAAGTGTGCTTGTAATTTTCTTTCTTTCATTTCCTATTTTCTAGGATAATTTTCCTTCTTTCATTTCCTACTTTCTAGGATAATTTTCTTGTTTTTATTTCTTGCATTCTAGGATTAATTTCCCACTTTTAGTAGATAATTTTATTGATTTATAGAAGTAAAATTTCAATTCCTATTTTTCTATTTCTACACTCCTTTATTTCCTACATTATTATTTTTACTTATTCTAAAATAACCCCCTATAACACATGATAAAATTAAAAAAAAACTAACTCTATATAGGAAGGGACATGATAGCTGAAGGAGTGGCATAACATTTATGCATAGAGAAAGATATTCTTGAGGGATATTCCTACCAAACAAGCCGTAAGTTATTGCCAAGAAAGAACAAAAAATACCTATAGAAACTAAAAATCATGTTTAAGAATATACCATAAGTTGGAAGGCTCTTGAAGAAGAAAAAACTACAAACTAAAGGAGGTTGCTTATAGAAGAAGCACTATTATCTCTAAAAAAGGAAACAAAAGTAGAGGAAGCATTAGATGAGCTAGTAAGAAGAAATAAAGGAGAAAAACTACACAAACCAAACACTCTAGAGAGTAATATATTTACAACATTTTAGTAATGCTTTCTAGATCAAATCAAAGGAAGCTTAGAAGAATCTTTAGATGTTTCATCTAATAAAAAGACTAAAGATCAATAGATAAATGTTTACTATCATGTTGACTAAGGGATTGATATAGAATTTGAGGATGATATCCTAAGTACCTTTGGTATCCATATCACATGAAAATCCATCATGAGTAGAGAATGAGACTTTGTAGATGACAATGGGACTCTAGACATAGTTACTTTTAAATTTTCTATTCTAGATGCAATAGGTGTAACACAAATAAAAAATATCCCACCCTCATCCTTGCCCACTTTTAGAGGTATATTATAAAAAGACCTGGACACATTATTATTTAAATTTTATTTCCTTTATAGAAGCTATGACTATTGGTAAGATGCATAGAAATTGAAACTTTTTCCAGCTACTCTTAAGGACTCAACACTTCTTTGGTTCATGGGACTGGGTAGTAATTCGATCCGCACTTGGGAAGACATGAAAAAAAAATTATGGCTAAGTATCAGGAATATGGAATAGGGAGAAGTTATAAAAGAAATGACATCTCTTGGATGACTCAAAAAGGGGATGAATCATTGGAAGACTATGTTGAATGGTTCATTTTCAGTGTATAAAAATTCAAGTAAAGTGTACTTGGACAAGAATATTTAAAACTCATCTTCCTAAAAGGAGTCAAAGAAGATTATTTGGAAGCCTTGGAAATAATGAGTGGATGGGATATTTCCCACCTACCATTCCTAGATATCAAATAGATGAGAAAGAATTATTCTAGATTTGCCATAAATAAAGTTAGAACGAACAAGCTCCCATTAGTAGTTGTAAATGGCTTGTCAAAAATTGAAGTTAGCAACCTATTACAAGACATGAAGTAGTATATCATTAGTCATTTTTCCACCCAAATGGATATCCTAAACTCAAGACAAAAACAAGTAGATTTGGATCGAGATTTGACCATTTACTATCTAGATTGTAAGAAGAAAAAGGTAGATTATAGATGTCATGAGGTTCAAGATAAAGTAGCTCACATCACAACTAAAAAACTATAAATAATAGATCTACACACTATAGGAGGATATTATGACCAATTTTTCTATGTTACACAAAGAAGGCCATGGGTTTAATACCCATCTTATCAAGGTATGGGACAAAATCCACCTTTTATAAAATTTACCTCCTTTAATTTATAATTTGTAAATAATAATCCCAATTAGACTAATCCTTGGATGAACATTCCACCTCCTAATTCTAATTGGCATCCACCTCAAGCAAGCTACCCCACCACCTTTTAGAAACTTCAACAAAATGTATGCCCACCTTGGATACAAGCTTGGCAACCACCCAAAGGCCCACCCTTCACAAACTAGTGGCAACAGCCCTAGAGACCTAATCAACCATGGGTAAACTCTCCAAGAGGATTCCATCCACAAAAAAAACAATAACCTCCTACTCTTATGTCTAATACATAAGCTACACCCAAGCCTAACTAGCTACCTACCCAACCTATAAAAAATCTTGTAAATAAGCTAGTGTAACCCACATTTAGTACTAAACCTATTCAATACCCAACATACATAGTGAACATCAATGAAGTTCACCTCCATTCAGGGAAAGTTCTGGCACCCCCAACACCACCCATAATAATGGAGTCATATCATGAAACCCTAGAAGATCATCTTAACTAGCCTCCATCACCGTAAGAATTCTCTAAACCAATAAATAAAGTTGTGGATGAAATAGCCCCAACATTTCCATAATGTCTCAGCCTTTAATGCTATATAATTGAACCTAAGTTTGATTTCATCAGACAAGTTAAGAATCTTTATGTCAAAATATATCTATTATAGGCCATAAAGGATGTACCCATTTATTCCAAAGTTTTTAGAGACCTTTGTCTATGAAAACCTAGAAGGAAGAAAAATTATCCCAATACTATGCATGTGATTGGCTAGTTAGTAGACATCATGCTGGAAACACCTTGCTAAATAAATATTTAGACTCAAGATGCCTAGTAGTAATAGTCTAGATCCATGGCCAAAAATTGTCTAATGCATTGATAGACTTGGGGACTACAATAAATGTAATGACAACAAAAACCATGCACAAATTATAGCTATATAATATTCATCCTACATCAATAATGCTATAAATGGTTGACAAGTCTACAATCAGACCAAAAAGAATCATTGAAGACCTTGTCATTACTATAGATTCTTGGGAGTATTCATCAGATTTCATTATGTTGTAGCCTATGTCTAATTTAGATGGATACCCTTTTATCTTAGGATGACCTTGGATTGCCATAATTGATTCTTTTATCAGTTGTAGATCAGGTAATATGATGATATCTAATGGCAAACACATTAAAAAGTTGGTCATTTATCCTCTAACATAGACAATTTTTACACCAGAGCATATATTATGGGTTAAAGAAGATGAGACATATCAACCTCCCTTAATTATTATATTTACCATAGACCATGCATGAATATTGGCTAATCAGGAGGAAGATATAATTCTCTATAATGTTCTTCAGTATATTTATTAAACTCCTTCTACAGATCTTAACCACTTGAAATATGTTGAGTGCTTATTTTCTAACATCTAAGAATTGGTTAATTCTGATGCATTTGTACAAGAAATATTCCACTAACTATTGCCTCATAGCTATAGCCAAACTAGATCTATTACCAATATATAAATGATGAAAGCACTCTTACATCAAATTGAAATTTCTCTATGAAAAACATTACTTATTAATAACAAGATGGAGTTAAATGAGGAAAAGTGCCTAATCAGCATGTTGCATGCAAACCAACATGATTTTTCATGGTATTCTGAGGATATGCAAGGAATCAACTCAAAAACATGCACACATCATATCTACATCAAATAAGAGTGCCAACCAATCAGACAACCTCAACGTAGGATGAATGTAGCTCTTTGAGAAATAGTCAAAGTGGAATTACAAAAACTCATGACTACTAGATTTATATATCCCATCTCAGACAGTGAATGGTTTTCACCATTAGTAATTATACCAAAGAAAAATGGAGAATGGCATGTATACATAGATTATAGGGAACTTAATACAACAACTAGAAAGGATCACTTTCCTCTACCCTTCATTAATCAAGTGTTGGACACGCTAGCAAGAAAGACATATTTTACCTTTTTGGATAGCTTTAGTGGTTACAATTAGATTAGAATTGCTCTTGATGACCAATAAAAGACCACCTTTACTTATCCATGAGGTACTTATGTTGATTATATATTACCCTTTGGGCTGTGTAACACTACTGCAATATTCTAGTGGGTTGTCCTAAGTATCTTTGTAGATGTGTCCAATGAATGTGTATAAATCTATATGGATGACTTCATGGTCTATGGAGAAATTTTTTATGAGTGCCTCAAATATATATAAAAAGTGTTGCAATGTTATTAGGATCACCATATATCTCTCAATCACAAGAAATGCTACATGTTTATGATAAAAGGTATTATCTTAGGTCACCACGTATCTATTAGAGGAATTAATGTTGACCCAAAAAAAATAAGCATCATAAAAATTTTGCATGTTACTCAAAAATAAAAATATGTTAGGAGTTTTTTAAGACATGCTAGTTACTACAGGGGATTCATCAACAATTTTAACAAAAGTAGCAGCACCATTGTTCACCCTTTTGACTAAAGATGTTGAACTTCTTTGGACTCCTACCTTTGATATAGACTTTAAATAATTGAAAGAATTATTGAATACCACCTCTATTCTGCATGGTCTTGATTAAAAGCTTCCCTTCCATATTCACATATATGCTATAGATACTACCAGAGGAGCTATGCTTAGTGAAAAATAGGAAGCACTCAATTATGCCATATATTTTTTAAGAAAAAACTTGTGGTTAGCAAAATTAAATTACATAGTTACTAAAAAAGATTTTTTGGTACTAGTCTATGCTATCAACAATTTTCATCACTACATCATAGGGTATCAAGTCTTTGTTCATACAAACCATGCAACTATTTGATACCTCATGAAAAAACTATTTGTTCTAGCTATAGTGATAAGATGGTTCTCTTATTATAAGAATTTGATATCACTATTGTAGACAAGCTTGATAGGGACAATGTGGTGGCTAACTTGTTATCACATCTACAATCCTCTTAAGAAGATACCATAGTGGATGACTCATTTTTAGATGAGCACTTGTTCTCTCTCACCCTTAAAACATCTTGGTATGTTAATATTGTTAACTACCTTATAATAGGGCTACTTCCACAACACTTCCTCCCTAGACAAAGGAGAGCTTTGATTCAAAAAAGTGCTAGATATTCATGTTTGTCTATATTTATTTTCTATACTAGGCCTGACTCCATTATCATAAGATGTCTTATAGAAGATAAAGTTATAAATATCCTCAAAGCCTACCATGATGAAACCTATGGAGGACACTTTGTAGCTAAGCATACAATAGTCAAAATTTTGAATATAGGATACTATTGGCCCTCACTCCATAAAGACACAATACGTTATAATACTCATTGTGATAGATGTCAATGTATGGGAAGACCCACATGTTCATATGAAATACCTTTGTAGCCTCAAATAGTGCTTGAACCATTCAAAAAATGGGGCCTAGACTTTGTAAGACCTTTTGATCTAAAATCCAATAATAAAAATTACATCCTTGTATGTACTGAATATGTCACTAAATGGGTGGAAGTAAAATATCTTACACATGCCAGGGATGAGAAGGAAACATCTTTCCTCTATGAATAAATATTAACAAGATATGGTGTGCCATGAAAAATAGTCATTGATCAAGGACTCAAATTCATTACTAGCTTAATTACTACCTTAGTTCAACAGTATGAGATTAGGCATAAGAAATCAACTCCATATCATCCATAGTTCAATGGGCAAATGGAAGTCACCAATAGGGACTTAAAGAATATTTTTACAAAGACTTTTAGTTTGTCTCATAAGAATTGGGAGGCTAGGCTTCCTAAAGCTGTGTGGGCTTATAGAATCACATGAAACATCACTACAAGCTTCACTCCATATGAGTTGGTGTATGGAAAGAAACCTATCTTGCTAATTACATTTGAGCACAAGAGCTTATGAACAACACTAAAAATTGGGATGGATATATATAAAGTATAGAATTAAAGGCTTATATAGTTAAATGCGTCAGATGAATATAGACAACGTGCATTATAGAACATAGAGCTTGTATAGTAGTAGTGGATTAGATGGCATGCTAGGTAAATTAAGACTAGATAATTTCATATAGGAGATTAGGCACTTATTTTTGAATCCAAATGCAAAGATCACAAGGGAAAAATCTAAACTAGATGGCATGGTTCTTTTGATATTGAGCATGTTTATGACAATGGAACGATACTACTCTAAACCATTGATCTAGTAAGATTCTGCCTCCTGGTCAATGGCCATAGACTCAAGTTGTAAAAAAATCCACTCACTCAAGAAGTGTTTACCAAACACACACAAGAAATTAAAATATAGATAAAATGATGTATGGGATAGGCATGTTGTCTCATCAGACAAAGGGAGAACCAGCCCACACTCAAATGAAGAAGGAGAAGAGGACATACTAACCCTCCTTTGGTATGATGAATGAGACTTTCACCTAGTCCTTGACTAGTCACCCTTCCAGGTGACTTGATAGGGACCCTAAATAAACATTGTACTAAAAATAGTAGCTAGAGTAGAAAAAAACAAAGAGAACCCAACAATGAAAACATATTTTCTAGGCATTGTTGATAGCTTCATGGTAGAAAACTAGACTTTTGGCTGCTTAGAACTATAAAATGGGACTAATTAAAAAACTAGCTTGTTGGTTATTTAGGGGTAAAAAAGAAAGAGAGAGAAAAAAGAGAGAAATGATAATAATTTAGAGCACACCTATTCAAATTACCAAGGGTTTTCTAAATTTGTTATAGGCACCTTTACCACTAAAGGTTTTACTCTAGTTGTTATGGGTAATTTTGTAGCTGCATGCACAAAGTAGATCCTTCAACCTTTATAGGAGACCCCTCAAACTATTGACAAATTACCCTTTAGAATTTTTAAATTTTTGGATATTTTAAAATGTCCTTTTTACCTTCCATCCTACCCATTGGCCTTTATGAAGTAGACCCTTCAGGGAAAGTTTTACCCCAAAGTAGACCCTTTGATTCCTTTCCACCTACCCTTCAAAAACCTTCCAACTAGCCCTTCAGCCTTTCCAAATTGACCATATAAACCCCTTTTTTGGCCAAATCCTTTAAGACATACACCCTTTAGGTTTTGTGTAAGCTACATTTCAAAACTATTTTTTTCTCCCCTTTATCCTTTAGGATATACCCTTTAGGTATTTTTTCCTTACCCCTTTTATCACAAACCAAAGTGCCCTTCAGCTTTTATGTTTTGGGCTAATTATCATGAACCTATCCCTTGGGTTTGGTTAAACCTACCCTACTAGATATTTATCCTAAGTTGTGTGCCCATTTATAAGTGGCCACATACCCTTTAGATCTTTTGAAAAGGACCTTTCAGCCCTTATGGAATATCCAAATACCCTTTTTATTTTCTGACATACCCTTCAAGAATTTTGGCTTGGGGATTTTTTAATATAGCCAAATTCCTTTACATATTTTTCCCAAGATAATTTGACCCTTTGATTTAAAGACACATACCCTTTGGGTTTTGTGAAACTACCCTTCGAGACCTTTGAAGTTACCCTTAGCCATATGAAAATGCCCTTCAAGAAAATCAAAAGTACCCTTAGAGAAGTTTGAAAATACCCCTTTAGCCATGAATTAGCCCTTAAAAATAATTTTTTTAGGACTTCTTCCTAAAAAAAGATTCCTTCAAAACAATTATTGTGGACACTTTATCTAAAATAATCCCCCTGAGGGAATTATCCACAGATAGTGACCTAAAATCACTTTTTTTGACATTATACTCCTAAGTGATTTATTACAAAGAACACTATTAAAACTTTGCCATACATATCCAAACAAAGATAAAATACTTCCTATTTGATAAAATACTAAGGACCCTCCATCAACCCAACCTAACAAATTTGAAATAAGATAAAGTGAATGTTGCATATTTATATCACACAAACTAGTATTTAATGTAGGATCCTATATAGATGATACATAGCCATTGAAGCCATCATTTACATCCAAGTTAACTTGTAATCTAATCATATTAATTTATAATAAATATCAAGAACCATAGTTCATATCTTGAAATTTTTGTGGGTATAATAGTGATTAAGCTAAGATCTAGAGTGATTACATAATACATAGCATATCCAAGGAAATTGTAGTAGTTCAGAACATGTAGCTATGTATTCCACATCTAGGATGCTCTAAGAAACAAATCCCCCATTTGCATTTTTAATTAAGGATTCTACAGAGATTAAGGATGCTATGTTTGATGTAAAGGTATTTCAAGATAAGTATCATAGCTATTCACAACTATGGGATTATATTGATTTAATGCACATGTTTTCATTAGATGATGAAATGATACTAGCATAAGGGCTACTCATTTAGGAATTTCTAGCCTATAAATGATAAATATTGAATTTAACTATGGCTAAACTAGAAGCTATGTCATATATAAACCTTCTTAGTGATTTGTTCTTTTCCATAAAAATACCACAGGATGTTTATCTACTATATTCTTGTGGTGATACAGTGGTCACGTGCATCTTTAGAAGCAATTTTCAAAGGTATCTATCTCTTAGCATACTAGATGTCTAATTGATAAACACACTTGGGAGTAATTAAAAGCATAAACCTCAATCCCAAAGTTTCTCTCCTCATGGATACTCCTAGACCAATCTATCACATGGTAAGGAATGAAGCTAAGGGAGTGATTCCAATTGATAAAATTAGGATGGGAATATAGATATGTATGGCTTTGATTAATAGATTATAAGGTATTCCCATAATCTATTTTGTAAATTTAGAATAGGTATCATTCCTACATATAATGTTGCCACATGATGCCACCTATGTCATGGGGGAAGTAATCATTTTTAGATTGAGAGAGAAAATTCTACATTAAGATAAATGTCCCACCCCCATGGAATATTTTTATATGATGTCATATTTAGTGGAAGTGGTTATGGGAATGTGTTATAAGGACATAATAAATTTATGGGCTCCATCCATAGATTACATAAAAATAGAATCAATGATCATTACCAATTCATGCATGTATATACTTACGACAAGCATATGGTTAGGATATGCGAGGATGTTTACCCATAGGTATGGAAAGATATTCATGGATCATGGATGCCTCAACTTGGATAAAACATCCTAAATAATTTGAGTGTAAATGGAGACTATTTCCTATACCCAAAATTTACTGTTATCATGGTCTAGAAAAATAAGGTTGAGCCCCTATATCTCCCAAAGTATGTACCTGATAATTTGGTGAAATAAGAGATTGCTTTCTAGTTATGGAATAACATTAAGATGATTTGGCTAGGCAAAAAAAGGGCTTATAATTTGGAAGCTTGATTTCAATTGGTAGAATAACATATACTATGTGAAAACATCTTAAAGGTGTAGGAGGAAATTGAAATCATTATGGCTTCCCCAAAATGGCATGCCAATATTGGGATCCCCTGGGTGAATCTAGTAACATATCCATTAGTTTAACATTCCTTACTACCATGATCTTTATTGTTATGAATTTATTTTTATGAATGTTAAATTAGATGAAGTGTTGGAATGAGTATATATTTTTGGACTAAAAGAGGATCATTTGAGAATGATCCAAACCAAACCTAGAATATCCACTAAAGAGTTGGTGAAGGGATATATTTAAAGGATGAAAGCATTCAAGTTTTGTGGAGAGGAAAATCTCAAGAATAGGAAGCTTCTTCATCCCAAGGACTTTCATTCCACCTCTGATGAGGAGGAAGAAAATATGTAAGAAATGCTTACTACCAACATCCACCTCTTTTCTCCTTCCACCTCTACATCCATTCCCTCCATTTCCACAACCACCATTGATCCCTCTATTATCATTACAACACCATTTCCCATGGATATTTCCTCTATACCTATTATTGCTTCTACTATGAGAGCTCATAAAAATAATAAGGCAAGTAGGAAAGTGCAGAATTTTATGGCCACCCCTCAACTTCATGTTCAATCTACATATATCTCCCTTCCACTCCCCACTTCCACTTATACAAAATAAACCATGGTAACTAGCTCAAGTAGGGGAAGAAAGTCCAAGTCTCACATAGTTATAGTTTACCCACTCCCTCAAGTTGGAGGAGTGGACTAGTTAAAAATAATGTGGCCTTCCTTGCTTGATGTCTTGATAAAGGCTAGTAAGAAACATAAGAAAGATGAAGAGGAGGCCAAGAAAGAGATTTTTTTTACAACCACTGATACACCCATCAAAATTCTACCTTAGGCTATGGATTTGAGGAGTCAAATGTCAAGATATAATGTCACTAAGTTCCCCTATATGTCCACTTTGTTTGACCCCCAACTTGTATAATATAAATAATAAATAAGAGAAAACTTGAAAATGACTAGGGTACAAACATCATCCTTGAAGAACAATAATCAGTGTTCTCCCTCATGAAGAGGAAGAACAGGTAGCTAGGGTAGTTTGTATATGAAGAGAATATTTTACACCTAGTTCAAGCACATAAGGATGAAGTGGTAAAAATCCATGAAGGCACAAAGTTATCTTAATAGGAGCTAGAAGAAGAGGTACATGAATTTCAATCATAAGTTGAGTATCTCAAATAATAATCTAGCATGGTCCATATTCCTATAGGTATCAAAACTGAGGTTCAAGAGGTAGCATCCAAATGTTAAAATTCCTTAAAGTCCATTGAATTTATGAAGGTTGAGATGAATTCTCATGTGAACCAAGTAAATCAACTCTACGGATATCTGGTTCAAGATAGTGTCGAGCTTAAAATGCTAGTTGTCTATATAGGCAACTCATTATACAACCATCTTGACTTAATGACCACATTCAAGGCATATAATGCCTTAAATCTAGTTGTCATTAGCTATGAGGAGATAAAAGAGTGGTTAAAATCAATTAAGGCTTTAATTTCATAGTACCATGCATTGAGGCTTAGCTCTTCCAAATTTTAAATGGGCTAAAATTGTCTAAGGCAAGACATTCTACAGGCAAGTTAATTAGTAGATTTTTTTTTGATAAAACTATTTAAGAAGACATTGAGAACTTCAAACATATCCTAAAACTCTTGGGAGTGGAAAGAATATAATCAAAGTTAAGTAAAGTTATGAGGAAGGTGACTGGAGTTGAGATTTTTAGGAGTAAGTTCTAGCTAAATAAAGATGAACATGCAAGACTCATCAGGCAAACCAAGAGACTCTATTAACCTTCATTACTTAAATTAGACATCATTCACCAATATCATGAGGTAATTATCAAAGTCTATCAAGATAATGAGGTGAAAAATAAGCATAATTCTAGTAATGTTGCTATATCTTTAGCTTTTACTTCAACTTCCACTCCTAATAAATCCCATGCAACAATTCAAACAATGCAACCTTACCCTTATGCATGCAAAACTCATATATTAACACATATATTTAGATTCTCCTTGTAATTAAGAAAATAATTATAAAATTAACTTTGTATTTTATTTTACATTCACACGTTGCATACTTTTGTAAAGTCAATTTGTCAATTTATAGATTTTTGGCATTTCTAGACAATTTTAGGCCATCTTTAGAATTACACATTCTAAACACCACATGTAACAATCATATATAGACTTGGAGGATGAGGAAACCCCTTCCCCAAGATATATAAATATAATTATACACCCCAACTATATTTTTTGTCAAAAAATTTTGGAATACAAAGTAACAAGCCATTTTGGTCATCAAGCAAAATGTTTTGAGTATTTTCTTTCCACTATTATGTTATTAGCTATTATTTCTATGAGTTTTTTCTTCAATAATATTTAGAGTTATAAATATATAAATAGATTATTGATTTATTTGATTAATATGCTAATATTAGATGTGAAATATCTATTGAATATTGGTGAATGTACTGATTGAAATAGTCAAGTTAGATTTAATCATATTTATAGATGTGTACGAGTATTTTATTAGTGTAATTTTATGAGTGTGTGTTATAGCTACCTTATATAATTCATTAGTCTGAGCCATAATCTCTTTATTGAAGGGTATGAAATAACTACCCTGAGAAGAGCAACCTTTATCTGAGGTTGGTAAACTTCCTACATCTCCTTTTCCTCAGACTCCTTAGCCACATCTATTTGCATGTGTGCAATTGATGCTTTTAATAGGTATTAGTTTTAATAAAATATATGTCTATCCAAAAACCAACTAGGGAAGTAATTCCTAAGACCCATAGATATTTCCTTTTTTCCCTATCTTACCTTCCTTTTTTTAATTTATTTTTAAGATCTACCCACTATAGATTATAATCCAGTCACCCATCCAACTCATGTAGGAACTCATTCTATTAGAAAACCATGCCAATATCCAAAAACCTTGTTAACAACCTACATACCCTACCTACTATTCCATCAATAGGTTTTCAAAGACCACATACCTGTAACTCATGCCATTTAGTGGAGTTTACCTCCATTAATATCCTAAAACATTAGAGGCTACCTTATTATACTTATGGTGTGCATAAATACTATATCAATAGTTTTAATCGTACTAGAAGGAGGGACATGAGTTTCCTCCCAATAATAGAGGTTAGTATTTGCATAGAGTTACACTGGAGTCACCCAAGAGAATGACTAGATCTAATTCCTAGGCTAGTTTATTAGTATCACCCTTTGCAAGCCATAAGAGACATAAAACTATGCCAATAACTCCAATTTAGAATAATCCACCTCTACTAGGGCACCCTTTACCCATAAATAACCCTTTTATTGTTAATCAACTAATGGCTCAACAATATCCTTGATTATTTGGATTTCCCATTGCCATCCTAAGGGATGTGCATGATTTACCCCAAAACCTTGAAAAATATCTACCATCATTTTCTCCTTCAGGGCCAAGGACTACAAAAGAGCATATTAAATCTATTAAAATTACTTTAATATTAATGAATATAGTAGTATAGGATGTCATGTATTGATTATTCCCTTTTAATTTAATGGATTCTACTTATGATTGGTATTTGAATCGAATGGAAAACTCTATCACCAATTGGGAGGATTATTGAATGGATTTTCTTGTGTAGTTTAGATAGGTCACCAATATTGGATTGGTATATCATCACTTTACCACCATGAAGAGGGAACCTAATGAGCCCATTCATGATTTCAATACAAAATGGTAGACTATGTACAGCTGGTTGACCCTAAAATATAAACCAAAAGCCACATTAGAACTTGAGATGTACAAAACTGCCTTAGATCCCATTATCATTATGTTCCTAAGAAGAGCACCTACTACCAATACTTTGACATTAGCATTCAAATAATCCATTAACATTGATAAATAGCTCAATCCATAGATTCTTGGGGCACTTAACATTAGTAATGGATTCTCAGTGCTTAATTTGATACCACATGTGAAGCAAAATGTCCCAACATACAATTAAAATCAACTATACATGCTATATCCATTGACATAAATGATGTATATGAGTTTTGTCTATTTAAATAATCATGTGATAAGAAATAGTTATGATTAGAGCCAACATACAACTTCACTTCCTAAGGCTAGTCTACAATGTGCAAATTCCATAAAATTTAAATTGAATTTTATTTAGAAGATGGCTTAGAAATTGAGTAATTATTTTCTAAATATGCAATGAAAGTTAGGCAATACCAATGCTTAGATGGGCAAGTAGAACACTAGGTTATAAATATATAATAGGGCTGCAAATACTATGGAGTAATATAGCAGACTCCTAGAAATCAACATCACTAGAATAACTCTCCCTAATTGGTGCAAGATACACAATACACCCCAACATGGTGAGCTTGATTGCATTGAACTCTATATAGTGTTCAATATTTTTCAAAGGGAAGTAACTAGGTAGGATCAATTGAATAATCTACCATAATCTCGTCAAGACCTTAGATCTTCTAGCACATCCATGTTCTTTGAGACTCATAAATTTCCATTCCCATGAGAAGATGACAAGTCAGAAGATAATATAGATGAAGTTCATGCTTTCCAATAGTTTTAGAGAGGTGCATATAATTTGAGTAATAAGAATCCTTTAACCACATCAAATCCTCTAAACACCACATCAATTCTACCCAATCCCAAAGTAGATAACAATCTACCCCCTCCAAAAGGGAATGATTTACTATCAAGTAAGGAGGAATCAAGTAAATCTAGAAGATAAAACATCATGGAAGATATGAAAAAAATAAAGGAAAATATCATACTTCATGAGTTATCTCAAATCACTAAACAAAAGGAGTTGCTATGGAAGTCTATCACTGGGAAGACCCCTGTGGAGAAAACTAGAATAACTTTAGACAAAGAAAAATAAGTGAAATTAGTTGATACCAATGTCATCTACAAGAGTAATATTGAAGTACCACCATTCTTACTAACCATCAAAGCATTCAATAAGAATATTCATAACTATAATATTTATTTTAAAGCATATGCAACTATTATGACTACTTCTATACGTAAAATGCTTGGTCTTACTTCCATCCCTTCAAAGAGATCAATCTTTTAGCTAGATAAAATGGAGGTACTAGTAATGCAAGAATTAAATAATATACACATTCAAGTAGCATCAGAACCAAGAGTCTAGATGACTATTGATATCTTGGTAGTGGACATACTAGATGGCTATAGATTATTGTTGAGTAGAGACTAGTCTAAAATGCTTAATGGGTATCTTTTCATAGACTTATCACACATCTGGCTACCATGGAGAGGTGTTATAAATCAAATCAAAATTGATAGAGATCCCATAATGAAATATCACATCACTAAATACAACATCAAGAATAATGAGGTAAAGTATGATTCTTCCTCATTGGGAATCTATACTTTTACCACTCATAATTTAATGTAGAACATGGAACCTAGAGATTCAAATCAGCTATGGATAATGCATTTTGATGGAGCCAAGCCTTGGTAAGGATCAAGTGTGGGAATTGAGCTAATTGATCCTCAAGGTAAGAAGTTCTTGGCTTCCTATAGATTATAGCTTCCTTATATGAATACTATGGTTAAGTATGAGGCTCTAATCTTAGGACTATAGTTTGCACTTAAGAACAATGTAAAATAGATAAAAGTATTTAGGGAATCAGAGTTGGTAGTTCACTAGATAAGAAACAAATACTAGTGTAAATTATCTTATTTTAAGGGGTATAAGCATATAGCATGGGATTTAATTGAAAGATTCAAAGGTTTCAACATAGTTTCACTCTTAAGAGAACAAAATCAAGCTATTAATTCACTAGTTACTGTTGCTACCAATATGGAATGACTATAGGAATCCAAGGTAAAAATATTTTCTATAAAATTGGTTCCTTATCCCTCTATTCCAAAAAATGTAAAAAATTTATGATTTTTTGATGATGACCAATAGATTATCAAGTTCTTAACTAATTCAGGGGATTTTAAGTCCTAAATCATTGATGAAAAGGATGTCAATCACCTTTTTTAAGAAGAAATGGATAAAGAAGGCATTATCAAGCTTAAAGAGAATCAAATACTAGTTGTCTTAGTCTCCTTAGAAAGGCCTTTTGACTTGGATCCTTAGGAACATTAACTCTAGTAACCCAAGGTCAACAAATCAAACTTTAAGAAATAAAATCTAAGAGATGAACATAATCTACATTATGTCAATATTGGTCTTAGTTATTCTCATGAGGAAAGATAGTGAATGAGGGATTTGATCTCTCAGTACATGGATGTTATTTCTTAGACATATGAGGACCTAAAGGTGTATCACCTATAGGTCATCACCAACACCATTCCCCTTAAATAAGATAATGAACCTTTTAGACATAGGCAAAGGCCTGTGAATCCTATCTTGAAGCCTCTTATTTAGAGAGAAGTGGAGAATTTATTAAGTGCCAAAATTGTCTTCCCATATGACACTCCACCTGGGTGGCCAATATGATCCTAGTAAGAAAGAACAATGGCAAAATTAGACCATGTGTGGACTTCAAAAATTTTAATAAAGCTTTTGAAAAAGACAATTACCCTCTACTATCATTGGATGAGGTAATACAAATTGTGAGTGGTTTTGATATGATGCCATTTTTAGATGGATTTTTAGGCTATAATAAAATATTAGTGAAACCTAAATATTAGATTAAGACTATATTTACCATGAAATAGGGAACTTATGCATACAAAAGGATGCCATTTGGCCTGATTAATGCATGAGCTACCTTCTAATGTGTTATGGATCATGACTTCAAGGAATTGATTGGGAAATGCATATTTATTTATAAGGATGACCTCATAGTATTTTAAAAGAATAGAAAGGATCATATAACTCACCTACAATCTATATTTGAGTGGTACAAAATATTTGGTGTTTCATTAAATCTAAATAAAAGCATATTTAGAGTCACTAAAGGAAAACTATTTGGACACATCATCATTAACGATAAGATCACCATTAACCTTGATAGAATCTAGGAAATTTTAAACATTTAGATACTAAATATTAAAAAGGAGATGAAATCATTCTATGGAAAGATCAACTTTATAAGGAAGTTTTATCTCAGTGTTCATAGAAATTGTCAAGCCTCTAAGCTCCATGCTCAAGCAACATGCCAAGATAGAATGGATAGTTAAAGCCAAAAAGTCTTTTCAAGACATCAAATATGTGATATCACAAGATCTAATATCAATCAATCTAGACTTTAAGAAGGATTTCTATATATAATCCTTTGATTCTAAACATATAATTGTTGTTGTTATCACACATAAGAGGGATGAGATAAAACATCTGATTACTTTCATGAGCACCAATTTGAAACATGTTAAACTCTGATACTCTATGATTGACAAGTAGATATTTTCCCTTGTTAAAGTAGTGAAGAAATTTAGACATTAAATTTTGAGGAACAAAACTAGTGTTGTTGTCTCAAACCCTGCTATCAAGCTCACCTTATCATAGAATGAGCTAGGAGAATGCTAAGGGAAGTGGATGGCTAAGCTCCAAGAGTTCAACATAGAAATAAATCCTACAAAGATCATCAGAGGATAAGGCATTATTCAATTCATGACTGAGCCTGACTTGTGAATCACTATTGAAGAGGTATGTGAAACATGAGTTTCTAAAAGTAAGTGGTATATAAACATAATTTAGTACTTATGAGAACTTGTCCCCTAAAATATAATAGAGAAAGGAGGAGAGATTTGAGCCTCAAATATTCTCATTTCATGATCAAAAGGGAATTATCTATATAAATAACTATGAAGGTATATATCTTAGATGTGTACTTGTATAAGAGGCCAAGGAGATTATATAAAATTTACAACAAAAGATAGGTAGTGGTCACCCAGATAGTAACACCACAACCCATAAAATATTGAGGTTAGGATAATATTATCCAACCATATTTAAGGATGTTCACATGCACATCATAGCTTGCCATAAATATCAAACATCAGCTAAAATGAAGGTTCATGTGGCCATGTCTCTACAACCAATTGTTGAAGGAAGGTCATTTTCACAATGGAGCTAAGACTTCATTGGTGTAATCAATCCAAATTCTTCAGTCATTCATAAATTTGTGCTTATGACTATAGATTATTATACTAGATTAACATAATTAATTTCTAGAAAGAATAATAGAGCACATGATGTGATTCACTTTTTAGAGGAACACATTACTACTATATTTGACATGCCCATCTCTCTAGTATGTGACAATAGACCAAAATTTATATCAACAAAGTTCAATAAGTGGGCACATGATAATCAAATTAAACAATCTTCAAATCTCACACTTAGATTAAAGAAAATTATAATGGTGTCAAAATTAAATAATTTTCTTAGGCATGTGGTAGTTGCTCTCACAGTGTTCATATAAATTTAGAATTTTTTCTTGTTTTATTGGATCAAATGCACTTCTCAAGATTATAATTGCTAAAAATGATAATTTTATGTGTAGATATGGCTGGTAGGGATGTCATAGTAATGATTTATTTTTTTATAATTATATCAACTCACTAGGGTTCCATCTCTTTTCTTCTCCATTAATTTGTGTGTGTTTGTGTGTGTGTGTGTGTGTGTGTGTGTGTGTGTGTGTGTGTGTGAGAGAGAGAGAGAGAGAGAGAGAGAGAGAGAGAGAGAGAGAGAGAGAGAGAGAGAGAGAGAGAGAGAGAGAGAGAGAGAGAGAGAGAGAGAGAGAGAGAGAGAGAGAGAGAGAGAGAAGAACTAATGAGATATAAAGAGAAAAAGAATACCTAAATAAAATTAAAAGAAAAGGATCACATGATGAAATAAGGTAAATGTGATATGCATCATGGTTAAAAGAGTCAAATGGTAGGAGAAGGGAATGAATCCAAGGTATCTCTATCAAGGCTATGAATTCCTAGCTGGCATCATAGTAATGATTGAGTTTCCCTTATTTTTTAAAAACTAGAATGAAACCTATAGCCTTATCAAAACCCTAAAAAAGTCATTATAGTAAGGGGTAAATTAATTACACACTTAACACACATAGATCCAATAAATTTTAAGGCAAGTATGTTGTGTGAATTAACTTCAGAGTTCCTTTCATATTTTTGATTCAAGTATTTTTTTTGTGACACACTTCAAAAAAAATCTATTGATTGTTAACTAGATTTCTAGGTCCTCTAATACTCAAGAGTATTCCCGCTATAAGTTGTCATTTGTTGTACCCAACACCCCCCATTTTCCACAAGAAAATGGGGACCCACATTTTATTTCTAAATATGATCTTTTGTATGTTTATTCAAAGTTTTGGAAATCTAGGACATTTCACTTCTTTGGTGAGATGATATTGGCATTGTGTTTATTGTGTTTAAGAGACTAACTTGTGTATTGCGTATCAATTTTTTAGGATCAAAGTCTTTAAGTTAATTATTTCAGCCTTTGTGCTAAATTATCTTTCAAATTTTATGTTTCAATAAATTTTTGGTCCTTTTCTCTTCTAGGCTTATTCTTTTAGGAAACCTTATTTTCTCAGACCAATTGTTATAGACTTTTTTTTTGAAACAATTTTCCCAAAACAAATTTAGCCTATGAAATTTTGGCCTTAAGAAATTGTAAACCACATACACTTTCCCCAAAATAAATTATCTAATGGATTATCCCTTTCACCCTATCTAACTTATCCTTCAGAACTTTTGAAATGACCCTTAGCCATACAAGAGTACCCTTTGAGAATTTTGAAAGTTCCCTTCGACTTTTACGAAGTAGATCCCTTGGGACTTTTGTCATGGACAAATTCCCTACAAAGTAGACCCTTTAGAATATTTCCAAATTACCCTTCAACATTTTTAAATTCCCCTTCAGATCTTTTGAAATTCCCTTTTTTCCTTGCCAACCTACCCTTCAACTTTTGTGAAGTAGACCCTTTGGAAAAACTTTTTCCCCAAAGTAGACCCTTTGATTTCTTTCCACCTACCCTTTATAACCCTTCAAACTAGCCCTTAAACCTTTCTAAATTGACTATATAAACCACTTTTTTGATCAAATCCTTTAAGACACATACCCTTCAAGTTTTGTGTAAGCTACCTTTTAGAACTACTAATTTAGCCCCTTTATCCTTTGGGATATACCGTTCAGGTGTTTTTTACTTACCCCTTATGTTAAAAACCAAAGTGACCTTTAGAATTTATGTTTTAGGCCAATTTCCATGAACTTACCCCTTGAATTTATTTAAAATTACCCTAGTATATCTTTTTCCTATGTTATGTGACCCTTTCCAAGTGGCCACATACCCTTCAGATCTTTTGAAAATGACCTTTCAGCCTTTATGGAATATCCAAATGCCCTTTTTCTTTTCTGACATACCCTTCAAGGCTTTTGTCTTCAGGTTTTTTTCATATATCCAAATTCCTTAAGATATTATGTCCTAAAAAAATTTACCCTTTGAGTTATAGACACATACCCTTCGAGTTTTGTGAAATTACCCTTTGGGACCTTTGAAGTGACCCATAGCCATACAAATGTGCCCTTTGAGAAAATCAATATTACCCTTCAAAGAGTTTGAAAGTACCCCTTTATCCATGAATTATCCCTTTGGAATTATTATTTCAAGACTTCTATCTAATGAAAAGACTCCTTTAGAATAATTTCTATGGACACCTTATCTAAAACAATTCTTCCAAGGGAATTATCCATGGATAGTGACCTAAAAGCCTTTTTTTGACATTTAATCATAAGTGGTTTATTATAAAGAACACTATTAAAATTATGCCATAATTAGCCAAAAAAATATAAAATACTTCTTACTTGATAAAACACTAAGGGCCCTCCATCAATTCAACCTAACAAATTTGAAATAAGAGTAAGTAAACATTGCATATTTTTATTTCACAAATTGGTATTTAATGCAACATCCTATATAGATGATATGTAGCCATTGAATTTTTCATTTAAATCTAAATTAACTTATAATTGAATCATCTTCATTTCTAATAATGACAGATAATCCTAGTTCATATCTTGAGAATTCTATGAGTATAACAGTGACTAAGCTAAGAGCCAGAGTAAATACACTATAAGTAGCATATAAAAGGAAATTATAGTAGTCCAAAACATACAACTATGGCTTCCACATGCAAGATGTTCTAAGGAACAAATCCCCCATTTGCATTCTAAATTAAGTAATATATAGAATTCAAGGACACTATCTTCAATGCAGAGGTATTTCAAGATAAATATCATAACTATTGACAAATCTAGGATGTTATTGATTCAGTGGACATGTTTTCATTAGATGATGAAATGATACTAGTAGAAATGTTATTCATTTAGGAACTTCTAACCTATAAATACCAAAGATTTAATTTTTCCATGGCCAAACTAGAAGTCATGCCAAGTATAGACCTTCTCAAGTATTTGTTCTTTTCTATAAATATATCATAGGACATTATCTACTACATTCTCATGGTGATATAGTGGTCATGTACATCTTTAAAAGTGATTTTCAAGGGTATCTATCTCTTAGCATACCACATGTGTACTATGATAAACACACTTGGGTGAAATTCAAATTATAAATCTTAATCCCAAAGGTGCTCTCCTCATGGCTACTCCTAGACCAGTATATCACCTGGCAAGGGACAAAGTTGAAGGGAATAATTCCAATTAGAAAATTTAGGATGAAAATATGAATAGGTATGGCTTTGATTAATAGATTATATGGTATGACAAACATCCATTTTGTAAATCTAGATTGGGTACTATTGCTATATATGATGATGTTGCATGATGTCACCTATGCCTTAGGGGAAGCAAATAATTTTGAGATTGAGAGAGAAAATTTTGTGTAAAGATAAACATCCCAACCCCATGGGATATTTTTATATGATGTCATATTTTATGGACATGGTCATGGGAATTTTCTATAAGGACTTGGGAAATCTATGGGCTCTGACCATAGATTGCATAAACAATAGAATTTGTGACCATTACCAATTCATGCATGTATATGATTACCAAAAGAATATGGTCAAGATATGCAAGGACATTTACCCACATGTATGGAAATACATTCATGGTTTACCTATGTCTTAACTAGGAGAAAGCATCCTAAAGAATTTGCATGGAAAAGGAGACTATATCCTAATCCTAGACTTTAATATCAATATGGTCTAGGGAAATAATGCTGAGCTCTTATGTCTCACAAAGTATATACCTAATAAGTTGCTGGAATAAGAGATCACTTTCTAGTTATGGAATAACATTGAGAAGATTTGGCCAAGTGAAAAAAGGGCTTATAGTTTGGAAGATTAATTTCAATTGGTAGAATGACATATAATATGAGAAAACATCTTGGAGATGTAGGAGGAAAGTGAAGTCATTATAGCTTTCCCATAATGGCATGTAGAGACTAGGATCCCCATGGGCAAATACAACAACATATCCATGGTTTTAATATTCCTTACTACTACCAGCCTTATTATTATGATTTAATTTTTGTGAATGATAAATCATATGAAGAAGTGATGGAATGAGCATAGATTATTGGATTATAATAGGATCATTTGAGAATGATATAAACCAAACCTAGTATCTCCACTAGGGAGCTGGACAACTAAAGGGAACTCTTTTAAGGATGACAACATCCAAATTTTTTGAGAGGACAATCTAGAGAACATGAAGCTTCCTCATCCCAAGGACTTACATTAAAATTGAAACTAAAATTAGTAAAGAGAGAACACGGGATCCATAAGCCTAGGACATAGATAAGAAGAGAGAGAGAGAGAGAGAGAGAGAGAGAGAGAGAGAGAGAGAGAGAGAGAGAGAGAGAGAGAGAGAGAGAGAGAGAGAGAGAGAGAGAGAGAGAGAGAGAGAGAGAGAGAGAGAGAGAGAGAGAGAGAGAGAGAGAGAGAGAGAGGAGATCCTATCATCTTAGACTTTGATGAGGGTGAAGACAAGATGCAAGAAATCCCTATTACAAACACTGGTCAAGTTCCTACTATTTAATCTATTGGTGTAGCTACTTCACAAGTAGTAACATCTACTTCTCAAGGCTATTCCATTTAAGAAAATACCCCTTTAGTCTATTATAGCAAGCCCAAGACTCCCACAAGAATCCTTATGATACATGCATCTCAAGGCTTAACTCTAAGTTCACAATCATCAAGATAAGATGAAGTGGTCATATTGAACATATAAAATGATTTAGATGAAGAGGGTGAGTTGGAGATAGCCAATGTTATGAGTCTTCAATTTGATCCCATTGAGCTCCATCTTCAAGGTACTTAGACCTTTTCTAGTTTTCTTTTGATTGTAATTTCTATTATTGATTAGATACCCATCTCTTCTATGGAAGTACCCATTCCCTCTACTACACCCACCCATTTTTTTCCTTATACCTTTACATCTATTCCTTCCATTTACACATTAGCCATTGATCCCTCTGTTATCACTATGACACCATTTCCCATGATTATTCCCTATATACCTACTGGTGATTCTACTATGAGAATTCACAACAAGGAAAAGGCAACCAGGAAATTTCAAACTACTCTAGCCACCCCCAACATCATATTCAATTTAGTTAGATTTCCCTTCCACTCCCCACTTCCTCTTCTATAGAAGAAACCAAATTAACTAGCACAAGTAAGGGAAGAAAGGCCATGCCTCACATAGTTTTACTCCACCCACTCCCTCAAGTTGGAGGATTGGATTGGTAAAAAATAATATGACCTTCCTTGCCTGTTGTCTTAAAAAAGGCTAGTAAAAAATAGAAGAAAGATGAAAATAAGGATAAGAAATAAATTATTGTTAGAACTATTGATACAACTTTAAATATTCCACTTTGGGCCATGGATTTGAGGATTCAAATGTTGAGCTATAAGGTGACCAATATTACCTTTTTGTTTACTTTGTTTAACCCCCAATTGGTATAATATAAATAATAAAGAAGAGAAATCTTGAAGATGACCAGGGTAAAAACATCATCCTTGAAGAATGACAAATAGTGTTCTCCCTCACTAAGAGGTAAAATAGACATATAGGGTAGTATGTATATGAAGATAATTTTTTAGACATGGCTCAAGCACACAAGGATGTGGTGGTGGACATACATGAAGGCATGGAGTTAGCTCAATAGGAGATAGAAAAAGAGGTATAGGAATTGTGAGCATAGGTTAAGAAACTCTAAGAATAATATAACACGATGCATATTCTTATAGGTATTTAAGTTGAGGTTCAAGAGGTTGCATCTAAATGTTAAAATTACTTAGAGGCCATGGAATTTATGAAGTTTGAGATGGCACCTCATGTAAACCAAGTAAATCAACTCTATAGCTCTATGGTTTAGGATATATCAAGCTTAAAAGTGTTAGTTGTATATACATGTAACTCATTATACAACCATCTTGACTTAATGACCACATTCGAGCCATATAATGCCCTAAATATTTTTTTCATCAGGGATGAAGAGGTAAAAGAGTGGTTAAACATAAACTATAGCTTTAATTCTAGAGTACCAAGAACACGAGGCTTATCTCTTCCAAATTTTGAATGAGCTAAAATTATCTAAGGCAAGAGATTCTATGGGAAAATTAATTAGTAGAATCAATTTTGGTAAAATTATCCAAGAAACTGCCAAGAAATTCAAATAGAGCTAACAAGGCTTGGTAGTGGAAAGAATAGAATCAGAGTTAAATAAAGTTAGGAGGAAGGTGACTGAAGTTAATATTTTTAGGAGTAAGTTCTAGCTGACTAAATATGAACATGAAAGACTCCTCATGAAAACCAAGAGACTCCATCAACATTCATTGCTTAACATAGACATCATTTTCTAATAACTTAAGGTAGCAGTATAAATTCTATTAGGATAAAAAGGTGAAATACAAGCAGACTTTTGATAGTGTTTTTGTATCTTTAGCTTCTACTTCAACTTCTACTCCTATTAAAGCCCATACAACACTTCGAACAATACAACCTTAACCTTATGCATGTAGAACTCATGCAGTGGTATATATATGTATATTATCCTTTTAATTATGTAAGTCATTATAAAATTGACCTTTTATTTTATTATACATACACATGTTACATACTTTTGTAAAGTCAATTTGTAGTTTTTTGGGTTTTCTTAGATGGTTTTACACCACTATAAGAACTACACATTCTAAACACCACATGGAACAATCATACATAGAATTAAAGGATGAGGTGACCCTTCCCAAAGATATATAAATACAATTGTATCCCCAAGCTTTATTTTTTGTCAAAAACTTTGGAATACAGAGCAACAAGCCATTTTGGTCATCAAGCGAAGTGTTTTGAGTATTTTCTTTCCACTATTGTGTTATTAGTTGTTATTTATATGGTTATTCCATTTAATAATCTTTAGTCTTCTAAAGTTACAAATATATTATTGATTTCTCTGATTAATATGCTAATATTAGATGTATAATAGCTATTAAAGACTAGTGAATGTATTGATTAAAATAATCAAGTTAGATTGAATCATATTTTTGGATGTGTATTGGTGTTTTCTTGGTGTAGATTTTTGAGTGTTTTTTATAACTACCTTAGATAATTCATTATATTGAGCCATAATCTCCTGATTGAAGGGTGTAAATTAGCTTCCCTAATAGGATCAACCTTTTTTTTAGGTTGATGAACTTCCTACATCTCCTTTTCCTTAGACTCCTTAGCCACATATATTTGCATGTGTGTAATTGCTGATAGCAATAGGCATTGGTTTTAATAAAATATAGGCATGTTAAAAAACCAATCAGGTAAGTAACTCCTAAGACCCATAAAGATCAATTTTTGGTCACTCTATTAGAAAGCCATACCTCCATCTAAAAACCTTGTTAATAATCTACATACCCTACACATTATTCCATCAATAGGTTATAAAAGATCACATACATGAAACTTGTGCTCTAGAGTGGAGTTTACCTCCATTAATATCCTAAAATGTTAGAGTCTACCTCATTATGAATGTGGTATGCATAAAACCCACATCAATAATAACTATTGTATCTAGTTAGCCAAACTACATCAAATATGAATTATGCAAGATTATATTCATTAATTTAAAAATATATCCTTATGGGTGGAAGACATCATTGAGGCAAAATTGACTGATATTTTTATAGGTGGACTCAAATATAGCATCTAATTAGAGGTTTTAATGTTTAATTCACCATCTATATCAAAATCTTTCCCAAGGGCATGCATGACAAAAGAAAAAGAGATGGCCAAATGGAAAACATTCACTACTGGTCATGATCACACCTTTCTAATAGCCTCATTTCCTCAACCCACTAGACTGACACCTCAACAAATTGAGGAGAAGTGAGTGAAAGGGTTATGTTATGGGCAAGACAAAAAATGGAGAAAAGGACATTGTTGTTATGAGAAGAAGTTATTTTACATCTAAGGTGCCAATGAGGATGCAAATGATGATGAGCCAATTGGTAAGGATATAGAAGGACCTGAGGAGGAATTTGAATACTCTCAACCTAATATTTCCTATCATACCTTTCTAGGTATTAGTAATTTCCAAAATATTAAGGTGGTGGGTTTCTTTAAGAAATAGAAGGTCATTATTTTGATTGATTATGGGAGTACACACAATTTCATCAATAGTAAGTTAGCTACTTATTTAAACTATTTCATTTATTCCACTCTAGAATTTTAGGTTATAAATGTAGATGGTGGTACTATCAAATATTCAAGAAATACCAGATTATTAAGCTAGCCATGGGAGACTACCTATTAGATTATCCTATGTTTGTTATTCCTATTGGTAAAGTTGACATTGATATATGAGTATAGTGGCTCACTACTTTAGGCACTATTGAGATGAATTTATATGAATTATTAATGTGCTTTCATTAAAAGGAAAGGGCATTTGAGCTAAGGGGATTAAGGGATAAATCTCCATAACATGTTATCTCCCATAAAATGACCAAGATTCTTTGAAAGGATGATGAAGGATTTGTAGCTTGTTTATTTTCCATTAAAATCCAGCCAACTCAGCCATCTATACCTCTTGATATAAAAAAAGTGATTGACACCCATTCTATTATTTTTGGTGGCATTTCAAAAGTAATTCCACTTAGCTACATTCATGATCATGCCATCAAACTTATTCATGGTAGTACACCACGTAGCATCAGGCCATACCAGTATCCCTACACCCATAAGAGTGAAATTAAAAATATGGTACATGAGATGTTGGATACAAGAATCATTTGCCATAACCAAAGTGAATATTCTATACCAATTGTCATGGTGAGAAATAAAGATGACTCTTGGAGGATGTGCCCTAACTATAAATATATCAACAAGTACACTATCGAAGATAAGTTTCCTATTCTTATCATTAATGATTTGCTAGATGAATTGAATGGTGTTCTTTATTTTACCAAGTTAGATCTGTATTTTGGGTATCATCAAATATAGATATATGATGAATACATAACCAAAATAGCTTTTAAAACTCATGAGGGCCATTATGAGTTTATGGTTATGACTTTTGGTCTAAAAAATGCACCATTTACCTTATAGAGTTTGATGAGTACTATTTTAAGGCCATTTTTGAGGAAATTTGTTTTGGTGTTTTTTGATGATATCTTCATTTATAGTAAAAATTGGGAAGACCATTTGAAACATGTGAAACATATACTCTCAATTATGGAAAAATATTAGTTGTATGTCAAACCTTCCAAATTTAATTTTGGAGCTTGGGAGGTTGATTGTTTGGGTCATATGGTTTCACATGCAGTGAAAGTGGATCTTAACAAAATCCAAGTAATGGTGGGCTAGTTAGTTCCTAAGACACTTAAGAAACTAAGGGGATTTCTAGGGATAACTACTTACTATCATAGGTTTATTAGAAATTATGGTAGCATTGCATCCCCACTCACCTCTTTATTGAAGAAATACTCCTTCCATTGGACTAAAATAACTTCCAAGGAATTTGAATAATTGAAATTGGCTATGTGCAACATTCCAATGTTGGCCACTCCTAATTATTTTAAGACTTTTATGGTTGAATGTGAAGCATTTGGATATGGTATGGATGTTGTGCTTATGAAATAATGTAGACCACTTGGATTTGAAAGTTTCCAACTGAAGGGTAAAAATCAAATCAAGCCCATCTATGAAAAGTAAATGATGAACATTCTACATGTAGTCAAACAACAGAGACCTTATTAGATGGTTTGTCACTTTCAAGTCAATATTGATCATGATAGTCTCAAATATTTTTTGGAAAAATGGTTTTCATTAGAATAATAACAAAAATGGGTAACTAAGATGTTAGTATATTATTTTGAAATAGTCTAAAAGAAAGGCAAGGAAAATGTGGTGGTAGATGCACTATCTTGGAGGGATGAATCAGTTGAGGCATTGCTATGTGCTAAACCATTTGGTAGGTAGATTAGCTAGAGGAAGTAAGATTAGAATGAGAAAATGATAGTACTACCCATGATTTATTTTATAATATTCAATAGGTTTTGGGTGGATTTTAAAAATTCGCGTGGAAGGGTAATGCATTATGGTATAAAGATAGATTATACCTATGTAATAATTTTCTTCTAAAAAAAAAAATCCTTCAAGAACTTCATACAAATCCACTTTGGGGTCATTCAAGATTTTTAAAAACATATCATAGAATTAAGCAAGATTTTTTTGGGAAGGAATCAAGGGGGATGTCCAAAAATATATGGCTAAATGTATGAAATGTCAAAAAAATAAAGGTAAAACCATCAAAACCACAAGTTTTTTGTGGCCTTTATCCATTCCTAGCCAGCATTGGGAAGAGGTGTCTATGGATTTTATTACATGGTTACCAAGATCTAATGGTCAAAATGTTATCATGGTTGTTATGGATCATCTTAGTAAGTATGTCGATTTTTGTTCTTTATCACAACCCTTTATTTCTAATATAATATCTTCTTCTTTTCTCAATATAGTTAATAAAATACATGATACTCCTAAGATCATTGTTAGTGATAGAGATCCCATTTTCATTGGTAATTTTTGGATTGAATTATTTGCATGTTTGGGCACCAAATTGGCTCATAGCTCATCATGTCATCCTAAAATACATGGACAAACAAAGGTAGTCAACAAATGTCTGGAAGGATATATTTGATGTTTTAGTTTTGATAAACAAGAGAAATGGGTTCATTAGTTGTCACTTGTTGAATGATGGTATAATACTTTTGTTCATAGTTCTTCCAAAATGTCTCCCTTTATGGCCTTGTATGGATACCACCCTCCATCCATCACTTCAACCTTGAAGGCCCATCCTAAGGTTATTATAGTCGAGGAACATATTCACCATCAACAAGAGGTCCTTGCAAGTTTGAGTGAAAATTTAGCCATGACATACAATCACATGAACAAGCATATCAACACAATAATGAGAGGCATTTTCACATTGGTGATTACATATTTATTCTCTTTTAGCCATATAAGCATATGTCCTTGAAGTAACATAAAAATGATAACAAGTTGTCCCCTAAATATTATGGGCCTTATCAAATCTTGTAAAAAATTTAGTAGTGTGGCCTACAAGTTAGAGTTTCATTCATCCACTTGTATGCATCCAATATTTCATGTATCATTCTTGAATAAATTCATTAGACATAGAGTTTCTACTCAAATTGAGTTACCAAAATTGGATGAGGAAGGGAGAGTTATTCTTGATCCTGATGCAATCCTTCAAATGCACATTAAGTAGTTATAGTCTAGAGTGATTAAGGAATAAATGATCAAATATAAGAATTTTAAATGTGAAGATGCCACATAGGAGGATGAATCCTTTGTGTAACAACATCCAAAGTTGATTAAACATTGAGGAAAATGTTGTTTTGAATGGGAGGGGCATGCTACACCCTTAACCTTTGGCATGTCTAGGGATATGTGTGGCTGACTTGTGGCTTACATACCTCTTTTATATTCTTGTTACATTTCTCTATGTTTTAAATTAGGTTAGCCTATGGAATAACCATGGATAATTAGACTATATATAGGAGGTAGTGGTTAGTCTTTGATCATATTATTAATTATTCTTCTCTTATTACATTATCATAGAGGATTCCTCCTCAAAGTGGCTCTGTCATATTATCCAATTTTATTCTCTATTATCAATTAATGTTGTGTGATATCTTATCTTTGATTATTCTCTAAAATGTATAATTATTATATGTGAATATTTATGTAATTTTCTTACATTCATTAGCCAAGTGTTCCCATTCTACATGTTGACCTGAACATAAACATAAGGCTCATCATCACCCAGATAAACATGTCCAAAATCCCCTTGAACATAATTAATAAAATAATACATATGTGGTGTATCATAAAAATAAGCCCCTAAATCTAAAACCCAATACTCAACAATATTTTCCATGGAGAGAATTAATGCATCATGATAAACATTACCTACTACCACATTCACCTCCTTGGTGTCTTCTTGATTTTTATTCTTGTTTTGAATATCCCAACAATCCTTTTTTGCATGCCCAATCTTTCCATAGTACCAACATGCCATCCTTCTCTTTGATTTTGACCTTCAATGCTTTCCTTTTCCTTTATAGTTTTGTCTCCCTCTACTCTCCACTACCAAATCACCACCTAATTTATAAGTCTCCCTAGAGATTTTCCATCACATTTCGTCACTAAGGACTACTCCTACGACATCATCAAATGTCAATTTGGAATTGTTAGAGGCTGAGTTGCTCACAACCATTACCAAGATATTATAACTCTCTAGTACGGAACACAAAATAAGTAGATTCATAAATTCATCATCCAATTTGATTTTTATAGAGTTGAACATACACACAACTGTATCAAATTTATTTAAATGATCAAAAACTAAACCATTTTTAGACATATTCATATTAAATAACTTTTTCATTAAAAATGTTTTATTAGAAGTAGAGGGTTTCTCATGTAAATTCCCTAATGTGTTCATTAGATCTTCTATGATTTTCTCCTATTATATATTAAATGTGATCAAAGATGCAAGGCATAAATAGATGGCCCCAAGTGATTTCTTGTCAATCATCTCTTAATTTTCATCTGATGTACCCATTGGTTACTTTACTTTTTATCCTAGTAGAGCATGAAGGTCCTTTTGATAGAGGTAATCCTCCATCTACATATTCCATAAACCAAAGTTCTATACATTGAACTTTTCAACATTTGATCTACTATCACCATCCATATCTCCCACTTAAACTAATAACCCTTCTTACGATTCAAAAATTTTGTAAATAAAACCTAAATCTATGATACTAGTTAATAGGGAAAAAACATAAATTAATGTAGAACAATTTCACAAAATCACAATAACAAGAGACAAAAATAGAGATACATAAAGAATAAAAATTAAAATGCACAATTAGAAGACATGATTTAATGTGTTTCACCTAATGTGGGATACATCCATTGAGAAACACTTACTCAAATTTTATTATAAGCCAACAAAATTAAAATCCACTCTCAAATTAGTATTCTCATAATTACAATGCACAAATATTGTTTGGAGATGTGATCAATAAACTCTCCTGAATTCAGACGTGAATTCACACACTCTATTCACCTTCTCAAACTTATTTCTTCCTATATTTTACCTACTACATGTCCATCTATATATAATACATCAATATGTAATTGACATAGTAGTTTTACAAAATAATGCGTACCAAAACCATGGGCCAAGTCAACCCATAATATTTACCCATTAAATGGGTGATGACACCACACATATACAAGTATAGATAAACCATGTAGTTATACTCTTGGAAAAAGGGGGATCATTAAAAAAAATACAGTAAATTTTAATGTACAATATTTGAAATACATTTTAATGTGGAAACAAGCTTAGCAACATAAAAATAACTAAGTTTAGATATAGATTTGGATACACTCACCCCCTAGTATATAGTTGAGTTTAGAGTTTAGATATAAAGGGGAGGGGCACCCTCAATTAAAGACCTATTAGTTTCAACTTTTTTTCTACTTAGAATGGGTTTGGGCGTTAAATTTTTCTTTATTTTATTTAGTACGATTATATACAAAATATTAAATTGAAACTTATGCATATGGATATTTATTTCATAACAATAATGATGGGAGTGGGAGGAGTAAAATTGAAATAAATATTTTACTAAGGTGTAAGTATTGTTAATTTTCAATCCAATAAACATAGTATTAGTGATATTAGAGGAGTATATCATGGTAGTATCTATATATTTGATAGGGGTGGAGATAATAACTTATTAGATAATGTTTATTAAATTCATACAGTTATATACTCAAAAACATTATTGAGGGAGACTCCCTTAATATCCTCTATGATCTTTATGGTAAAGTCACCCCTTATTATTCCATAAAACTGCTTATTGATGATACCCATAGCCTTCCTCACTCATTTGATCAATTTGTTATTATCCAATCATACTAAGAGGGAAATTTATTAGATGATATCCTAGCCAAATTTGGAGTGGGTGATGAAAGGTTGGTCATGTGGGATAACCCCAATCTAATCCTAAACTAAATCTTAAACACCCTTAATAATGATTGAGATCAATCATCATAATGAGTTGGCTAGGCATGACCTAAAGGTAAAAGTAATGATGAGTGTGAGAATTTAGATGAGTAATGATTCTCACCCCAAATTTTTAATTAAATCCATCAGTATTAACAATTGGTTCAATTTCTCTAAAAACAAAATATAGAGGCTAAGTTAATGAGAAATAATTCTTGTAGCAAGTTGACCATGGGGGATAATAGAGACTATCTTGAATTAATATTTTACTCAAAAGTTTAGAATAACAATAAAGTGTGGAAGAAACTTCAAAAATTAGGTCTATATTATTCCATTCAACACGTTATAGATTATTACAAAAACCTCTCCAAGGATTTTGTTCTCTCTTAGAATAAGAAAACAATCATAATGAAGGGACTGAAAATAGTTATCTTAGAGGGAAACATTGACAAGGTGATGGGCATGTCCTATAATAATATGAAGTCATTTAAATATAGTAGATGAAATATTTAATTAATGTATAAATTATTTAAAACTAACAAGGCTATGAAGATAGATAATAAGGGTTTCCCAAAGCTTAACCATCCCAAGTGATGGTTGGATCTTTGTCTGCAAGTATGAAATATCTTACTTTGGAGGGTAAGTTCACTATGATTTTATCTCATCACTTCCTTATCCTTAACCATTTCAAAGGTTATAAAATTAGTTTTCCTTTCTATTTTGTTAAATCCATAGAAAGCATTACACTTGATTATCAGATGAGTAATAAAAATTATATAATTCACCATGGTCGAATATATTTGTTATTTCAAAAATCTAAGCCTCTACCAAGTAAAATCATATCCCATGTTGAAGACCTTATTTTTGACACCTTGGATACCCCTAAAAAATAGGAACCTCCCCCACCCCATGTTCCTTCATCCCTTTAACCAACTTGGACCATATCCCCATTAAACACCTACTAGCCCCTTCACCATCCTCAACTTAAAAATGCAAAACTAGTTCCACCTACACCAAGGACGAAACCAATCATAACAGCACACTGACCCTCTCCCTGAAGGACTCTATTGTCTAGTACATTAGAGAACTTGATGTTTTTTTTGTACAAGATTGATAATGTTATGATGGCCATGTTATATCTTATTTTTGATTGGAACCATTTAAAATCGACAACTATGAGACGTAAGAATGATTTGGATATGGTGTGGAAGATGCAAGCCACCCTATTATAAAAGATGACTGAACTAGTGGTGATCTCTGAGAAGACTCTCATTACCCAAATTATTTATCATACTAAGGGGACCCCCTACTCAAATTATAAAAATACCATCCACAACCCTATTTAAGGCTCCTTAAAAGGTACTAAGGGAGAAATGATTAAGGCAATACTAAAGGAAACTAGTCTAGAGATGAAGTAGGAGGATATAGAAGACAACACTAGATCTGAGGAGTTATCTATTTCTAACTAAGGCTTTGGTTGTGTTTTTTTGCATTTTGGTTATTTTTCTACTTGTCTTTTTACTTTTTATTTTTTTATGTACATGCTTGGCTGAAATCCTTCTCTGAACTATTGCCAATCTTTGACTTATCGTTCATTATGTATTACTTTTATTTGGACTAGTTGTTGTAGGACCCCTATAAAACCTGATTTATTCACACTATCTAATAAAAAACGTTCTATACTAATGTATCAATTTTTAAACTAGATAAATAATCTATAGGAGAATAAAAGGAGAGCATGATACCTATTATTTTAGGTTATATGATTAAATATGGTATAATTTTAGGTATCATAGATTGTACCTTGGGCCTTATAAAAAATATTTACTCAATAGGGCCATCCCCTTTTGCTCTCTTACTAGTTTTTAAGGTGGCCTATGATTCAAAATAATTATCTTTATGTGAGGATGTCACAAATACTAAGAGGAAGCTATCATACTATATTATTGAAGTGATATATTTACCAAATTAGGCTATTTCAACTCTAATGTCTAAAATAGCACTAAATATAGAAGTCATAGATTTATTAGAGCTATAATTTTGGTTCTAATTACCATAACCTTCAACACAAAGTCCACTGTAACTATACCCCTATTTTTGTAATAGGGGCATAACCTTGGTTTACGTGTCAATTGGATATTGAATCATATTGGGATTTTATTCTAACACAACATTAATTTTCCTTAAAAAATATCTTCTTCATTGTTAGATGCATATAAGTGGAATTCATCATTCTATTTTTCAAAAAAAAATGTGTCTACATCAATATTTGGGACATCTATTTTAAGATTACCTATTTCACACTTCATTTTATATTGATTTTCTGCTAGGAATTAGACCATTTACACACATTCAATATGCTCTTGAAGTTTTTTAAGTACTTTCCCTATAACCAATGGATATGAGGACTTTTTTTTATAAGTTTATTGATGTCATATAATTATGAATTACTAAAAAAAATTTAAAACTTGATTTTCTATTATTCCCTATTATTGATTTAGTATATTCCTAGGATGTTTTTTTTATCATTGTTTCCATCTCAGGGTATTTTTATGATTAAAATTAGGAAATACATATTTATCTACTTTTAGGGCTGAAAATACAACTAATATTATACTTCCATTCAAATTATAACTTGAACATAGTTGAATTCAAAATGTTGGTTGAAATTGATGATCTCACTATGATAAAAGTGAAACTTGTTAGAAACATAATGATAAACTAATGGAAGGTAAAAATATATTTTATTATTTACCCAATGAAGTAATTGGAATAAATATTTTACTTCTACTTGATATAATACAAAAACACAATTATGCCTAAAACATATTTTGGTAGTATACAGGGCCTTTCATGCCCTTCATGAAATATTATAATAATATGGTTCTCAAATGAATAATAAAAAGTGAAATGTTCTAAACTTTGAGTATATATAAAACATATGAAATATCTATCAATTATTCAGATTTTTTACCCAATAATGAACTCAGTTAAAGGAATGATAAATTTATCATAAAATCCAAAATAATGTGATTCATCTCCTATTTTAATTATTTGAGGGTATCATTTAAAAAAATGTTTTTATTACTATTTTATATATCATTAATGTATAGTGAAAATATATTTTAACTCATAGAGGAATGTGTACCACATTATTAAAAATACAAAAAGGTTTTATCTTGATTAAAATAGCATAAATAATTCTTTATGTATACTACTATATACTGAAAATAGTAAAAAATAAGTTGAACCTCAACCATTTGAGTGGATGGATGAAAAAATATATATAAAAAATAATCTAATTTTTATCATTTTTAAGTCCTCAAGCTGAATCTATCATAGATAAAGTATCTCTTGACCAATTGTTAACCAGTTGTTATTGAGAGTATCTCTTGACTAGTTGTTAACTTGTTGTTGTTGAGAGTTAAGTCGAAGGTTTATTTTTTAGGTGTATATTTAGAAGAGATGATACACTACCTAAATATTTATAATTTATAATATGGGTTTTTAATTATTAATACTATATATTTTCCATGAATATTAATGTCTACCTTTTCTATTATATTTTTAGGTATATAAATAACCTAACCAATATTTATATAAAGATCATGATAGCAATGAATAATCTATTTACACAATATATGTTATTTATATAATATTCATAAATTTTATGAGATTAATATACACTTGAGGGGTATACATCCATTTATTAGAACACAAACCATTTTAGACATGATTTCCAACCTTATAACTTGTTTGTATCGATTCCATTATTATTACTCATCTACAAAAAAATGTTTTAAAGTATTCTTTAGTCAAAATTTAAGAATATTGTATTATGTATTTCCCATTATTATTAAATGAATCCCTTTTTATTTTCATAGGGTTTCCAAATTTAGATTCATCATGATGATTCCTAGATAATATATTTTATTCATCTTCTTCTTATTCTACATACTTTGTTTAGTCCTTCAAATCTTATCTCCCATGGTGATTTCATATTATCTTTATGAGGGGGATTTTTAATTTTTAATCCCTTTATAAATTCATTATTGAATTCAAAATTCAAATGAATTAGATAATTAAATCACTATTTAGACCTTATGATCTACATTATAGGTCTCAAGAATGGTGCATTGGAGAAATCTATGTTTGGAGACAAGTTGTGGTTTGACTAATGCATAAAAGGTACATTGGAAAAAAATAAACAAATAAAACACTCAAATTTGGAAATGTTGATATGAAAAATGAAACTTTATTCATAATGTTTAATATAGAAAGTACACATGTGTAAAAGACCTAGTAAGACTAAGAAATTTAGTTCATATGATTATAAGGGATAAATGTGCTTCCTAATTTGTCTAGACTAAATGAAATAATTATAGAGAAACATGTTTATAAATGCTAGATACTAAACTAATTCTAACTTTATACTTTCTGATCAATATGTGAAATATGTTATCTTTTTCCTCTTATGGGATAGATATTTACATTATATACAATCATTTAAATAAGTATATATAATTGAGAATGGTTGAAAAAGGGTGGTGATTCATATTCTAGTTGAGTGGTAGTTATAATTATTCTTGTTAGTGCATGTTTGGTTGTCTAGTTGCATGTTCCATTTACCATTACCTTGATGAGATGTCAACTTATAGAATTTCATTTGGCATTAAAAATTATAGTAAGGGCCCAACATATGGATTCAAAGTGTGCATGGGTTTTTTTGCATGAGAGATTTACACACATATATGTACATTGGTGTAATATAAAATATAGGTACCAAAAAACAATTTTAAATATGTACACATGACATAGTGGATATTTTTGTTTGAAAATATAAGAAAATTATGTATAATGACATAATTATATGAGATAAGGAGCAAGTCAATGCCAAAACATAGAGAGGTATTGTAAGATTACATAAAATCCTAAGGATTTTTCACAAGCAGGAGATCCGAACTCTAATATATGAGTGTGTATACCTACTTGGAAGTCATGCAAGGATTATTCAAAATTTATTGATAATAAATGGTACCCATTATGCCTTTCATCAATTTAATAAACCAAAATTAATGTTTCCAAAGGTTGTATCACTTAGCATGATCAACGTATGTTCCTGTGTTAGTCACTCATAACAACTAAGGCTTGTCATTCAAGGTGGTCTATTTTTTCACTATAATAATTTTACTCATTGGAAAGTTTAAGATCTAAAATTTAAGGGTGTTATGCTACTACTAGTTCAAACAAAGGAGGTTATTATGGATTGAGGATTTTCATGTTGATGACTAGATGTAAAACAAATTACTTTTGTAGATTAAGATTATTATTATTATTTTAATCTCTAGCTACAAATAGGATGGTGTATGGACCATATTTTAAAGGATTTATATTAAGGCATGGATAATTTAATAATTTAGTATGAATAAGTAACAATACCTTATCACCCACTTAAACTCATGAGGTGTAAAGTGTGAATTTTAATTCTCTTTATATTGAAATTATTTTCACAAGAGTATATCTTTAACCTATAAATGAGTGTTATGAAGTGTTATATAAATTATGCACCTTGTGCACTTCCTATTCATGTGTTCATGGATCAATGTTAGATGGTGAATGGTAGGATATGTCTAGAGTTACTATTGGTTGGAATCCAAGACATGTTTGGAATAGACTATGCCCCATAGAGATATGGAGATATGTATTATATGTATGTTAAATTTATTACATATTATCATCCAATGCTTATGTAGGAATATTTTTGTACATGCATAGAGGTTTAAAATGTCCATGTTTTGAAACTTTCATTTATCCATATATTTGGGGATGAAATATAGATCATTTTAAATATGTATCCACCATGTTCCACTACACTTTATAAAAGTGGATAACAAACTATGGGTCAAGGTCAGACACAATAAATATTAGTAATCCAAAATGAACCCATATATCATTAAATAAGGAGAATATATTTTATCTCATGTTAATGATATAATTTTAGGAAAAAATGATTTTAACCTTAGAGAATATATCCACCAAAATAACATAAAGTCATATTAGTAATTTTTCATAGGTAGTCTAGCCATGAAATCCATCATGATAGATTCCAATGGAATGGATGGAATAGAAAAAGGTTTGCAAATCCATAGATTATTATTTTTGGGTTTGAAAATGTAAGGAGTAATTTAATACTAGATGTTATACTTAATTTTTGTGCATGATAAAAATAAGTTATAATGTAATGTTGCAAAGGTCTTGGTAACACCAAAGTGTCCTACTAAATTGGAATAATACATCTTCTAAATGGGTCTATAGTGATATGAACATTTAAAAACATAAAGTTGTTAAAGGTTTTAGGATATGGATAATTATTGAATGTGTTTACCCTATGTAAGTGAGGTATAGGTGTTTATGAATTATTTTTTTGTTTAGTAGAGAGATAATGAGTCATCAAATTTATGGCTACACATGACAAAATTTTTGATGAGCACATGAACTAATATTCAATTGAGGAAATATAATGAATTAATTTTATTCCCCTTATTTTTCTTGATAATTAGATGTAAATAATACATGTAACTCTTCCACTTAATGTGACACACATTATCCCACTTGATTTGCATTTATAATAACTAAATTATTTTATGATCAAAGTGAATGACTAATTCCTTCACAAAGATGTAGTATCAACATTTATTTGCTTCTTGCATGATGGAAGGTAATTATGTTTAAAAGGATAAGAGACTGTATTTACATGTTGTATGAGTACTATGAAATATGCATAATAAGATAAATTAGTGTGAATATAAAAGGAGTGATAATAGGTATTGTATAGAGGCATTGATTGATATTCTTAGAATCATATTACATTTTTTTTTCATTTCAATGTTTCCTTGGTGCACATTATTTGTCTGAGATAGAATGTTGTGTGATAAACCAAGGAAAAAAATGTGGTATAAGTTATAAAGTCCAAGAAGACTTCTTAATCAATGAGATTTCATGGATTTTGATAACCTTGGATTACCTTGCTTTAACATAGATATACATGTGTAGACACTATAATTTATTACCCCTAGGGACGATTAGTTAAGCGTCATATGTCATATTTATTTAAATCCCCTAATTAAACCCTATTCTATGTTTTATATTAGTTACCATTTACTATCTTGGTAAATAGCCTTTAATTTTACCTTTTTTACCACTTCCAACCTCTTAAACCATTTCTAACCTAAGAAGATACCCCTATAACCATTTTATCCATGTGTAGAGTCATTACCAACAAATCCACCCATTTCTAATCTATTCTCACCTATAATTAAAACAAAGGACTATTTTTTGGATAAATTGGTGATGATTCTCTAGTGATCACTACCAATTCTCTAGATTGACACCAATCCATAAATATACAGCCTTCCTTTACATTATATACTATAAAAGTTAGAGCCTCAAATATCTATTTGAATTTTTAGAGATTTTAAGGTGTTCCTAAAGATACTCTACTATATTTTCTTTAAATTTATTCATATATTTTATGCAACCCAAGAAACTACCTGCACCTATGGAGGAGTTTCATTTTGATCATAAGCCATTTGAAGTTAAGTATCATATTTTTTTTTATCATTAGATTTCAGTAAATACTCATTTATCTATCTATTTAATCACTAAAATGTTATTTTCACCCTATGTATCCATTTATCAACCTGTATTCATAAATCTATCTCATTCTACTCTCTATTTTATTAAACTTAGCCATAAATAGAATCAACACAAATTCATTTTTAATCAACACCAATAATGCCAATCACCACTGATCATGTAAGGATCGACATTAATCTATTGTGTTTAAATCATAGAATACAAGAATTTAATAATTATCCTTTATTTTTAATCCTTTTAATATTACTATTGTTTGAACATGGCTTTTTGCATGTAGATGACTCTACCCAGTTTAGTTCATGACATAACCATAATCAATGATCTCCCCATAGCTTCCAAACCTTTATATATGGATCAAAATGACATATTCTTTGGGATATCCCTCTATTCCACCATTTATTCACCCTCTCATGAAGCCATTAAATAATCATTAGTTATTATTTGATATGATATAGATTTTGCTTATGCTTATTGGGAAGAATATTTTATTTACATTGCTGAAATAATAGAGGAAGAAAATTTGAATTAGCATTGAAATTGCATCATTTATCTATTTATAATTTTTTATGATTTATATTCACTTAATTGTATAAACAATGGATTGACATCCTTCTAATGAAGTGTACCACTTCTAATAACTAATATTTTATTAGGTAGTCCCCATCATTTTTATTAATATATTTTTGTCAAGTATTCACATGTGTGTAAGTTAACTTTCCCATCTAAAAAGGAGTTCTTACTATCACTAGATTTAAGTGATCTGAAACATCTTCCAATGTATACTTATTCTCCATAAACCCTATTTTATTTCAATATTTTAGTAACATTTAATTCAAAAGAAAATGAAAACTACTTAAACATTCTGACATGCCCAGTGGGACTCTTAAGGTCTCATTTTTCATTTTAAAAATTCATTTGTAAATTTGTTTATTTCTCTCCCTTTATTCAATTTGTTCAATTCATTAAAAGAAAACCAAAATTGCATTTTTATTTTTTAAAGGTTAAAGAATCTGCATCCATTTTGCCTATTTAGTTTACTCATATAGAATAATCTAGGTGGTGAAATCTATCATAATTGTCACTTTTTATCACACACAAACTAAATCACATTCATAATAAACTCATCAAAACATATGATGTAAGAAATTTAAAGGGTATTTCATCACCTCATCATAACCTTTTTCTTGGTGATCCCACTTGGATTTCACCACCAAGGGGAGAACCAACTTAGTGCTTTCGCTAAGTATAAACTCTAGTCTATCAATATATTATGGATAAGCACCTGACATCCTTATATTCTAGTGTGTGAATTAAGGGGTTAGGCCCTAATACCAAGCCAAGTATCAATACCAATACATAAATCCTTGAGTTCCAAAACAAAACTTGAAACCATCCTTAGATTTCCACTTCTTAATACCCTTGGTATCCTTTTTATTTATTTTTATCATACCTTAAAGTTAAGAAAGTAAAAAAACTCTTAGGAATGAGTTTAGTGTGTGAATCTTTTCATCCTCACTAAAGATGAGATAATTAAAAAAGAATCTCTTATATGCTTTCTATTTTTTATTTTTTTATCAGTACATTATTTTGACATGACAACAGTCACAAAAGAAAACCAAAACTTTGTCTTCATCTTCGTATATGGATAATTATCCTATCCCCTCTACTTCTCTTGAGTCTATGAGGGAATGTATCCCTTAGTATTACACCTAGGATGATGCTAAATTCGCTAATAATAATAGATATTAAACCCATATCACTTAACTATTATCTTAGATCTTGAGCCATATGTATCCCATTATCTCCCCATATGTAGTTATCTAGGAACCCATATGGCATGCCATTAGAAGATAGTAAAGGATTTACCACTGCTATGGTATCCTCCCATAATAATCCTCCTCTTACTAACTCTGACACTGTTATGACACAACCTTAGATAACCCATCTCTGATGACATCTAGTGTTATATCACCTACTATTACCCAAACTTATAATGTTACCACTCCTCCACCTAAAGATACTTAAAATGTTACTACATCACTATAGAACCTAGTCATATCGGTCCCAAAAACCCTTATACTAATTCAAACTAGTGTACCCTTAAGTACCTAAACACAACCATTACAACAGGCCCGTATAAGTCATTTGCCTCAATATTATGTACCTTTGACCACCCATTATATATCACCTACACAAGATATTAGGTCTACATATATCCCTTTCCAAGCTCTAAAGTATGTGGTGGCTTCTCAACCTATCATAACCACATTAGTCAATTACCCATTATCTCAAGCTTTTTCCATGTAACTACATATGTACCAACTCCCACAATAGAATGTTTTGGGAGGAATCCCTTAGGATAACACCCAACCCAACCTCATGAGCATCCTTATGAATTAGATGGATAATTTAGAAGCCTTTGTCTCTAGGAAGAAGAACATGTTCACCTAAAAACAAATTTGTAATGAGATAATCAACCTAGTAGTTCCTATTAGGCCTTATCCTCCACAATGGGAACTCCCTAAGTTTATAAAGTTCCATAATAAGGAGGACCCACAAAAACATCTTCAAGAATTTTGACATGCTTGTTACCTCATAGTGCATGATGATGCACTACTTCTTAGGATATTCCCTATGTCATTAGCTGGACCCATTATAGATTGGTACAATTCAATTTCACAACATTCCCTCTTTTAATTTGGCCAGATAGCTCAAATATTCTTAGAACATTTTTCCATCAATATAGAAATAAATGTTACCATTATTGACCTCTAAACCATTTTGCAATTTGACGGTGAATCTCTTGCCAAATTTTTGGCTAGATGGAAAAGTTTGAATAATTAACTCACCTTGTCTCTACCACATCCTAAGTTAATTGAATTATTCATGAGAGCATGTGCTAAACACATCTCATAGACATTATGGGTACATTATTTTAAAACCTTCGATGAGGCCTTTTCAATGTCTTATAAGCTTGAAATTAGAGCCCTAAAAGAAGGGAAGGTTAAATTTCAAAATAAAAACATTAAATTTGAGCCCTCCAAAGGGACTAATAATAACAACAACAATAAAACCAAAGGGGTTATCAATTCCATAATTGTAAAGTCATCACCATCACAAACTAAAAACCAATCTAATCCCTCCACCTCACACGTACAGTCTCTAAAGATATTGACATGCTTTCCCCCATGAAAATATACACCTTTAAGAGATTCCTATGCATCTATTTATACAAACTCTTAAAGACTTCACTCATTGAGCTCCCTCTAATAAGACCTCTTGATGAATCTTGTCCTAAACCTAGTTGGTTTTGGCAAAATGACTTTTGTAATTTTCATCACATAATAAGACATGACATTAGTAGTGTAGAATCTAAAAATCTACACACTTATGATTTTAAATTTCAAATATACCCCTAGACCTACCCTAGGCCCCCTTTGGGATAAACTTACACCTATTAAGCATAAACCAAAGAATCTGCACTTAATTTCACCTAACTAAATAACCCTAGCTTTTAGGACCCTATCCCTATGGACCTTGACCATCGATGGTCATGGTGACCATCGATGGTTAGCCTTGGGGAATCTAAACCATTGATAGTTAGGATCCACCTTCTCACCAAGAGCATGAAAGCTCTACCAACCCTTTTCTAAATACAACTTGTCTAATTTGTGTTGTGAGCTTTTACATGCACAAATTATATTTAGATGATCTAGTTACAACTTCACTTACACCTCTTGCTTATGCCTATAAGAGAGAGAGGTCTAGGAGGTCAAATCCATTTACAATAATTATTATGAGCTTAGGCACTTAGGATTTTTCCTTTGTAGGTCAATCAACATCATCAATGTTATCAAGCATTATCAGCCATGTTATTGAGATCCAACACATCATCAACTCTCAACCAATCTTTCAGGTACCATTACTCTATTGGAATCAAGCCAAATTCCACCAATATTCTATCTGCATAAACCACCCACCCAACTGACTTCTGATAAAACAAGTGCTTATTTATCAATATTCACATGCTTTTATTCCATTTCTTAATCAATCTAGCCCTTGCCCAATTCCTAAAATCTATTATGGAATCCCATCATCCCCCATTGATCAAACCTATAAATACATAGTCAACCACCGATGGTTAGACCCCAACCACTAACGGTCAGGCATAACCACTTATGGTTACTGTAATAGCTGATAGTCAACTATGGTAAAAAAAACTAGAAAGCTAATTTCACCCACCCACACCCAATTATATCCACTTTTCTATGTTTTCAACCACTCACAAACCCCTTTAATATTTTTTGAATCATAACCTAACCCGTTATCACTAGTATTAATTAGTTTGTCACTAATTAGATCATTTCTAGAATATTTTTTAGCAAGCCTTTGTTGTATTCGTTTTGTTACCTTTTGATTATTGATGTAAGTACCTTCTTTCTAGCTTTATCAACTTGACTATTTTAAATGTGTGGATTGAAAACCCCTAAGGAAACTCTCACTGCTGGGATCTAACTATTGCTAGGCAATCCACCCAACTATCTATCTAACAAACAAGTTTGATTTAGTGCTTTATTATCTATAGGTCTTTCTCCTAAGACAAAAATGAGCTCTTCATAATCTTCTAATTCAACATGCATAAAAATAAACATGTTTTTCAACCATACCTATATCAATTTTATTTTCTTTCTTTCTTTTAAACTTAAACAATAATTTATATGAAACATTCTTGCCCACCTAATGGGACATAGAGTCTTTACTCACATTTTCTTTGCATTTGTATGCTCTTCTCTCTATCTGTGCACATAATTGAAACTAAAATTTCTTTTGGGATTAAAATCAACTCATTCCATTGCTTTATTTTAACATTAGTTCACTTTGAATTAAATCACATTAATCTTATCATAGCATCACCTTTGCTTCACACATTGGCAAGACCACTTTCATCAACTAAACATCAAAATAATTTTAGATAAGGCCTAAATAGGATTTCATCACCTAGTGGTCACATTAATCATTCCTGATCTCAACTCTCTAGTTGAGTATAAACTCTAGAAATCAATATATATTGGCTAAGCAGTTGACACCCTTATAATTATAATATTTTGAAGTGAGGGGGGAGGCCCTAATACCATGCTACATATTGATTCCAATACAGATTATTTTGAGCACCTAAACAACTTGAAACCAACAAAAGATTACTTTTATATTACTTTATCTAAAAGCCAACTTCTATCACACATTCTCATAAACTATGGCATAAGCCAAAATTAATATTAAAACTAACCTCTAGGCTTAACATACTTCATAGTGTGTGTCTTGATTGCCTTGATCATTTTTTATCTTCTTGTTTGAGTGGTGAGTTTGTTCTTTTTTTCTCTCCCCTTTTTCTTGTATGGTTGTCACTTCTCAGTAATGAAGAGACCTATTATAACAAAATCCATGACTTAAATCAACCTCTTCTACCTCCTCATCTATGGAATACATCTCTGAGATATAATATTCACCTCATCCATTAATAATCCCTACTTTACCTTGGGTATTTCCCTAAGGAGACATGGATTTTAACACTTTTCTAGACAACCAATTGCACCTTAACACTATCTTAACACCACTTCTCACCACATCCTATTTTCAAATCCACCTCAGGATCCTCCTTATGAAATGCCATCCCACCTTATGAAGGGTATCCTTATTTCCATGATCACCACCCAACCTTTGACCACCTAGGCATCATTGTCTACTAACCCCTTTGATGCTATAGCTAAAATCCAACCATTACCCTTACAAATTACACCCCTAATAATGACTCATATACCTTGTGAACAACCCAACCATTGACCCATCATGCTCCACTTATAGCTAGAGCACCCATCATGCTTCACTTATAGCTAGAGCACCCATCAATGGCACTACCAACCTCCCCTCTGTCAAACCTAGCCATTGATAAATACCCATTTTCAAAGATTAGGGGTATCTATCCCTTCTACTTCACCACCCATTAACACAAAAGTCACTACCTCACCTCTTATCACTAACCCAACTACCACCTATGCCAAATATATAGGCATTCCTTAATAGTTACCCATTGCACCTAATCTAGGATACATCCCTAACCCATAAGGGTATTTACCTACTACCCAACCACCACCATCCATCTACCCTACCCAACCTATAATGTCCACATTCTAATATGTGGCAACCTCTCAACCACCAAACAATTACCAATATGTTTCCAAACCTCAAGCATAATATCATCCTTATAATACTTTTGGTGTACCACCTCAAACTGACCTAGTGAAAATGCTCATGGACAAGATGACCAACCTTGACTTATCCATTTTAGGGGCTCATAACATCCTATCTTATGATCAAATTTATAAAAAAAACCTATTCATCCTTTTGTCCCCATCAGACCTTACCCTCCTCAATGGGATCTTCTAAAATTTAACAAATTTCAAAGCAAGGAGGACCCCCAACAACACCTTAGGTATTTCAAGCATGAATGTTACAAGATTGCTTACAATGATGCCCTTCTCCTTAAACCTTCCCCATGTCTTTATCCACCCCAAAACTATAATGGTATAGTTCCCTCACCAAACATTCCATCTTTTCTTTCACCCAACTAGCACAAGTCTTCTTAGATCACTTTTCCATTAACATTTCCAAGAAGGTCTCTATCACAAACCTCTATTCTATTAGGAAATTTGAATATGAGTACATTGCCAGTTTTTATCCCATTGGAGAAGCTTTATTAATTAGCTTTAAATTTCCCTACCTCAACTTAAACTTATAGAATATTTTACTCGAGCCTACGCCAAACATATATCTTCTACACTACATGTCCAAATATTCAAAAAAATTGATGAGGATTTTACCATGGTATGTAAGCTATAAAAATAGGCCATAAATGAGGGTGAATTGAAGTTATGAAACAAGAACTCTACCTTCAAGACCAACAAAACCTCTTCCTCCAAACTAGGTAACCAAGCCAATACTAAAACCAAGACCAGGGGAACTATGAATGCCATCATCCTTAAAACTATCCCTCCACCCAATGTCAATAAAAAAAATTCTCCCATTACCTCTAACAAAAATACAAGGAAACCAAACCAAAGAAACCAAATATAATTCACTCCACTTGGAGAATCTTCTACTTTAGTTCAAAAGAAGATACTAAAAGCTAAAAGCTAACCTTATACAACTTCCACCCATCAAACTTCCCCAATAGTTTGCTTTTTCTCATCCAACACCTTGGCACAAATAGAATTACCTCTATTCTTTTCATTAGGTAATTGGACATGATGTTAGCCTATGTAATACTTTCAATAATGTTTTTCAGAGTCTTATCAATAAAGGGGAACTCATTTTGGATAATCCCAATGCCCCTCAAAATCAAGATATTGACATATTTAGGAAACCTTTTCCCAACCATACCCCTATCAAAGCCAAGGACAAACAAGCTAAATATTCTCATGATACCCACATGGTCAATATTTTCCTTAATGGACCTATCATCCAACCTACCTACTTTTTCCCCACTTTATATACCAAGGTGGTGAAGTGACTCTCCCTTATTTCAAAGGCCCAAACTCAAGGAGGTTTCTTTTTACTTAGATTCAATCCTAGAGGTTTTAGAATCATCATATCAACCCTTTGGATATCCAACCTAAACAAAAAACCATTCCTATCTCACCATCTCCCCTAACTACAGACTAAGCCACAACTATGGACATCATGCCTAAGGGAGCAAATTTTTCACAAACACCCCTCATAGAGCTATCACCCAGCTCAAACTTACCTCCCTTGCTTGAGGAAATGAACAAGGCTATCAACCCTCTTCCTTAACCCATATGTGTCTCCTTCGTACACCTGCTAACCTAGAGGTTATACTGGTATACAAACCTTTTTCCAAACTCATTCAAAAGATAAGTATGGCTATAAAACTAGACATAGATTGGACCTATTTCTAGAAATAGTTATGGATTCCACCCATCAACAAACCTAAACCTTCTATTATTCCCCTAAATAAACAATCCATCATCTCTCCACCACCTTTTAAACCAATCCAAACTTCTCCCAACACCCCACTCTATCAGTCAACTAAAATAGCTACCACATCACCAACCAAACCTTTCAAAACTCTTGGTGTCTTCCCTCCTCAAAGTTTGGTTCACCCATCCTTGAAAGTAGAATTAAATTCACCCAAACCTATACCTAAGTTTTAATCCACAATAACCAAGAGGATGCAAACATTGAAGGGATGTTTGACTAAGACTATACCTCCCTCTACCTTGCCCTCTATTTTAGGGCCTCACCCTTCCACTTTGCTTAAAAATCAACCCCACTTTAACATATGCCACCGATTGATGTTGATTACACCAGACCACTTATTCTCTAATGCATTAGTCCTTCCTAGATTACCAATATTCAAACCATCAAACTTAGCCATCCCAACTACCAACATACCCAGACCAAAACCATCAACTAGAAACACCACTTTACCTAAACCATCTCTCACCAAACCTATTGCCACCAATATGCCCATCTTACCAACCCAAAAGATGATTCATAAAACTTTATTACCTCTATAAGAATCCTATATGACCATAATTTAAATATTATTTCATAACTCATACTTCACATTGCCTCCTATCATAGCTTTTGATCCTCTAGGTTCAAAGTCAACGTAGTATAATAATCATCAAATCTACTCCTATCACCAGACACTTGGGCATGACATAGATAATTTCAAATCTCTCAGAAGACATTATCCACCAACTATGTGATTAGGATGATCTTTTATTAGATGACTTTCCATCCATTCCTCCACCACTACACCTAATAGCCAGTCACCAACACATTCCTAAACCCCCACTCTTACCACATAGTGATGGAGAATCTACCTCACCCCCATCACACCCTGCCCCTCCATCGATATAATTAATGTGGTCACATGATCATAATAAAAGGATAAATGGAATGCCAAAGTGTCCATTCTATAGACGTAACCACTTACTCACCCTAAACCAAACCAAATCCAAACTTTTGCATCTGTAGCTAAGCCTAAATTCACCATCTTAGGAAATCTAAAGGCTAACCCCTCTAAATCCATGATGAGGATCATCCTTAAACAACTTCACCAAACCCTAGCTAAGATGATCCTCTATGAGCTCATTTCCACCTCACCTCGGCATCATCAGGCCATGTTCAAGGTTATATAAGCCATTAAGGTTAGACCATGAGACTCCCAACCTATAGAGGTATTCATTAGTACTCTCTAGATCTCCACCCTTGTTACCTTCAAGGATTTAGAGATACCTTCTATCCACCCAAAGAATCAAATTACCCTCTTTTTATTATAACCCACATCAACCAAACCTACATCAAATGGGTTATGATTGATAGGGGAGCTAGTATCAACATCATCTCTTCCCATGCCTATGAGAAACTCAAGCTACTAGATAAAGTGATGTATAAAACTTTAAATATCCTTAGATATTTTAATGACACTATGACCACTACTTTGGGAACCATCATCCTTCATATTTGGTTAGGACCTCACACGCTCCCTGAACTCTTCTATATTATTGAAAGTGAATTTTAGTATAATGTTTTACTAGGGATACCTTAGATATAGGCCATGGGTTGTGTACCTTTGACCCTCCATCATTGTGTGAAGTTTGACATGAAGGTCAAGTTGTTATCATACAAGTTAACCCTAGCCCTTTTGTAGCATGTAATATGACCTAGTAACCTAATGAGGTTATCCTACCTCTATCAAAAGAACTAAAAATAACCACCATCAAGCCTTCATCCATGGAAGTTAAAGCCATTACTTCCTCCCCTTCCACTAAGGCATCTACCAGTTCATCTATCCCTATAGACTAGATACCCATCACTAGTCCTTTTGAACCTACCTTCTAATGCCTTACCCTTGGAAAATACTATCTCCTCACCCTTGATGCCCTCCTTATTTGCAATAATATGGTAAAATCAACCACCAACTAAGTTATGACCCCAAAATTGGAGCCATTAACCCCTTGGGGCCTCTAAGCTATAAAAACCAATTTATCTATGAGAGAATTGACAAGCCACTTAACATTTCCACCACTCCCTCTCCACCTCAACCATTCACTTCCACTTTCTCTTATTTGGACAACCTAGACTTTGCCAAACTATACCTTCATAGGTGTGCCTAAAAGGGATTTGGTTTAAGATGATATGAAAAAAAACACACATGTTGAACTTGATTGAGACATGAAAGCCTCATGAGATTCATGGTCTCAGCTTCATTTTACCCAATAATAAGAAACCCAAAACAACTACTTGTACCATTATTGAAAAATAGACCCCTTCTTCAACAACACACCCTCCATCTGTGGGTGAGGATGAGGACATCATCCCACCTAAATTTTTTTATTAGCATGATTACCCTTGACTCCTTAACTTATCAAAAGGAAGGGGCACCCATATCCATCCTGAACTCATCAGAGAAGACTCTCCTACCATTAACACTATTCAGTGTTAGGATGATGATGTTATTCTCACCTACCTTGGTGTACCATATTTCTCCATCCACAAATCTTTACCTTTATAAACCTTAGCCATGTTAAATAAATCTACCATGGATATGAACTTGGTCACTTTAGATAACTCCCATGTCATCAAACTTGGCCAAACCCTCACCCTTGAGGAACTACATGACTTCTTTACCTTCCTCCAAGATCATAGTATTATGTTTGCTTGGTCATATGCCAATATACTTGGTATTAACCTGATCATTTCCACTAACAAAATTATAACCAATCATGATGCCAAACCTATCAGATATAAACTTCATTAAATGCATCCTTTTATAACCCTCTTTGTCAAATAAGAGCTTTAATGCCTCCTTTCTGTTAACTTTATTCAACCCATTGATTATCCCTAATGGGTTTCGAACATCATGCCTATCACTAATGCCATAGGGGGACTACATATCTATGTGTAATTTCATGACCTCAACCTTGCCTTCCCAAATGATAATTTTCCTCTACTTAGCATTGACCAACTTATTGATCTTACAATAGGCCATAAGATGTTCTCTCATGAATGGATTCTTAGGTTATAATTAGATTTTGATTGCCCCTAAAAATTAGTTAAAAACTACATTTACCACCCCATGGGGGACTTTCTATTGCAGATTCATTCCATTTATTCTTAAGAATGTTGGAAAAACCTACCAACATGCCTTGACCAAAATTTTCCATGACCTTATCCATACAATCATCAAAGACTAAGTGGATGACCTTCTCAAGAAGACCAAGCTTTATAAAGACCATTTAGCCATTCTCCAAATTATTTTTGAGTGAATTATTCACTATCACATCTAACTCAATCCTAATAAATGCTTTTTTGGGGTCTTTTCAAGAAAACTTATAGGCTTTATCATTTCCCTTTGAATAATCGAGGTTGACCTGACTAATATTAAATCCATCCTTGAAATGTTACCCCTAACCAATCTTAAGCAAATCTAAAGTTTATAAGGGAAGCTCTAACCCATTTTCCATTTTATCTTAAAACTCTTTGATTGGTTTCAAACCTTACACCACCTCTTGAAAAAATACATCTCTTTCAAGTGGAATGTTGATTTTCAAGAGTCCTTTGATGTAATCAAAGAGTACTTGCTATCTCCACCTGTCCTTACATCTCCTAAGGATGACCACCCTTTTTACCTCTATATCTATACCATAAACCATTCCCTAAGGTTAATTCTTACCCATCGAGATGAACAACACAAATAAAAAGTTTTTTATTACATTATCCAAACACTTGTCAAATACGAGACTTGGTACACACATACTGAGAAACTATGTTTGGATCTAGACTTTATGGCCACTAAAATTTTCCACTACCTTACTAACCACAAAACTTTTATCATAACTAATATCAACCCCCTCAAGTATATGCACTCTAAACCATACCAAAAATAGCATATGGATAAGTGGCTCATACTTTTAGCTAAGTTTGACCTTGAGTTCCTCTAGCAAAAATCAATCAAGAGGCAATTCATTATCAACCAATTAGCTGACACACCCCTAAAAATCACCCAACCTTCCCCTTTTGAATTTATATATGAGTCAATTGTAAGTCTATCTCAAGTGGAATTTACCAATCATGTAACCATGTTTTACGATGGTTCTAAATGTTAGCATGGTGCGGGGCTAGTATCATCTTTATCCCCCTCATTGGTGAACCACTTCTTTTATCATTTAAGCTCAGCTTTGAATACACCAAAAATGTTGTCGAATATGAATCCATAGTAATATGTTTACAAACTACCTTATCCTTAGGATTTAGAATAGTAAATAACTTTGGTGACTCCTAACTTGTGGTCAATAAAGTCAATTGCATTTACTAGTGTAAGAAATAAATGATGTAATTGCATAGACAACTAGTTATATAACTCCTATCCTCATTCAAAAACTATCATATTTAAACCACCCCATGATCCACCAACAAGTATGTTGATACCATGGCTTCTCTTACCTCTCAAATCCTATTGGCACCCTCAGACTCTAAACTATCAGTCATTGTCCGTCACCTCACCAAACCTTCCTATAACAAATCAAACACTCTAACCATCTTTAGTGTGGAATATATGCTACATGACCTTTGGTATCAACAAACCTTTGACTACCTTCACCTTGGTATAGCTACCTCTAGCCTCTCTAGGAAAACCCATCATGCATTTATTTAGAGCACCTCCCATTACACCATTATGGGAGGAATTCTTTATAAATGTGGTTTTGATGCCCTCCTATTTTGTTGCCTTTATGGTCTATAAGTCTCTCATGTTATCAAGGAGACACATGATGGTATCTATGGGGGGAACTTTAGTGGACTCATTCTATCTAAGTACATCCTCTATCTAGGGTATTACTGGCCCACCCTTAACCAAGACTGTTGTGATTATGTGAAAAAGTGTGTCAAGTGTTAACAACACACTAATTTACATCATGTACCTAATAATAGTCTTTGTGTTTCTACAAACTTTTAGGCCTTTTTCATAAGGGAGTTTAAATCTTATCAGTGAAATAAACCCCCACTATTCATAATGACATCATTCTATCATTATCGTGATCAAATATTTTACCAAATGGGTATAAGTTATTCATCTTATCTCAAAAAAATCTTAAAATATTATTGAATTTATTACCCATCACATCATCTGTCATTTTATTTTTCCATATAAGATCATCAATGATAATGGAAAATCCTTAAAAAATAAACAAGTTTAGGGTCTTTATGATGTATTCAACATTGAACATAGTTTTTCATCACCTTATCACACATAAGCAAATGAAAAAGATGAAGCCTCTAATAAAACCCTTAACAACATGCTTACCAAAGTGGTTAATGCCTCGGGTCAAAATTGTCACTTTCACATCCCTTTCACCTTATGGGTATATCATACTAGCATTCAAACCCCTATAGATGCTACACCTTTTTCTCTCATGTTTGGATCCAACACCATATTACCTATTGAAGTCAAAATACCTTCTCTTTGCATATCTTTACATGATCTTATTTTTGAAAATGACTATCATTAGGAAGGTTTAGCTCAACTTGAGCAACTTGATGAGCATCATTTGGCCACCCTTTTCCATCTTTGTGTCCATCAAGAATGAATCAAATGTGACTATAACAAACACTTGAAAGTTCAAGAATTCAATATTGGAGATCTTGTCCCCAAGGAAAATGAACATGTAACTAATATATAGAAAAGCAAAATGGGTAAATTTTCTTTCAATTGTCTTGGACCGTACATCATTACCCATAAGTCAAATCAAGAGATTTTTGTCTATCCTCTCTTGAAGGCAAACCAAAACCTAAGCCTCTCAATACTTGACATTTATGTTCCTTTTATTATTAGATAGGATCACAATCATCATTTTTCTAACTTAAGCTTGTCCCATACAACCATATTAATTTCCATCTTTTGAAGGGCAATTGACTAAAATTGAATCATGTGATTACCTATCATAATTATAGCCTAATATTAAACTACAGATACCACAAATCTATTTATGGCATGATTCCCATAGTACTTCCCATCTCTTTGAGATCAGTTCCTATGGTCATTATCACCTATACCTCCTTTTCACCTCTTGAACCTTCATGTACACTTAGTTTTGCCTTCATAAAGGTAATCCATTGAGCATGTATGAGCAAGTCTATGTCAAGCAAAATATATAAAAATAAATATCAAATAGAAAAAACAAATCATGGGTCATCCTTAGCATTCACAAACTACTCCCTTGAAGAATAATTATTGGAAATTATTCTAAAATTTCCAAACATAAGGTGGACTACTAACTTAAAGGATAGATATCAGAAGGATTTTGAACTAAGCATATAAACTTAAAAAATTTCCTTGAAGGATGGCTAAGTAAACCATTAGTAAAAGATATTAATTTTTTAGAATCTTCCCACATCGATCATCTTCCCTAACCCTCCAGCAAAATCAAAATAAAAAGTAAAAGGGAAAATAAGAGAAAAATCAATTTTGAAAGTCGTAATCAGCTCTCATAAAAGCAATAATCTTAGAAAGCTATAATCAACTCTCCTTAGTAGACTTCTTTCATCGATTAGTCTACACTTTATATATAAACATAGACTTGTTTAAACTACCTCTTTAGACACCTACAAAAAAGGCATACTAGTCCCACTAAAGGTCCCAGTTTCATCCATTCTCCCTCCACATAGCATATGCATGAGACCATGAGCTTATTTGACACAATGTAATTAGGATCCCTATCTATCAGCCTAAGAATTCTAATGTGAATCATTGGAAAGGCTTATTTTTACTAAGCCAATCCAACTTTGGCTTTCATGTCAGTCTTTACCAATGAAAAGGAATCATGTTCAATTTCTTATCTTTTATTAGTTTATGTAAGCCTATCACTATGTGCATGAAAAATAAACATCACATCAAAAGCATGCACATCATGAAATATGTCAACAAGTAACAACATTTATCCATAAATTAGTCAAACATATGTAAGCATATCACAAAAAAATGAGCATCGATCACATCGTATTAACCTATAAGCATGTCATTACACCATCACAAGCATAAACCAAATCAATGAGCAACACATCAGGGCATATACCATTTCCCATTTCACCCATACATACATAAATAAAACCATAACATGTATCCATCCATAACATATCCTATCATAACCATGAGTAGAATCAAATCATCATAACTAACTTTCTAGCACCACATACCTAAGCTACTAAGTGAAACACCATAAACATGAACTAAAACCATAAACCATATTCATAAACCATAAGCATCCATCATACATAAACATAAAAAAAATACATGATATACATCAAATCACCAAAAAATAATACATATAAAAAAGTATCAACTCTCTTTAAAAAACATACATCTTGTTACATTAGTGCATAGGTTGGTATCAAAATAATACATCACAATAATGCATCTAACCATAATCATGGGCCTACACCACTATCACTAGCCCCATCTACACCTGTACCTAATTGTGGTCCCCCTATGACCCCTATTTATCCCACTATAGAATCCCACTAGCCTATACTATTTGTCGATGACCCACTGAGCAAGCTCACTCTATACTCTGTATACCTCATAACTTGGGGTAGCTAGTCTAATACCATCACCTCATAATATCTAAGCTCTACCATGGTAGCTATATAAAATGCTTAGGGAATTATGTCTGATGGCTCTCCTACTACTATTGCACCTACCTCAACCCTTTATTTGAGTCAATATCTCTCACCTATAATGGTGATGAGATGACCCTATAATGCTTGAATTTAGCCCTATAATGTGGCCATCTATCCTTATAGAGCCTAGACCTGAGCTTAGGCCATGGCCAAAGCTACCCTTACCTTTTCACCTTACCTCTTTAGATCTACAACCATCAATTTTACCCCTCCATCATCTCCACCAACATCCATAACTACATAGATAGGCTAGTACCAATCCAGGTATTCATATATATACCATGCATCATCTATGACAGCCCTAATAAGAAGCTTCTCAAATCCACTAGCCAAAACTATCTTAATAAGTTGGGGCATTGATAACTAGACTTTTGAGTCCTACCTCCTATACCATGGATGTAGACCTAGTACACCCTATAACAAGCTAAACTAGTATTATACTTGATCAAAGGGAATCAAATAAATCTCACCCTCTCAATGGCATACTATCCACCTATAGTTATATGTAGTAAGGGTCTCCCTCTTGTAGCCTGACCAGATATAGAACTATAGGTATAGTCCTTATATGATGTCCATAACTACCAATTGACCTAGGGTAGCACTAAACCACTCAACATCATGTGCTCCACCTCCAACCCCTGATGCATCATAGTTATCCCTCCACCTCATAAATCTAACAAGGAACTCTAATTACATGTACCCCATCCATGACAATCCTGTAGGCCTTAGAACCTAGATGTCCTCATAAGCCTAGTAGTGTAGAACATGCCCACATTGATGCCATACCATCTGTGGTATCTGAATTCCTATAGCTCTTTATAACTCTATACCAACAACACTAAAAACCACTCAAATATTATCCTCCCAAGAAATAACTCAACACAAATAGCTAGTAATACATAGAGGAATCTCCCAATGCTAGAATTTAGAACCCCAAAGTAAGTAACTATGATCATCAAAATCATCATAAGTCTCCTCTACTTAGGATCCTTCTCATATAGTGTTATATAACTAAATCATCCAAAGTACTAGTGGACTTGGTCACTATCATCTCCATATAGGTACTCAACATACTCATCCTACTCCTCCTACTTAATATGGTAGAGTTTCTTACCATGTAGTGGGAGTCAATTGATCCTATGGTCATCCTCTATGAGAATAGTCATCTCCTTCGTCAATAACATAAAGGTATTAGTAACAGAATCCCATCTCTTGATGAGAACTACTATCATGGACACATCCCTAGGCATGTGTTGGTAGTGCCTCATCCCTCTTAGCCCTACTACCTCCATATGTACCCAATCATTAGTATTCATGCCCTTGAGAGAATAGGGAAGATCCATGACACATGATCATGTATTTGTATCTACTCTTGAGCCTATACCAAATCAAAATGCCTAGCTTAGACCTTAACTAGTCTCATCTACCCTATCTTTTAAACTTGCCCCTAACCCTAAGCTATTTGACCTAAACATAACCATAACCCATTTAACCCTTGTAACAAACCTATTTGACCAATATTTAGGCCTCACCACTTATCTTAACCCTAACTATTAAACTTTTAACCTTAAAAACCATACCTAAGCACTAAACACTTTTAATAACCCTACCCCATCCTAGTTAACCATTGGTGATCATGATAACCATCGATGATTGGGGACACTTAGTTTATAAGGTGTCAAATGTCGATGGTCAGATCTGATCATAGATGATCACCTATGGGCATTCTAGGGATAAAACATTTGAAACCCCTAAGGCCAAAAATAATGAGTAAAATTGAAATACAACTAGCCTAAGCACTCTAACTATGTCACATGCTATATAAATCATGCATCCACCCTAACAATTTGATTCTTTACCCACCTTATTATCCTAAAACCCCCAAAATCTTACTTAGGGCATGCAAGCCCAAACAAAAAATTTGTAGACCTACCCCCCATGTAAATATAATAAACAATAAAATCAAACCTATCTACTAATTTAATGCACCCCTACATCATTTAATGACCTATTCTATGGTCCAAGCCCTCTTAAAGGTGTTCAACCATGTCCTTATGCTCCCTACATCCTTGACCCATAGAATCTACCACACACCTCTAGCTAATGAGCAATGCCCACCTTAGCATGAGAGTTGATTATAAAGTGCCAAAATTACCCAAAGATTGGTCAAACAAAGCATGGCAATAAAAATGACAAAGTGCCTTTTATTTTTTCAAATTTTACCCCCCAAGATTTTAAGGTTTTCCCTAACCATTGATGATCAAGGTGACCATAGATGGTCACCTTTTGGGGACCCTAACCATCAATGCTCAAGATACCCTAAAAACCCAATTTCACCTTTTACCTATAACCTACACATTTCAAGTGATTTACCTTAATATTTTACCTATTTTTAGAGATGACTTTCTCCCACCAACCTAACCACCTCATCACCTCACTATTGGTCTCTTTTGGCCCATCTATCATGCAATTTTGTGACACTTTTTACCTAGTCTTTTGACCATAGTGACAACATTGCCATGTTGACCCTTTTACATTTTAACACCACCTTGCACATATCGACCCACTTATGTCTCATAGAGAGAACTTCTACCTTGGATACCCATTACACTTGACCCATTTGTGTTTTCCCTTAGAGCACTTCCTACCTTGGATACCCACATGATACATATAGATTTCTTAGGATACTTGTATTTACAAGTGTTCCTAGTCACCACACCTATAGGCAATCACATAGTTCACTTGTCACTTGTCTTTCTTAGCATTGACCATTATTTTTACAAACATTGGTAAACTTTTCTATGCATGATCTTGGATATCGCTCCTTTTTGTCACATTTTATGCACATGTTTGTGTCTCAAATGCTCAACCTCATGTCACCACCTCATGACTCACCATTTACCACTTATCAAAATTGTACTTGCTTCACCTTCACCTCACCAAATCTTAATTTGAGTGGGAACACCTCCTTCCACTCTTAAGGAAATAAAACCCTTAACCCATACTCTATTTTTATTTTGCATCTCATTCACATAAGCTACACAATAAAAATGGACAAAATATAGACACTAGAAATCTACACACATATGATTCTAAATGTCAAAGATACCCATAGACCTACCCTAGGCCCCCTTGGGACCAACCTATACCTATTAGGCTTAAACCAACAAATTTACACTCAATTTCATCTAATTGAATAACCCTAGCTTTCAAAACCTTATCTTTGTGGACCCTAACCATCAATGGTCAACCTTGGGGACCCATGATTGTCAATGATTAGGATCTACCTTCTCACAAAGAGCATGCAAGCTATACCAATATTTTTCTAAATATAACTTGTCTAATTTATGTTAAGAGCCTTTACATGCACAAATTATATTTAGATGACCTAGTTATACCTTCACTTTCACCTCTTGTTTATGCCTATAAGACTGAGAGGTCTGAGAGGTCAAATCCATCTACAATAATTATTAGGAACTCAAGCACTTAGGAACTTTTATTTTGTAGTTCAATCATGTCAATCAATGTCATCAACATTATAAAGTATTACAAACTATTTTATTGAGATCCAACCTGTCATCACCTCTTAACCAAGACTTGAAGTACTGTTACTCTATTGGAATCAAGTTAGATTCCACTAATAGGATAACTTCATCAAGCACCCACCCAACTAACTTCTAGTAAGACAAGTGTTTATTTATATATATTCACATGCCTTTATTCCATTTTGTAATCAGTCTAGCCCATTCCCAATTCTTATAATATATTTAAGGAATCCTTTCATATTCTATTGATCAAACCTAGAAATACACAGTCAACCACTAATGGTTGTACCCCAACAACTGACAGTTAGGCATAACTACTGATGGTTACCCCAACTATCGATAGTCACCAATGGCATAAAAACTAGGAAGCTAATTTCACCTACCCACACCCAATCAAATCTAATTTTCTATGTTTTTAACCACTCACAAGCCCCTTTCAGTTTTTGAAGCATACCCTAACTCTTTAGCAGTAGTATTAATTAGTCTATTACTAATTAGATCATTTTTAGTCTATTTTTCTAGCAATACTTTATTTTATTCATTTCATTTCCTTTTGATTATTAATGCAAGTAACTTCTTTCTAGCTTTATCAACTTGAGTATTTGAAATGTGTGGATTGACAACCCTTAAAGAAGCTCTCACTTCTGGGATATAACTATCACTAGGCAATCCACCCAACTATCTATCTAATAAACAATTTTGATTTCATTATTTATTATCTAAAGGTCTTCCTCCCAAGCCAAAGAGGAGCTCTTCACAATATTTTGATTCAATACATGCACAAACAAATAGGTTTTTTCAACCATACTCATATCAAGTTTATTTTCTATCTTTCTTTATAACTTAAGCAAAATTTTACATGAAATAAATAGATGTAATTATTTCAAAATCTTAGTGAAAAATCTTATAGATCAAGGGGAATTGTAATTAGATAATCCTAATTCCCCCATAGAACAATCTATAGATATATTTATGCATCCATTCCCCAATCATGCCTCTACATCAAAATCTATGCAAGCTACATCACGATCCACATCAAAACATAAGACTCATGTAATTAATACCATATATGACCATCTTATACCTAAATAAGATGATTCTCTTATCCTTGATCTCCTCATAAGAGACACTTTTAAACTATCCCAACCAAGCAAAGATATCCCACAAACTTCCTCTAGTTTGTTAGATCTCATTGTTTAAGATCCATTCAAAGAATCCATATCTAAAAGAACTCAAGAACTAAATGAGGAAAATATTATTAAAAAGAAATTTTATGTAGACATTTTATAAAACTCATGTACTATTCCTTACATCATTTTAATACTAACATCTAGTATACGTATTCTAACTATTATGTTAAGTTCCTAAAGAAATTGCTATGTTACCTCATAATATCTCTAGATTAGTTCCCCCACTAATAGGGAGGCACTAAATCATAAAGAGATTAAGGAAAAAGTTGTAGATACTATAAACAAAAATCTTGAAGCCTGAAGGGGAAAATCTTTGCAACATCCTCCTATTAGGATTAAACTCCATAAAGAGGACATCCCTGCAACTCCTAAATAAATACAAAAAGGAAAAGTGACACTACCCCCTATTTAGACAAGAATTTATATACTAGGATCCCATCCTTTATCTAAATTGAAAGATACTATTATATAATACACCTCTAAAACACATGTAACATCACAACAAAATTTCCTCACTATGGTCATGTTGATACATAATCCATTAGAACCCCTACTACCCTCAAGGTTTAGGTGTAAAAACTTACCCTAAACATAAAGTACCTAAAATAAGGACTATTCAAATAGATATTTTAAGAGGCTAAGGTTCAAGGTCATGAACCTCTTCTCCACCAGTACCCCAGAGGATGGAAAAGCTAAGTCAAGACCCATTGAAGGGATTTTATTCTAATACCCTTGATTAGCTTATCCAGACCTCTTTAACCATCTTATTTCTTTTAAAGCCTATTAGTCATCATATTCATAAGCCATAATGGTATAGAGAAAATAAGACATGCACATACCATCGAATATTATGGAAAACATAGAAAGTTGTAATGTATTAAAGGTCATAGTCTAAAATCTATTAGACAAAGATGATCTCTTGATAAAACACTCTAAAGTTACATCCACTAGAATAAGCTATAAATGAGGAAAAATCCTCTGATAGAGCCCAACACCAATCTCTCCCCCTATATGAGGATGATGTTGAGAACACAATGAATCCCCCTCTATTCTACATAGATGCAGTACATATATCCACACAATCCCAAACTTAGTGTTATAAGACCCACAATCATGAAAAATCTAAAATGGTTATTTTTAAAGCACTCACCCCTATCATAAATAGTCTAAAAATTTTACCCCTAAACCTAAATTATCCATTTTAGGAAAGCCACAAAATAATAGTGCTTTAAAGCTCTTTAAAATATTTATTCTAAAGTAACTACATCAATTGTCGATCAAGATGTCCTTATATAAATTTATCCAGAACTCTCCATAGTATTGTGAAGCCATGATATAAGCTTTAGAAGATATTAAAATACAAGATGACAAGCCCCAACCATTGGTGGATTTCATTTCATCACTTACAAAACCCTTATCCATAACATTTCATAATTCAAAGATACCACCTTTATAGCTAGATAACCAAGATCCTACCTTGTTTATCACTACCCAAATAGATCAAACTTGAATTAAAGGAGTCATGATAGATAATGATGCTAGTATAAACATTATCTTTTCCCATGAATTTAAACAACTTTAGATAGTGGTAGTCAAATCACCTACCATTCTATGAGCATTAAATGATACTATTATACCTATGTTATGAATGGTATTACTTCACATTCAAGTATGTGTGTAGGTTCTTCCTAAATTGTTCTATGTTATTGAAGGATAATTTCAATATATCATCCTCTTAGGACATCCATAGATACATTTTATGTGATGTGTCCCCTCTACATTTCATTGGTGTATTAAATTTGAACATGAGGTTAAAATCCACAAAATCCCATTTGAGCCCCATCCCTTTAAAAACTATAACCTTACCTTTCAACATAATGAGGTCCCAATTTTATTATAAAGTGCTACCCCATCCTCATCCAATGAAGCATCCACTAACACAATGATCCCTACATCTAGACTTGGTAAGTAATCCATTGATCCTACCACTCAATAGCTTTCAACCAGAGAGTATAATTTATTAAAACTTAATACAATCCCTACTCTACAAGAATATGGACATTTTAATAAACAACCAACTTATTATTTGAATCTATGGTAAACTATTCCCTTTATCCCACCATTCCTTTACACCCATCTAATCTATGAGGGATTATACCAACCTTCTTTAGCCCCTTCTGAATAAACTCATGCTAAACCATTTACATCTAACTTTTCATTCCTTGATAAACCTTGTTTATAGAGATATATCTACAAATATGTGCTTAGAAATGTTTTGGTATGAGACATTACGAACAAGGCCCACATGAGATTGTATTGGGGGAGTTTTAAAAACCCCATGAGAAACATGGCCTTGGCTTTAGCAAAATAACCCAAATCCTCCCTAAAGATTAATATTCCTCCATCCCTAAAGAGGACATACCATCCCTTCCATTTGACACTCGTTCCTTGAGTAACAACATCAAACAAATTCCACCTAACTTTTTTATAATAACACCATTTTAGTAGAGCCTCTCATCTATCAGTTTAATGGCATGTTTTGAACTATTCCTTAATCCTACCCTAACATGATAGGGTAAGATTTTCTTATGATCCCTATTCTTCAGTGCTAGGATGATGGGCCAATCTTAACTCATTTAGGTGCTAATAACTCCCATATGCATAAATAACTCCCATCATAAACCTCTAGTCTTCTAAATGAGGCCACCATTATTGTTAACATAATATCCTCAAAGACTCTGCACATCATTAAGTTCAATGAATCCTTAGATACCTAGGAGTGTGAGTATTTCACTACATTTTAAATTTATCATAGTGAGGAATTCACTTGGTCCTATAGTGATATACTTGGTATTGATCCTATCATTATCATCCATAAAATTCTTATATTCCTCGATATTAAGCCTATCAAGGAAAACATTTAGAAGATGCATCCTCACATTATCCTCTTGGCCAAAGAAGAGTTACAGTGCCTCCTATCCATTAACTTCATCCAAGCCATTAATTACCCTCAATGGTTATCTAACATCATCCTTGTAATATAACTTATAGGGGGGATTTTCCTTTGTACCAACTTTAGAGACCTTAATCACTCCTATCCAAAGGATGATTTCCCTCTCCCCAATATTGACCAGTTAGTAGATTTAACTGTTGGACATGAAATGTTATCACTAATGGATGGTTTTTCTATATATAATAAGATCTTTATTACACCATAACACTGACATAAGAACTCATGTATTACTCATTAGGGGACTTTCTACTATTGTGTTATGGCTTTCAGCCTAAAGAATGCAAGAACCACCTATCACATATCCATGACCTACATTTTCCATGATATTATCCATACAATTTTGTATGATTTTTTAGATGACCTCCTTGACAAATCAAGGTTTTGAAAACAATACCTTTCCATTCTAAAAGTTATTTTCAATTGCTTAATCTAGGTTTTACATCCATCTAAATTCCAAGAAATGCATTTTAGGAGTATTGATGGGTAAGATCCTAGGCTTTATTATCTCCATCCATGGGATATAATTCAAACTTTCCAAAATCAAATCCATCTTAGAAATGCCACCCCCATCTAATCTCAAGAAGCTTCATAGTTTACAAGGTAAATTACAATCAATCCATCATTTTATCTCCTAGTTATCCAATAATTTTCAACCTTTCCATCAAATTTTAAGGAAAGATATCTACTTTAAGTGGGATTCTAGTTTTCAAGAGGATTTTAAATATCTTAAGAGCTACCTTCTCTCATCACTAGTTCTCATTCCTTCGAAAGAAGGATAGCCATTCTTCTTGTATATTTATGCTATTAACCATGCACTTAGTGCTATGTTATCCCATCATGATGAAAAAAATAAATATTAGGCTATGTACTATATCATTTGTATATTTTTTGAATATGAGACACATTATTCTCATACTAAAAAGTTGTGCCTAGCTCTAGTCTTTGTCGCTACTAAGCTATGACATTATCTGATCAATCATTAAACTTACATTGTTATGAATACTAATCCCTTAAAATTTATGCACTCTAAGCCTTAAAAAATCATGAATTTCCAAATGGATTATGCTTTAGATGGAATTTTATCTAGATTTTATCCATTAAAAGTTAGTTAAATGTCAAATCATTATTGATCAGCTTGTTGAGTTGTCTCTTTCTGATAATCAACTAGTTAACTATGAATTCTGAGATGAATCTATATCCTCCACATTTTAAATATATCCATAATATAAAATGACTCTTTTATTTTATGGATATAAATTTGAACATGGTGGGGGTGTCATAATCATCCTCATTCTTCTTGGTGGACACCTATCTCTCTATCCTTTAAACTTGATTTTGATTGCACTAATAATATGGGAGAGTATGAGGATTTAATCAATGGTATCTAAACCACCTTAGCCCTAGGTATTAAAATGATAAATATATATGGTGATTATTATATCATGTTTAACCAAATAAAATTAATATATTAGTGTAAGAATGATACTCTTCAAAAGTATGAGACATTAGTTGATCAATTGCTAGCCACTTTTGAGCATTATGTGATCCAAGCCACCCCTTGATCAACCAACACATTTTTTGATACTATGGCTTCCTTGGCCTCTTTTATCCCATCCTCATCTCAATAATCTAAGTTTTTCATCCTCATTCATACAATTAATCAACCTTCCTATACCAAAACTAACCTTCCATCCATCCACAATGTGTAAGAAAATCCATCAAATCTCTAGTATTCATAGATATTTTATTATTTATCTAGGGGGATTACTCCAAAAATATATATATATATATATATATATGCTAAGCAAGGATTTTAGAATCATGTCACCCATTTTTTCAAAATAGGGGTATCATTTACAAGCATGGTTTTGAAGACATTCTTCTTCATTGTCTCCAAAATAATGAAGTTACCCTCGCTATCAAAGAATCTCATGATGGATCATGTGGAGGAAATTTTAATGGCCATGTTATTTATAAAAGAATATTATGATTAGGCTATTATTTGCCTACTTTAAATCAAGATTATTGTGAGTAGATTAATAAGTGTGTCAATTGTTAATAACATGCCAACTTATCTTATGTCCCTAGCCAAGCATTGCAGGTTAGCCTAAGACTTTTGGCCCTTCTCCCAGTGGGGGATTGATATTATAGGTAAACTAAATACTAAATCATCATAGAATCATGGGTTTTATCATTACCATCACTAAATATTTTACTAAGTGGGTAGAGATTATCCCTCTTATCTCAACCAAAGTAGATAAATCATTGAATTCATTACTCAACATATAATTTATCACTTTGACATCCCTCATAAGATAATCATAGATAACAAAAAATAATTTAAGAATAAAAAGTTTCAAGATATCTATGATTATTTTAGCATTAATAATAACATTTCCTCACCTTACTATCCTTAAGCTAATGGATAGGCTAAGGCATATAATAAGACTCTAGTTAAAATCCTAACTAAGGTCGTTGATAAAGCATACAAGAATTGGCATTTGCATGTTCCCTATGCCTTATATTCTAAACTAGTATTTTAACCCATATAAGTGATATAACTTTCTCCCTAGTCTATGGTACTAAAGTTTTACTTCCTATCAAAGTTTAGATTCCTCCACTTCACATATATTTTAAAAATATCATCTTTAAGGATGACCTTCATCAAGAAAGATTAGCCCAACTTAAAATCCTAGATGAGTATAAGTTGGATTCCCTTGACCATATACCTATATATCAAAAATGAATTAAACATGCCTATAATAAACATTTAAAACAATGGATGTTTAACATTGGTGACCTTGTCTTAAAATAAAATCAACATGTAACTAATATGGAAAAAAGTAAAATGGGAAAATTCACTTCAAATTGGCTCAGACCATATATCATAACCCATAAGTATAGATCTAAGGCATACAACTTAGCCACTATTGATGTAAAATCAGAGCAAGAACCTCTTAATTCCTTAAATTTGTGTCCTTTCTATTTTCAATAAATCTTAATTACCTTTGGTCTCCCTAGTTTTATCTCTAGGTTTCATATCCCTATACCAAATAGTGATATATAGAGGTATACAGTTATTTGGTAGAATTACCTATTATTAACCTTAAATATGAATATCCCATCTCTATTCTTAGAATTATATATTTGGATTAGATTCACCTATAATAGGAAGGAGCTCCAAATGATTATTCCTAAAAATCCCTCCCTATTACTAATTCCTTTTGAGAATCAGTGTTTTATCTTATATATCTAAACTTTGGGAAATTATGATAGGATACTTAAGGCCAATCCATAAAACAAAAATATCAATGGGATCAAAATCAAAAGTAAAACATCTACTAAAAAAATAAATCGACATGAATAGACTGCTCCCTTGAAGGACAACTATGTAAATCCACAAAATCTATAAAGCTATATCAAAAGCACAGACTAATCTCTTGAAGGACAACTATTTAAAAAAATATATCTTAAAATATAGACCACTCCCTTGAAGGACATATATCATACATAATTTATCCTTAGAAATCTTCTTGCATTGATCAACTTTATTTAATTTAGTAGACTTACCACATTAATTAGTCTACATGGATAGGCACACATGGATTCTAGGATAACCCTTACTTTTAGGTATATAAGATAGAAACATCTTCTTCATAGAGTATATTTTTGTCACATCCTAAAATAAATTCAATACGGATGTAACTTAATAGACCTAAGTTACTAGGGTTATAATTATCATTGGGTTAAGGATGCATGTGCGTCACTTTTAAGTGATTTACTTTGGGTCATGATATGAGCCAATAAATGATCATTAAGACCTTTGTAAATTAATTACAAAACTATCCTCATATATTAACTCTCTGAACATCCAAATTAGTAAGTTACAATTTGTGTCCATTAAAATCATAATCATAACCATTAAATCACAATCCATAAACCATTAATCATAATCCATAAACATTACTTAGTATCCAACATCATAAATCTAAATCATAATTTACAACATTTTAAATCTATAATACATACATAGAACTTACAAAGACATAATCGAAATTAAATATACATCCATAAATACATAGCTAAAATCCATAATCTATATAATTCATATCCATTTTAATCATAAAAAATTAATATACACATCAAAATCCCATCTGTATCAGTAATCCACAATCAATAATATAAGCATGATCCATAAAATATTTGATAAAATTTAAAATCCATCTAATTACATCAAATAACAATTCTTAATCATAGTAATCTAATCTAATCCATCACATGTAAAAACCTATAATCTAATCACATCACATATAAACCTATAATCTATCCATAATCCTATAAATAACTATATCTCTAACAATATAACTTCCATCACATAATCCATAATCTATCCATAATCCATAACAATCCATAACTCTAAAACTATAATCCATCACATCATATAATCTATAAACAATGTAAGCATCCATAACATAATACCTAAACCAATAATCCATAATATCCATAACCATAAGCATACATACATAAATAATAAAATCATCCATAACATCAATAAAACATAATAATCCATACATCCATAAACATTAATAACACAATAAATAAACATGATACACATATACACACATATTTATAAAAGATCAATGTACATTAAAATGTCTATATACATGTCCATGGCTCTCTATCTAGTACAAGTGAATATATATACTTGTGGATATATTATGTGAACTCTAATCTACTCAGATGAATGCTCAATATAACTCCACTCCCATCTCTACCCCCATATCCATCCTTATCTCTCCTTCGAGTGACACTCCCCATATCAACTGAGTTTGTGTGCATGTAGCTAGAGGACCTACCCTATCTAGTTATGTAGGTCACATAGCATAGAGTCTTTGGTATTTGATCTAGAATAATCTACTCATAATATCTCAGCTTCATCACTATTTACATGTACCAATCAATGCTAATAGTCACTGCTAGCCTCATGCTCAACCCTATAACCTCTCCAGCAACCTTACTGAGGAATCTCTCTCCTCCTCCCTCCTCATTAGGGTCTCCATATTTACCCTATATCTATCTTACTCCTCCACCACCATGTCATGACTAATTTACAAAGAATCAAGCCCCACATGTTAATTATCTAGTTGGGTTTGCACTATATCCCAGTCTTTCCACACAACAATCAGTGCCCCCTACACTATAGTTATTTGTCCCTATAAAAAGGTACATTGTAACCTTAGTGTATCAATCTTCATGATAATATATCCTACATATATATCTTCTTCCTCTATTTCCTCCTCTTTACCCCCATCTTCTCCCTTAACCACCTCATCTCCCATCTTATCACCAGTCTCTTCATCCATCTCCTTAAAATCAACCTCCTCCTCTAACTCCTCATCCCTTCCTCCCTATCATGGATGCACCACCCTATCTTGTCACACTACCTACTACTCAACCCACCAAGCTGTATATGTGGGAGTTTACCCTACATCCTCTACATCCTCCCCTGCTACTACCTATTCCTCCTCTATTGGGACATATCCCATCACTAGTCCAGGTAGTTCCCACTCTGTCTCATCCTACCTATATATATTTGAGGCATAGGTTATGTCCTATACTAGTCCAAACTACCATTATAATTGGCCAAAATTAAGGTACTCCTAGTAATCTATCCTCTTCCATGTAACTGACTACTTCCTCCATAACCCTGTCAACTCTACCTCTACCCCAAACCACTCAAGAAATCATAGATAAGGCCTCTAGATGATGTTATTAGCCCTCAAACCCTCTATAACACCCTTATATTAATCTAAGTCCCTGACAACTCTGTATGTAAATCTTTGTGATAGGTCATCCTTCTAACATAAGAATGTTATATTATAATTTATTTCATATCAATGTATCCATATGGTACTGATGGGCCACACTATCCTAATGTGCTCATATGCCTATCACTATAGTAAAAGTATAACATCCAAACCATAGTTTCCAAACCTATATCTCACTATAAATCTATGCCAGTAAGGTGGATGCTGATGTAAATAAAGTGTGATGTTGTATCATGTTTATAACCACACCTATCAAGCTACATAGAAATCTCCTTCCATCTAAGTCTAGTAGTGCATAGCATGATATTGATAGAATCATCATAATCATCGTGCCTTTCCCTATTATATCAGTTTTGTAGAGAGGTTTATTATTAAATATCCCCACAAAAAATTTAATCCCCTCTACATCACCATCATAAGGCATCTCAAAGCTAATCCTCATCCCTAATAATCCATGGGTACTATCAATGTTCCCTACACCAAAATTTTTAAGATCTGGTAGATGTCCTCCTTAGTGATGGTCATCTTAATGATCAGGAGTTAGAAGGTCCCAATCATGGCATCCTACTACTCTATTAATGATACTAGTAATCCTATGTCTCGTTAGATGCATCAGTAATGACATACTTCAACCAAGCCTATGACCTTTAGGTGGGCCTAGTCATCATCACTTAGTTTAATTCATAGTCCCTCTAGTAGTGGTGGCACTCACTCTTACAGTCATATTAGACCTTGTGCCTATCATCAATATACCCTATAAGCCTAAAAATCTCTAAAACACTCTAACTTATCCTGAACCCTAGATCTATTTTAAGCTCTTCCCATTTTATGTGAATTGACACTGATCTCTTATGGATTAATGTTATTATGCATGGATTGGTGTTGTTTCATTAAAATGATGATGATTCCCTATGAATCATCACCGATTCACTAGGGAATGGGTACCAATTCTGCAACACCATATCCCCATAACCTAGAATAAACCTAACTTCCAAAAAGCCTACAAATTTTTAAAAATAAAAAAATTAGAAAAATTAATTAACCTACCTCATCTTGTGAGTGTCATCATCATCATCATAATCTACTACCACTAGTCACCATCTCATTTTATAGTACTTACATCATTTAAAATATCAAGAATCATTTGGGTTTATCAAATAGTAAATGATCCCATTTTTGCATCAAACTTGACTATATACCTAAATGCAAATTGGTCTTGATCCATTTTAGATTGGCACCATTTCAGTAGATTATCACTGATTCCTTTTAGATCAATGTTAATTGGCCCTTTTTATACTATTTGTACTCTCACATACATCCAACCCTACTCCTTAGCTTTATCTTGGTTCTTTGCCACATCTATCCTATTTTTTGACCTATATAATTTTATTTTTGTGGATTTTGACCCGTTGATAGTCCTACAGCCTTTATAAGGCATGTACTCTTTTTGGGTAGCTCCCCTTAGTGGGTCATCCTTAAGACAACTATCTAGAGGTAACACACACACCATGTAGCACATTGGGTGTTTTGGTCAGCTAACCCTATCACTTTCTCTCTTGTTTATCATTTATTAAGCACACCTACTCATATTTGTGGCATCTAATTATAAGATTTGCCTTGGGGCATCTTTGCCTATATTACCTTACATCTTGCTACAAAACATGTGTTTCATGTTATGTATCCATATTTATTTGAGACTATCTATTCTTTATTCATCCCATCCATTATTCCATTTTTGAAACATGTTGCTCGCTACTTATCCTCCACTAACTCCCATATTGAGGGGGGATACCTTCTCACATAAACTTTGGGTAGTGAACCTTTCATAGTTTTTGTCTCATGGCACATATTCCATATTGCTCCACAAAAAGGTGAAAATGTAGACACTATAATTTTATACCCCTAAGGATGATTAACTAAGTATCATAGGTCCTATTAATTTAAATCCCCTAAATAAAACCTATCCCAAGGTTTAGATTATTTACGATTTACTAACCTGGTAAATAGCCTTTACTTTTACCACTCCTAACCTCCTAAACCATTTATAACCTACGAATCTACCCCTATAACCATTTTATCCTTTCATGGAGTAGTTACTAACAACTCCACTAATTTCCAAGCTATTATCACTTGTAGTTAAAAAAAAAAAGGCCCTATTTTGGTTGAATCAGTGCTTATTCTCTATATCAGTGTCAATCCATAAATATATAGCCTACCTTTGCATATTGGACTAGAAAATTTAGAGATTTGAATTTATATTTTAATTATTAGAGATTTTTTAGAAGTCCTAACAATACTTTGTTGGATTTTCAATGCATCTAGTCATATCCTTTGTGTAACTTGAGTAGCTACCTGTACCTTTAGAGGAGTTTCATTCTACTCACAAGCCATTTAAAGGTAAGTATTGTATAGTATTTTATCATTATCTTTCAATTGATATTCCTTTATCTATCTATTTAATCATTGAAATATTATTAGTACCCCTTTGTATCCATTTATGAGCCTCTATTTGCAAATATGTCTCATTCTACTCTTTATTTTCTTAAACTCAACCATAGAGAGAATCAACACCAATTTGTTTTGAATTAACACTGATTCTACTAATCAGTATCGATCCTATAAGGATTGAAATTGATCTACTATGTTTAAATCATAGACTCTAAGACCTTAATCCTTTTCCTCTATTTTCAATAATTTTATTGATTACTTCTATTTGAACATGGCCTTTTACTTGTAGATGACTCTACCTAGTTTAGTTTATGATGTAACCAACATCATTGATCTCCCCATAGTTTCCCAACCTTTATTTGTAGATCAGAGTGACATAGCCTTTAAGATATCCCTTTATTCCATAATTTATTCACCCTCTCATGAAGCCACTAAAGAATTATTAATTGTTATTGAAGATGATGTAAATTTTATTTCTACTTATTGGGAAGAATATTTCATTTTGTATTATTGTATTAATTGAGGAAGAAAATATGAGTTAACATTGTAGTCACAGCATTTATCTATTTATTTTGTTAATTACATTAAAAATGGATTTACATACTTTAAAGGAAATGTACCACTTCCTGGAACTAATCTTTGATCAGGCAATCCACCCATCTCTTTTATTAATCTATTTTTGTCAAGTATTCACATGTGTGTAGGTTAACCTTCCCAGCCAAAAAGGAGTTCTTACTATCACTAGATTCAAGCGGTGTAAAATTTCTTCTGATCTATAGGTATTCTCCATAAACCATATTTTATTTTGAGAATTTAGTAAGTAATATTTAATTCAAAATAAAATGAAAAACTACTTAAATAATATGAATAAATTTAAGGTCAATTATGTAGCCCAAGTATTATATTTTCACAATTCCAAAAGTAATTTTTTTAAGTTGGATCACAAATTATTTTTTCATAGATTGTCTAAGATGCATGATATATGCTCTAAATTCTCCTCCAAAATGTTGTTAAAGATAAGGATTCCATTCAAGTATAATATGATGAATGATTTAAGGTAAGGATTAAGTAAATCATCCATCAAGCACATGAATGTCATGGTGTATTGATTAAAATGAAAGGAATAAATAGCCATTCATACAATACCTCCATAGAAATTAATGTTTTATTTTAGAAATCATCAGTATGGAATGAAATTTGATAATAAAATATTTTAAATGATTTTGGATTTATTGATCTAAACAAGAAAAAATATTGAGTCTAATTATACTATATACTATATCCCTAAATTAAGCAAATATGATTTTAATAATAGAGTAAAATTGATTTATTTTTATGTAATATTTATGAAAATTACCTAAAATATATGGTAATTATCTTATTTATGATATGTTAAGGTCTATGGAGATATAAAGTAATTAGGAAGCCTTTGTAGACACTTTGTGTTAACTCAAATCAATAAAAATATAGTGAAATTTAGTAGGGTAGGGTTGATGATAGATGGATGTTTATGGTGGTTGGATTTATCTAGGACACATGAACAAGTATGTTACAATTGGGATCATTATAAATCTATCTATAAATGGTTCCTATGCATTCATATTTATTTAAACCAATGTGATCAACTTATTTTTCATTTTCATTATTTGAAACTCTAGATTTCACCATTTAAATTTAATTGAACTATAAAAATGGGTTAGATAATATGGATTAAGTTGATCTCTATAACTTACATTACATATATTAGCATTTCCTAAATTACAATGATCCTAAGGGGCTTAAAGGGCATGTAGATATCTCATTTAGTTGAGTTTGTGCAATCAATATAATACTAACATGTTGTGTATTCCTATGTATGAATTTAAACACTTGAAAAACTATGATTCTAAGATTGAAATGGTATTCAAACTTGTCTTAGGGAATAATTATATTAGGGTTTTTATATTTGTAAACTTAGAGTAGTTTCTCTCAATGTAAAAAGTGTATTCTAGCAACAAATAAGTTATTGTTAGATAAGTGTTGGATATGAATAAGATTAGGCTTGACATGAATATATAAGTATTTTTTTTAGGTAATTGCATCCAAACCAACATTAAAAACATATGGGTTGACCCAAATTAAGCATTTAAATTTTGGAAAATAGATAGTATAGGGTATAGATGAGCTAAACTAAGATAGGAAAATTTGGTGGATAGATCCCTATGACTATGACTAGAGGTATCTAGAAAGTAATAAATAATGAGATGAGATTATGATATAGTATAATTAAGAAAATAGTATATTTAGGTAGAGACTAGTGAAATCTTGTGTAACAGTAATAACACTTTGGGAAGGTTAAAACCATAACTAAGATAATGGTTAAGTGTTACATCCCAATTCCTGACCATGTAAACTTGCTAGATTATCCATGGATATCTATAGCTCACAAATTCAGATTTGGTTATATTTATAACTAAGCTTTAGATTTATGTTATTATTGGATATTAGAAAGTTTCTTAGTTAGATAATTATACATGATTTATTACTATGAGTTGGATTAATGTATGTGTTTATGTTTTGAGCATATTAATGTATTATTTTAGTTATAGTATTGCTTTATGATTATCATGTGATATAATCTAATTATCAAAATATTTTGAGGTGGATGTAGGAGAATTCATCCATCAAGTGTGTCAGAGGGAGACCATCATCAGAGAGGGTGATGTAGATGGAGATATCAAAGGTCTATAGAGAGCTAGCAAAACCCTACACACATAGTAGTTAGTGATGCTAGAAATGCATTTAATTACTTATGGTGTGTTTGATACTTGTTCAGAGTGTTTTTTCTATGATCTTATAGATTATGTAAAATATTGAAGTAAATTCCTTTGCATGTTTAGTATGCCATGCTATTAATACATGTAGAAATAAATTTAATAAAGGTAAATTTAAAATATAGGTTATTATTTATGAATTTTAGAATTTATCATTAAATTAATCAAATGGTAATTTAATTTAATTAAAAATATGAAATATGGAATTTCATATTAAAATATAAATAATAATGAAATTAAAAAAAAAGGATAAATAAATTAAAAAATCTAGAAAAAGAAACAAAAATAATAATGAGAGGTTTTAAATTTAGCAAAAAATAAGATAAAAATCAAAAAATATTTGAAAATAAAATATATCACTTACTATAATTAAATAAAAATAATGGATAGGAGCATGCAAAAAAATCAAAAATAAAGGAGAAAAGAGAAGGGAAGGCAAAACTATAAATGAGTTGAGGTTAAAAGCATTCTGAGATCAGAAGCCCTTTTTAGGTAGGTGATGTCATTATTTTGAAGCTATTTTTATATAAGTTGAGTAAATTAATAGTAATGATATATCCTAATTGTGTATACGCATTTTTAAAATATAGTGTTATAAAATCAAGTATGATTAGAGGGTTATTTTATGTCAAAATTGTGATAACATATATTTACGGTCTGTATAGTTGATAACAAACAATTAAATTTATCTATGTATAATAAATGATGGTTATTAAATTATACTAATATAATCAATACATCAAACTATTATAATAGGTTTATTATAGACTTAATACAATGAACTGTTATAATGGATTTTTTATAGACTTAAATAATTTTTGGAGGGTGGAAATATGATTATAAATATAGATTATCACATGATGAATAAAGGCAATGATTTATTAGAGTAGTGATTTATCCACATTATGAAATAACTTAAAATGATTTATATATTAGAAATACACTAAAATATGAAATTATAAATATAAGGTAGTATACAATGAGTGGCATATTAAATGTTCATGGTTACATGCATACATACATACATACATATATATATATATATATATATATATATATATATATATATATATATACACACACACATATATATATATATATATATATGTATGTATGTATATATGTATGTATGTATGTATGTAACCATGAACATTTAATATGCCACATATATTTACACACACACACACACACACACACACACAGATATATATATATATATATATATATATATATATATATATATATATATATATATATATATATATATATATATATATATATATATATATTACTATAACAAATTGTGTAGCTATAAAGGTTCTATAAGTTTGATAACATAGATCTGAGTAAGCTAACTTTTCAGGTAGCTAAACATATGGACATACATATACCTATATACCTAAAAATAATTAAATAAAATATAATAAACTAGTGATGGAAGCAATCACATGTTTAGATTAATTCACTATATATAATTATTATTGGAAGAACAATGATCTACTAAACTATAGTGTATATGTGTTATGCTAAGTATATATTTATACATAAATTAAACTAAGTATAATTGCATTTAAAATTGCATTCCTCTTTAAAACAACTACCAATTTATACAAAATCATTAGAATAAAGATTGTTATTTATTAAGTGGATAAAAGGATGTAAAAAATAAAAAAAATAGCATGTATCCTTTATTTGGATCACTAGAAATTATATATTGAATCATTGATATTTATCTATAGCATAAGTAGTACATATTAAGTCATTGAACTGGTGTATGAGTGTTAATAAATGACTATATTGATGGAATTACTATTGTGTTCAAATTGTGGTGTTTTGTATTGAGTTTTGAGACCCTAATATATCTCCGGTGTCAATTTAATCCTTGACCCCCATAACTACAATGATCATAATATAATATAATAGTTTTGATATTATAACAGATTAGTCTCTAAAAAAAGTGATAATTAATGTCACTATTATAATCCATTTTATTTATGTGACATCATTGTTTTTATATAACCATATAGTGATGATGGATTATAACAATTGATTAGAGATTTCAATTGCATATCAAATTGGTGTGATATCATTGTTTTTGTATAACTATGTAGTGTTTATATAAATAATATATAGTTAAAGGTATTAAATTATGTTAGTGATTATATAATTCAATAAACGACTCTTTATTTTAAGAGTAGTATAACAAGTAGTGAAGTATGGATTCTCTGAATTATTATAGTGTATTAATAATTTGTTCAACGTATGTAGCTATTAATCTTGGCAAACATGGAATTTTATAATACATTATTCAAATTTTTGTGAGAGAGTATTCGGGTTACATGTGTAATTTATACCCTAATATGATAATTGTGGTAAATTTCATGTTTAACAGTGGTAAAAGTTATTGAAAGAAGCATTCAATGATACAAACACTAAGAGATTTGTTTCATGGTGTATTAAATTAATTGTCTAAGGACGTATCTAAATGAGGGGGAAACTTGGTTAAAACGTCAATTTCTAATAGAGTGGGTAAAACTCCCACATACCTATATGTGTGGCATATTAGATTAACAATTTTTCTCAGATTTGAAGACATGTATAACAATATAATTGGTCTATATAGAGTGATTTGACTTGGCATAATGGTATAATAGTGTATGGAAAGCTAAGATGGGTTTTAGCATTTATTAAGTCATGTATATTATAGAAGATCAAAGTAACTAATAGTGTAGTCCTTATTTTAAAATGAGGAGTTTCTTATCATATAATTTGTGAATCTAATGCAGGATGTGAAAGTAAAATTAAGACAAATTATATAATTTTTATTAAGAAATATAAGGGTGTGTGTGTGGGTGTGTGTGTGTGTGTGTGTATTCATAGGGGTATATTCTTATGGTTATAACTCCATGGTGGATTGTGAAGTTTTTTAGAGAATTTCATGTAATTAAGTTAACTAATGCATGCATTCAAATCTCTAAAACTTATAGTAAACTAGTTTGGATTTAAGTATGCAACTTAAGTACTTAATACAAATGGTTGTGTTGGGACATATGCCTAAGCTTGTATCTTGAAGTATGATTTTATCTAGTCATTAGGTATCTAAGGAACCAAAACTATAACCATATTAACATAGTAGATTCTAGGAAACAAAATGAGATGTTAAATAAATGTTATAGTGGGTTTATGAATTCTTTGTTTGTCTATAAATGATTGGTTGACTGTTAGTTTACGTAATCATTATTGAATACTTGAATATGGTACACATTATGAGAGTGTTAATGTGTATAAATGTTTGGTTATATTTAACATATAATGTTGCATTGTGATGTGTATTTATATGTTATTTCTCTTTGAATGCTAGTATGCAGTTTAGACTTAGGGTATACCCATGTGGTATAGCTCCATATTTAATTAATTGTTATTATGTATATGTGGTGCTTTATTTAGAAATCATAAGTTTGGATTATGTGTTATTACATAGTTAGGAACCTATGATAGTATGGTATATCATAGATAACTATGGTATGAATGTATATTTTATCCATATGGTACATAATGTAAATTCCATGTTTAGACTTACATATACATTTGACTAATTTGTTGTATACATGTTGGTTATTAATGTGAATAGTGTGTTTTATAATAGTTGATAAGACTTCATGTATATGTGCATGCAATATTTTAGAGTTTAATGAATGTTGTGTTGCTATGTTATTATGTTCTATGGGAATTGTAGTCATTATTTCTAGCATGTGATAGAAATTAATGTAAGATTCATTCATATGTTTTATGGAATAATTGTATGCTCTGATTACTCCTATGATTGTCATGTTATATGTTGTGTTTTTAAATAGGATGTAAACTAAATGAATCTTGTGGTTGAATTGTATTTGACCAATCTACATTGTAAATATGGAGTAAGGAGTGAGATGGACTTCACTGCCTTACTAGTATCACAATGGCAGATGAAGGTAGTCTAATCAAGTGGTGTGTATGAAATTTATTGATTTAGATCATTATTATTTATTAGTTGTAAAAATTTGGGCCATAGTATGTTTAGTGAGACATTATCATTTCATGAGTGTGATTTAAATGTTTATGTGATATCTTTTAGTAGAATAGATTTCTATGATATACTATAGGTTTAGTTTAGAATCATACAACACATGGGTACTTGCTTATCTCACTGGATTCCCATGACATCACTATCTAATCATCTATGAAAGGATGGTCATTTATTGATGGGATTAGTGTGTGGGATCATTGGTCCATGGTTGGTGTGAAAAAGCACTCGGATGATGTTCTCCCTCTCTACAAAAATACTACTATTGAGATGACACTTGAGATTGCCACAAGTGCTTAAATTTTAGGAACTATGCTATGGGGAAGCCATGTATCTTATTTTCATATTATAGTATACTATAATTATTATTTTAAATTATCATGAGAATTTATAATTATTGGTTATTGCACATTGATAGTGGTGACTGTACATTTATATCAATTGTGGCTAAGTTGTTATGTTTACTTTCTATATTCACATTATGACATGTACTCTCATGATATTTGAGATTAGTATTATGTGATGTAATCATGCTTGTTACTACTATCACCTTGTGTATTTAATATGGTATCTCTATGGATTCTTAGGGTGTAATCTATATTCAATATATGTGTTTAATTAAAAAAATATGTATTTTTATGTCTAACCCAATGGGGTTGTTACATGTGGTATTAGAGTTGTGGTTCAAACTTTAGGACCTAATGAGTCCATTAGAAATTTTGTGTCTTTATATTCACCAGTGTGAACCTAGTGACATGAAGTATTGCATGAATATTTTGGGTCAGTAGTATTTCACTACAAAACCATGTTATGTGTAATTGAATTTTTGTGACATTCATATAATATGTGTGGGAAATATGTTGTGTGTACCTTTAGGATCACTTTTACCCTTTTGAGTTGCATAATAAATTAATTTATCAAGTTTCCAAATGGTGATGGTTGTATATGAGGTGGGTAGGTGAGAATATAACATAATTCATGAGTTATAAACAAAATCTCCCTACCATAGTTTGATCACTTAAACCAAACACCTCAAGTATGATTACATCCTTCTTGGTAACCAAGTCACCTTCATCATTTCTATTTTGTGTTGTGAGTGTTTATTATGCATGGGATGATTCTAAATTAACACCTATTATTTAATTTTTGTGTCTTGTTCATATAAATCCTAGGATTGAAATATATTATAAGACCATAATTAGTTTAGTACCACCTAGTGCAGTGGGAATTTTATTATAGTAGAGTGTTGTTATCTTAAGAATTCCTTTGTGTTAGGAGTTTATTGATGGTTTGGCACCTCTATGTTATGTGTTTTAGGAAGATGATTCATTTATAATAGTTATATTAGAGGAGAGATGTTATTATTTTCTTATTCTCCTTTAATATCATTATAAGTTGTTGAGAGAATTCTTATTCAATGATGTTGATTTAGTGTTCTTTAAAATGGGGACTTGTTTTAGAAATGTTGTTTGACCATATTTCCTTGAATTTTTTAGGATAATGTATTATATTTTTGGTTGAGAGAGAAGTTATATGATTGGATGGAGTGATACATCTTTGTGATTATTATTTTATTTCTCCTAGTTGTGGAAATAGATTATGAAACTATACTTACAAATTTGGTAAGTAGATAGTGTTTTGGCAACATTGAGTTGTGGTATTTATATTTTTACGCTTATGGAGGTACATATGATTTTTGAGATTATAGTTCTCTATTTTTAATTATGACTCTTTAGAGTCACTATTTTATCTAATTTGTATTTTAAGACCATGTGGGGTGGTAAACCTTGGAACTATATACTAAATCCTAAGATTAATAACTATAAGTTGATTATAATTATTATGTTATTATTCACCCTTGATTATATTGATATTATTATATTTTAGATTAAATAAGTATGTATTTAAGAGATATTTTATTTTACCTTTCACCAGAAGTGAGTAGGGTATAGTATGTGCAAAACATCTTGTCAATCTAGGGGTTGAGATAAACTTTTAATTTATTGCATTCTAGCCAAGCAAGTAAGGAGATATGTCTTGTTTGTTCCTTTATAAGGTTTAAATGATGGTGTTATCATTTACATATTAATTTTAGGTAATTTTAACATTATTTTCTCTTAACCTCAGATATAACATTATAGGATAAGCTCGGAAACATAATACTAGTTATATTTGGCTAGTGATAACTTAATACAATTACATATTCATTGTATGATTTCTCTTGAATGTATAGTGATAAATTTGGAATTATATATCATGTAGTATTGATTTTGTGATATATTAATAAATATTTGTGGTTCATTAAACCTTGTACACATTATGGATATCATCAGGTTATGGAGACTTAAGGGAAGAGTGGTGAATTAGGAACATGAGTTATAAGTGATAGGATGGTATCCTAATTAGAATTACAATGAATTGATTATTATTGATTTGGATCCAAGATATGAACTTGTCAAATTTAGGATTTGACACGTGGACTTTTCAAATTTAGTCGTATGGTCATATGCATGTATAATGTGGATGGGTATTCCATGATTTTTTATACATTGGAAATGTAATATTTCGATTTCCTATTCATCATCATACTTGTTGGGTACTCCATGAAGTAGTGATAATATTGACATGTTATACTTATTTGAAGCTACATAGAGTAGAAATAGTATTAACTTAAACACATTACTCTTGTTAGGTTCCCTAAATTACCTATCTCTAGAATGATAAAAACACTCTCTAGGTTGGATAGATGTGTAGAGGGACTAGAATATTTTATGGAACTCTCTTTGGTCACTTATTTTGGATTGAATACTGATCTTATATACTTATGGGAAATTGGTATAACATTCACTAATTTAGGTACATGTGCTTCTCTTGTTTGATGGTTCTAGATACTGGGGTGGTCATGACAAGAACATTCAAAGTAAGTAATGCTCACAAATCTTGTTTTCATAAAAGGAGATATCATGGATCAAGGTCTTATGTGGCCAATACTACAAAAAGAATATAATTTGAAGGAACTACAATGAGTTCTATAGGTAATTTCCTAATTATTTGTTTAATACAATATGGTATACTACGTTATTACTTTTATAAGTATTATTTTAATTAAAAATTTATGTTTGAGTAAGATTCATCGGGGATGATGAGTAGCTTTAGGGGAAAGGATGATACATCATAATTCTTCACTAGGAAAACTTGTTAGATTATCCATGGATATCTGTAGCTAACAAATTTAGATTTGGTTATATTTCTAAGATTGAGATTTATACTATTATGGAAGTGTATAATGTTGCTTAGTTTGATGATGATACATGATTGCTTAGTATGAGTTAGATTAATATATGTGTTTATATTTTGAGAATATTAAAGTATTATTTAAGTTATAATATTGATTTATGATTATCATGTGATATGATCTAATTACTTGAATGTTTTGAGGTGGATGTAGGATAATTCATCCATCTAGCATGCCAAAGGGAGAGCATCATTAGAGAGGGTGATGTATATGGAGACATTGAAGGTCTATAGAAATTTGGAAAAACCCTACACACACAATAATTAGTCATTATAGAAATGCATTGAATTATTGATGTGTGTTTGATACTTGTTTAGAGTGTTGTTTTTGTGACTTGCTAGAGTAGGTAAAATATAGAAGTAAATTCCTTTGCATTTTTAGTATATCATGCCCTTAATACATTTAGAAGCAAATTTAATAAGGGTAAAATTAAAATACAAGTTATTATTTATGAATTTTGGAATTTATCATTAAATTACTTAAATGCTAATTTGATTTAATTTAAAAGATGAAATAGGTTATTTCATATTAAAATATAAAAAAATAAGGAATTATTTTGAAAAAAGGTAAAAAAAAAAGGAAATTAAAGAAAGGATAAATAAATTAAAAATATATAAAAAGAAACTAAAGAAGAATTAGAGGTTTTTAATTTAGTAAAAACAAAAAAGATAAAAACAAAAATCTTGGAAAATAAAAGCTAGCACATACTATACTTAAAGAAAAAAAATGGAGAGAAGCGTGCAAAAAAACAATAAAGGAGAAAAGAGAAAGGAAGGAAACACTCTAAACGAGTTGATGGTAGTAGCATTCTGAGACTAGAATCTCTTTTTCTAGGTAGGTGATGCCATTGTTTTAAGGATATTTTTATATAAGTTGTGAGTAAATTAATAGTAATTATATATCCCAATTATGTATAAGCATTTTTAGAATATAGTGTTATAAAATCAATTATGATTAGAGGGCTATTTTGAGTCAGAATTGTGATAACACATATTTATGGTCTATATGGTTGATAAAAAATTATTAAATTGCTATATGTATAATAAATTAGGGTTATTAAACTATACTAACATAATCAATATAATTAACTATTATAATGGGTTTATTATATACTTAATTTAAAACAACAAACTATTATAATGGATTTATTATAGACATAAATAGTTTTTGGAGGGTGGAAATATGAATATAAATAGCAATCACCACATGCAGAATAGAGGTAGTGATTTATTAGAGTAGTGATTTATCCACATTAGGAAATAATGTAAAATGATTTATATATTCGAAATACACTATAATATGTATATATCAAATTGAGGTAATATGTAGTGAGTGGCATATTAAATGTTCATAGTTAATAAGAGATGTGTGTGTGTGTGTGTGTTTGTGTGTGTGTGTGTGTGTGTGTGTGTGTGTGTGTGTGTGTGTGTGTGTGTGTGTGTGTGTGTGTGTGTGTGTGTGTGTGTGTGTGTGTGTGTGTGTGTGTGTGTGTGTGTGTGTGTGTGTGTGTGTGTGTGTGTGTGTGTGTGTGTGTGTATTGCAATAAATGGTGTAGCTATAGAGGTTTTAAAAGTCTAATAACATAGATTTGAGTATGCTAACTTTTTAAGTAGATAAACATATGGATATACATATACTTATATACCTGAAAATAATTAAGTAAAACATAATGAAGTAGTGAGGGTAGTATTCACATATTGTTTAGAATAAATCACTATATATATTTATTATTTCAAGAAAAATGATCTACTAACCTATAATGTATATGTGGTGTGTTAAGTAAATATTTATACATAAATTACATTGAGTATAGTTGCATTTAAAATTACACTCCTCTTTAAAATAAATAACAATTTATAAAGGATCACTATAATAATGATTTTTATTTATTAAGTGGCTAAAAAGATGTAAAAACTCAAAAAATAGCCTTTATCCTTCATTTGGATCACTAGAAACTATATATTGAATCAATGATATTTATCTACCACATAAGGAGTATATATTAAGTCGTTGAACTGGTGTAGGAGTGTTAATAAATGACTATATTGATGGAATCACTGTTGTGTTGAAATGACAATGTTTTATATTGAGTTTTTTATCCTAATATATTTATGGCATAGATTTAATCTTTGGCATTTTATTTTATGCACATAACTACATTGATCATAATATAATACAATAGTTTTGAGATTTTAAGAGATTAATCTTTGAAAATAGTGGTGATTGACATCACTATTATATTCCATTTTATTTATTTGACATCACTATTTTTATATAACCATATAGTGATGATGGATTATAACAATGCATTAGATATTTCAATTGCATACCGAATTGGTGTGACACCTCTTCTTTTGTATAACCATGTAGTGTTTATATAAATAGTATATAGTTAAAGGTATTACATTATGTCAGTGATTATATAATTTAGTAAATGACTCTTTGTTTTAAGAGTAGTATAATAAGTAGTGAACTATGGAGTCTCTAAATTATATCTCTAAATTATTATAATGAATTAATAATTTTTTTTAGCTTATGTAGCTATTAAGCTTGGTAAACACAAAATTTTATAATACACTATTCAAATTTTTATGAGAGAGTATTCTAGTTGCATATGGAATTTATTCCCTAACATGATAATTGTGGTATAGTCCATGTTTAACAGTGGTAAAAGAGCTTGAAAGAAGCATTTGATTATATAAACAATTTGATCTTTTTTCCATGGAGTATTAAATTAATTATCTAAGGACTTATCAGAACAAGGGGGAAACTTGGTTAAATAGTCAATTTCTAATAGAGTGGGTATAACTCCCATATAGCTATATGTGTAGCATATTGTTTTTTACAATGTTTCTTAGATTGAAGATATGTATAACATTATAACTGGTCTATATAGAGTGATTTGACTTGGCATAATGGTATAACAATGTATGACAAGCTAAGATATGTTTTAGCATTTACTAAGATATGTATATTAAATAGGATCAAAGTACCTAACATTGTAGTCCTTATTTTAATATGAGGAGTTGATTATCATATAATTTGTGAATCTAATGCAGGATGTGAAATTAATATTAAGCCAAGTTATGAAATACTTATTAAGAAATGTGTGTGTGTGTGTGTGTGTGTGTGTGTGTGTGTGTGTGTGTGTGTGTGTGTGTGTGTGTGTGTGTGTGTGTGTGTGTGTGTGTGTGTGTGTATTCATATGGGCATATTCTTAGAGTTATAATTATATGGGTGGATTATGAACTTTTTTAGATAAATACATGTAATTAAGTAAATGAATGCATGCATTCAAATCCCTAAAACATATAACAAACACTAGATTAGATTTAAGTATGCAACTTAAGTAATTAATAGAAATAGTTTGTTGGGACATATGCCTAATCTTGTAACATGAATTATGATTTTAAATAGTCATCAAAGTCTAAGGAACCAAAAATATAACCATATTAACATAGTATATTTTAAGAAACAAAATGAGATGTTGAATAAATTTTATAACAGATTTATGTGTTCTATGTTTCTCTATAAATAATTGGTTGACTGTTAGTTTATGTAATTAGTATTGAATACTTTAGTATGGTATATATTATGAAAGTGTTAATATGTATAAATGCTTGGTTATGTTTAACATATAATGATACATCATGATGTGTGTTTATAAGTTATTTCTCTTGGAATGATAGTTTACATTTTAGACTTAGGGTATATCCAGGTGGTATAGCTTTTTACTTGCTTAATTTCTATTATATATGTATGTCACTTGATTTTGAAATACTATGTTTGGATGAATTGTTATTATGTAGTTAAGAACCTATGATAGTATGGGATATCATAAATAAATATGGTATAAATGTATATTGCATCTGGATGTTACATACTATAAATGTCATGTCTAGACTTACATATATATTTAACTAATTTTTTGTATGCATGTTGGTTATTGCTATGAATAATGTATTTTATAGTAGTTTTTAAGACTTTGTGTAAGCATGCATGCAAAATTTTAGAGTTTAATGAATGTTGTGTTGGTATGTTATTTTGTTCCATGGGAACTATGACTTCATTATGTATAATTTTACTTGTATAATTTCTTATGTTTCCATGATTTTAAGACTAGTTTATATGACTATATGGAAAACTAGTAGTTATATCTTAAAAAACTAGACTATGATAATATGGGTTATCATAGGGTGTAATGTGTTTAGAAACTATTATGGTAGTGAATATCTATAGTTATGCATATTTTACTAGAGTGGTATAGACTGTAGTCATCATTTCTAGTATGGAACATAAATTAATGTAAGATTCATTCATATGTTTGATGGAATAAATGTATGGTATGATTAATCCTATGATTGACATATTATATGTGGTGTTTATAAATAGGATTTAATATAAATGAATCTTGTGGTTGAATTGTATTTAAATAATTTACATTATCAATATGGAGTAAGTAATGAGATGGACTTCAATGGCTTACTAGTATCATAATGATAGATGAAGGTAGTCTTATCAAGTGTTAGTTATGAAATTGATTGATATAGATCATTATTATTTATTATTTATAAAACTTTTGGCTAAAGTATATTTAGCGAGACATTATCATTTCATAAGTGTGATTCACATGTTTATGAAATATATTATAATAAAATATATTTCTATGATACAATATATGATTAGTTTAGAATCATATAACATATAGGTACTTGCTTGTCTCTTTGGATTCCCATTCTATCACTATCTACTCATCAATGAAGGGAGGGCCATTTCCTAATGGAATTAGTGTGGGGGATTTTTGGTTTGTGGTTGGTGTGGAAAAGTTCTCAAATGATTCTCTCCCTCACCATTGAAATGACACTTAATATTGCCATAGATACTGGAAGTTCAAGGACTATGCTCTGGGAAAGCCATGTATCTTATTTGTATATTGTAGTATATTTTAATTATTATTGTAAATTATCATGATAAATTATAATTAGTGGTTATTTTATATTGATAGTGGTAATTTTACATTTTTATTAGTCATCGCTAAGTTGTTATGTTTACTTTCTATATTTATATTATGACATGTACTCTCATGATATTTAAGAACAATATCATGTGACATAATCATGATTGCTGTTATTATCTCCTTGTGTATTTCATATGGTCTCTTTAGATTCTCATGGTGTAATATATATTTAGTATATGTGTTTAGTTAAAAAAATACATACTTTTATGTCTAACCCAACAATGTTGTTACATTAAGAGAGAATGTGCAAAATTTTTAGATATGCACATGTAAGTATTTTATGCCAAGGATTATTAGAAAATAACATTTTTAGGTGTATAATACTAAATATGAGTTCTTATAATTACTCCCACATCTCTTTTTTTAGTAATGAAAGTGTTGTACTAAAAGGATAGAGAGGGATATGTGATTGTAACCACATTAGGTGTTTTTAAGGGGGTTGAATGATAATCATGTTCTATGAAAAGCCTACAATGAAACATATTGGAATTAGTTTTCTCTTATAATAAAATATTTTAAGTACATTGATGTATAACGTAAGAATATTATTTTTAACAATGCCTCACATATTCCATGTATATTAAACAATTATAATAAATTATGAATATGACTCATATATCATGTGCCAAAATATCATAAATCTATAAACTAAAAACATATGCCACACATATATCCCCAAAATGTTAACTTGTGTAAATTGAGTCATGTACTATGTGTAATAATATCATAATATATATTATCACTCTCAATAATATAAAATTTATGACATATACCCTACATATTCTCACAATTTATATCAAATCTATCATAATCTACGTAAAAATTGTAATAATTTGTGAAATTTTTTAAATTATTTGTGAAAAAATATTTATTTTATATTCTGAAACTCTACATATATTTGTGAAAAGGACTTATTATTTAATACAATCCCATTTTGTATGCCCCACTTTTGAAGTGAGGAATGTATCTTTCAAATTACTCATCTAAAAAGAAAGGAGTTACACACAACATATTATATATAAAAATATGTAATCATGTAAAGCATGTGATAACATAATAATATTATGTCATCATAGTAAAAATATATATTTTCATTCTTAATATATAAATTAGAATATAATAACTAAGTAATACCTAGATATAATATGCATGATATGTACCATGGCATCAAAATATCTATAAATAAGCCTATATGTATCCCTATATAATAAATAGATTGATAAAAAGCCATATCCTTTATAAACACAATAAATCATGTACACATATGATAATATAATGATCCAAATAGATAAAAATAAATGCCACTTAGAGTAAGAGACATGCATATACAGAGTGTCATAATGAATATGTATAGCTAATCAAATCCAGAGACAATAAAAAAAAAGAGACATGATGAGCACCCAATGTCATGTAAAGTCACAAAGAAAGAGTAAAATAGAGATATAGTCACAAAATATAATACACACTCAAGGAACAAACTGTAAACATAAAAAAATACATATAAAAAGAAAGGATAATATACAAAATCAATGTATGTAATCATGTCATATAGAAAAATATGGCATCGAAACAAATAACACTTAAAATAGTGTGTAAGATTAAACCATGTGTATTTAATGTAAATAACTACATATGATCAATGTAAATGGTCACATAAATATGTAACTTATGTATGATGTATCTAAATACCCTGAGTACATAATGTCTCTTGGGTGTAGGGATTTCTTACATCTAAATGTCCACATCAAAGATAACTTGTATGTCCTACATCTCACTCATGTTTACTTGAAATGCATGCACATATAAAAAATGAATATGTAATCTACCAAATGTGATAAATCATAAATAAATAATGTAAACAAGAAATACATGTCATTTATAGGTCATTGTTTTTTATTTTTTTGAATCATTTTATTTTTTGATGTTTTAGTGTTTTTGAATATGAGATTCTTATATGTAAAACCTAATGTAAGTCCATGTTTTTAATAAGGTTTTTAAAATTTATTTTCTTAGTTTTAGTTAAATTATAAACCCATATTCCTACTTGTTTGTGATCACAAATGGTCTTAATAATTATTTTGAACTTACCTTTCATTTATTTATTTAAATTGGTATTATTTTGTACCTATTTTATGACCAAATCATAGATTTCCGATTCTTGATTTTGAATCTTCTTATTGTATGCTTTCTTAATGAGTTATTGATATAATCTGATATGTTTCCTAGCCTATATGTGTCTATCAACCAACATCTATAACTCATATATTTGATTTTCCCTACTTATTATCTTTGATAATCTATTTTAGATAAAAACATAAGGATGGTACCTTTAGCTGTAAAGGCAATGCAACTTATATTTCATAGAAAAAATAATAGGGATTATCCTTTATGAGTGTACAAGAACTCATGTGGTAATCCATAAGGTTTAAAAAAAAAACTTATTGTGTCATTCTTCACCATGATTTATAACTTTATTACTTAATATTTCATATATATTTTTATTCATTACTTTTGCTTGTCCATTTCCTTATGGATAGTAAGGAGTGAAAAATGTATGTAAAATATTATATCTAGGATAAAATTTATTAATATTATTATTATTTAAGGATTGAAATTATATGTGATAATAGATAATGGGAGACAAAATTTAAAATGATAATTTTCATAAAAACTTGCATATATCCTCCCATGTAGTTGATTATAGTGATACTACTTCCACACATTTTGTAAAATATTTTTTAGCTATAATAATGAACATATGCTCTTCTAATGATTTTGTATTTACATTTATTATCAATCCAAATCCATAAATAGAGAATGGCCATGGTGATAATATAGGTTTTATTTCTTGCAAAGGTGCATGTTTCAAATTTCTATGTCATTAGCAATTCACATAATTTTATATGTTTTTGAAATTATTGTTGCATCTTTGACCAATAGTAACCCATACTTAATAATTTGTCGGACATTAATTTTTTTTATAAAATTTACACCATATATATTGTTGTATATCTCATCTAGAGCTATCTAAGCTTCTTCAAGACTAATAAATAAAAGTAAATTTCCCCCAAATGATCATTTAAATAAATATCCACTAATTATAACATAATGAATTATGTCTCTTTGTAACATAAGTTTGTCATTTTTTGAATAATTATATAGGGTTATAGATTTGCATAATAATTATAGATATCACTACACTATTATGAATTACATACACCATGTATGATTTTTGGCACTATTAAGACATCCACATCTATAGTTGGAACTAATGTCCATTATAATAATCATATAATAAATATATATTGATCATCACTAATGTCAATAGAAACCATAAAATATATGTTAGAAATTTTATTTACATGATTATTATCTTTGTGGTACATGTTCTCAATTGTAATCATATAAAATTATACCACAGATATATACCATGAACTTATATAGGATCAATTATTCTTCTTTTATCTAATAAATATATAAAAATTGACTAACTATGAACGCAAATTTATTTTTATATATAATGTTTGCATGGAATATAAATTGAGAATCATTGACTCATTATTTACCATATTATTTATACATGAAAAACATAAGTGATATGTGAATGACATATGTTTCAACTAATGATTGATAAGAAAAATTCTTTCTCTAGTGCTTGTAGCACAAATAGATCCATAAAAGTTCATAGACCAAGTATCATCATCAATATTATATGTAACATGATCATATTGAAACTAATAATTGATTGGTTTGGTATCAACAAGTAGTACTTTAGTTAATTTATCTGCAACTAGTTGTCCTTTTTTTAGATATGAACTTTATGTATATTTACTTAACTAATTTAGATCTATATATGTTTTCCCCTATTTTTTATTAAAATAATCAATTTATAATGTGTTATAATAGGTGTAAAATAGGAAATATTAGAATTTTAAAGATGTACAGTATTAAAATATTTTTATTTTCACAAATTTATAGATATGGAAAGTTATTTTTTATAAGTACTAATAAGAGATCCACTTATCTTTCACATAGTTTTATATTAACTGTTATAATAATTTGTAAGTGAAAATAATAATAAGAGTGATTTTATAGGATCAAAATTAGAATCAAGGACAAAAAAAGAATCTATATAGGTCCATCATAAGTGGATAGTGGTGTAGTGCATTCTAATCTGCTGACTATAGACTCATCCCAGTTGACAATGATAAGCCATTGAAAGTAAAAGATAGATAAAATAAAATTATGGAAATGATAGATTAGTGGTAGAAGAAATATATTTTTTATATATGATCATGTAAGTGGAAATTAGTAAAATGTGATTGAGTCCATTGACCTTAGACATGTCCTAGTTGACTATGTGGAAGAATTTATTGTTGTGACTTTAATGCCTGTGCATGCTAAGAATTTTGAGAGGGTTTGGCTATGTATAAACCATTGTTTATTTTCATTTTATTTAAATTTCTTAGGTAACTTTGATAGCTTGAGAACATGTAAGACAAAAATGAGTGTATTGGGTTGACCTAATCTCAATTACCCCATTGATGATTGACCATTCCCTACATATCCAATACACCAAGGAGGGAAATCAAGCCCATATAGTTATCCAACCTAGAGTGAATGTATATTTTTTCTTGTTTGAATATGTGTATGAAACTATAATATGGATTTTATAATTGAAAATGATATCTTTTGACTTTATTTTATAGACTTTTGACATGTTTAATGTCTAAAACTTGTGAGTGATCTTGAATTTGTAAAGAATAAGCCATATAAAGTAAAGAAATACAGTATCTTGAATTAATTGAATAAATAGTGACTATAATGAGTAACTATTAACATGTATTTATAGGTGAATATTTTCATATTATACTTTAGTAAAGCATGTGAAACACATGGGATGACCTAAAAGTATGTTTTGAATTTCAAAAAGTAGTTGTTATTTGGCATGGGACACAACTACCACAAGTGGATAGGAACACCCACTAAACTTAGACTTTTCCACAAGTATCAAGGACAACTACCCTATATTGAAAACAATATAAAGGTGATTTTAAATAGATTGAACATTTGATATTGAAATTTATGTATAACATTAATGATAAACAAAGGGTTGAACATGCATATAGATAAATGACTTAGAGGAATGACAAATAAGAATCATTTATTTATAATTAGGTCATGTGGTTTGGAATATGTCAAGAATAAACATTGTCAAGTACATGTGACCAGACTTATGTGTCTAAATAATCTTGAAAAAATGTTTTTCTTCATGATAAAATTTATTAGGTCCACATTTATGATGACATGTGTTTAATTATTAAGCATATAGTATCAAAGTTTTTGTAAATTGGAAAAATAATGTCCAAAAATTATGTTATGATTTATTTAAAAATCCATTAGTGTATTGATTATGTAATATATTACATACTCTCTATGATCATCACCATATTTTACTAATAAATCCTATAAGGCATGATCTATACCAAACTATTATACTTATAAAGGTTTATTTTGAATAAGAGGCACAATAATAGTTTGATTAAATAGATATTATTTAATTTTCTAATTTTTTTACAATTAGACTGATTGAAAATAAATCTTTATTTAGTAACTCCATAAAAGGTTTGGTCTTATCATTTAACTAAGCCACAAAACATTTTATTGCCTAAGTTATTCCCTATAATAATTATTTTAATACTTTTGGTGAAGGAATGTATATAATATATTTTAATTTATTTCAATCAATTTTTGTGCCTCTATCATATATTTTATATCTTAAAAGAAAACCTTCAATATACCCCAAATACACATTTATTTATGTTTAAGTGCACATGGTATTTGTGTAAGAGTTGGAATATTTTCTATAAATTTGTAGCATGATCCTATCAATGTTTATATTTGGAAATTAAATCATTGACATAATATTCCACAATTTAATATATTAAATAATTAAATATATACATCATAGTAATTTAATAAGTAGATCCTATGTTTTATGATCTCAAGGGAATGATAACATAATAAAATAGATCCCATGGTTTAGTAAATGCAGACTTAGGTTGGTATAATTAATGGGTGGTATATATATATATATATATATATATATATATATATATATATATATATATATATATATATATATATATATACCACCCATTAATTATAACATATAATAACTAGCCAAAAATTCTACAATCATATATATATATATATATATATATATATATATATATATATATATATATATATATATATATATATATATCGCCCATTAATTATAACATATAATAACTAGCCAAAAATTCTACAATCATATCAATATTTGGTAACAAATAATAATCCTTTAAAATCCATGTTTAAATCACCAAACAAAATTAAAAATATAATTTTTCTATTAGGCTTTACAACTAGTATAATATTAGATACCCATGGGGAGTAACCAATTGATTTAATAAAATTGCATTGAGGAGCCTTTGAATTTCCTCTTTACATAGAAAATTGTCACCATGAACAAATTTTGGTATTTTTGTTTTTATTTTTAAAAATAATGATATTTTAATTCCAACATTGACTAGTATACATATACTCTAAATTACAAAAACATAATAAATAATGTACATGTTTAATCTGACCTACTTATTTAAATAGAGAATAGAGTTTACCCAATAGTTCACTAAGTTGAGTGATTAATCCTAATCTTCTAAAATTAACTTCAATAGTTATAAAATTTCCTTGGAATTAACCACTCCATCCTTTTTAACTAGTTTTCAACCCTAATATATAACACTTTCAATAGATTGCAATCATCTTGATAGTGAAACTAATTCACATTATTTTTATAGATCATGTACATGTAATGGCTATCAATGTAAACCTTCCATCAATATTATTTGGGTTAGAAACAAATTTAGAAAAGGGAAAAAAAATTTATAACATTTTTTATGAGTTTAAGGTTTTGAATTTAAAAAACAAATGTAATTATTATATAAATTTACTAACCAAGATTTTTATATGGTTATATTAAAACCAAGTTTATTAATCACCAAATTAAAATAATACACTTCATTTAAAGTGACTTGTTATAATGAATTAGTGTGATATTCAATGAATATTTATCTTCACAATCAAACCAAGAGGAAACAAGATTTTTCTTACATATAATAAAAAGAGTAAAGAATGATTTAATTATCCTTTATTGATCAAGAGGAAACCAAATTTAATTACAGTCTCCTTAGTGTAAAGAGGGAATGTATATTATTCCATTTTCCCAAATCATTTCATAAAATGATTACGAATAATTATCTATTAATTATGATAACCACAAAGATAAAGCATAATTTACATTTTTTCACTCTCCTATATACTTCATTAAAAAATTTGTAAGAAAATAAATTCCTTGAAGATATAAACCAAAAATACATTACATACCATTTATAGTTCATTGTTAGTAGTTTTCATTTATATATTAATGAGGACTATTAATATCTATAATATTTATAAAATACCATTTAAATCAATTGAAAATAACATCAATACTCAATATCATCATATAGGACAAATATACTCTACTATTGGTAGGGCCACTATTTGTACTAGTCTTAGACTATGTCATGATACCCTCCAAAGTTCACTAAACACATATTATACTACCACATTAATAATTAGGGTAATAATTAAATGTGAACAATAAGGAAACACTATCCACTAAAATCAACTAAATCCTATTTCATGTTAAAGGATAATTTCATCAATATAGTGGGTGTAATTTTAAAACAAAACATAATACTATCCACTTAGTCTTCCTAAAATATACATAACATAACTACTTGGCACAATCCAATCCAAATAGGTCATTGACTATGAAACCCTAATTATGGTCACCCCAACTTATTTATTATGATTTTATATAAATTAAGTTTTCAAACATAATAGTTCACAATTCAGTTTACAATGATATTCATTCAACATACTCCACGTCATAGAATATGCACATCATTCATTATAAAATAAATATTTCCTTATAATACTAGAGTTTTCTGAACAAGGTATCCCCTTTTTTCACTTTGTATTACACTAGATGTTTTTAATAGGTAAAAATAAAGTATCACATTATTATTACAATAACATTCTACCAAGTTCCCAAGACTATCAAAACATACTAATAGGTTACACCAAAAGGATAAATTAGAGAAACATGCATGACATATATAATATCTCCATGTGTCCATAAATTAACTTAAGAATATTAGTGAGACCATAAACATGCTTAATTTCATCACCTATGTTAAAAAGTGAAAATAAATACTCACAATGAGAAGAGATTTAATCTTAAACCATCATCTTACATAATACCCATATTTAAATATTTTTTTTTCATTGTCATAATCAATTCATGCAATAAATATAGTCATGATATGTTAGACATATTCATATGATATAAAAACAAAACATGAGTGTAATTTGCATAACATTCTCTACATTAGATTGTATTCACAAAAAAGTTTCACACATCAAATTGATTGAGTAACTCAACATATTTATAGCTTATTTCTTTGGAAACTATAAACATACAACTGAGGGAAATAAGATCCATTCAAAAAAATAAACCATTAAGTAAAAATCACTATTAAATAGGAATATAATTCTTAATCTATATTGACACTAGTAAATATTTATTTCCTAATGTCCATTGCCAATGTAAACTACATGTTCTTATCAAGAAAAAAGTGGTAATTACCATCATGTAATAGTCAAGGATCCAATATAAAACTAGGATCAACTAAATAATACCCATTCCCATTTTTAAGACTTAAAACCCAACATCATAACCTAAAAATGGAATTGAGTCCTAAAACACTGTTTTAAACCAAACAATCCCTCTACTAAAGATTATAAATCTTAAGATTACTTTTCTCCACATAGTCACTTTTAACAAGTCTTACTCAAAACATCATATTGAAATAAGAAGTAGAAACAATGTAATACAATGGTAAAGATTTTTATTTTTAAGTAACATGTATCCAATATATGTAAATAAGATAAAACAAATTATTTAGTTGCTTATGAGTATGAACATACAATTGAGATACGTAACTAATATTTTCCATGATTATTTCATTAGTAACCAAAATATTTTTAATGTTTAATAAGATAGTTTTTCCATTGTTTCAAATAACATAAAATATTATTTTACAATGAAAATAATAATAAATAATGATCCAAGTGTCTTCCACATCATAACACCAATATATAATATTTAAAAAATATGGGTTAAATTAATCAATTATTTATACATCCTCAAATCACTGCATGCATTATATATCCAGTAGAAAATTAATGTGAAAATTGAGACCATCCATCCAAGGTAAGCTCTACCCACCCCAACCATCAGTTTAGGTTCAAAAAAGGTTAATGGATGAAACCTAGTGCTATCAAATTCAATGAATGTAAAGTTAAAAGAGAGATAGATTTACAAAAGATAGGGTTTACACACAAATTCAACATAACATATAATAGGATAAATCTAGAATAAAGAGTCATAAAAGAGATCCTTATCTATAAATAAGAGTTCAAAAGTTACATTCTCAAAAAGTAGTATATTATCCATAAGGATATCCAAAAAAATAGTTCTCCATTAAACACACATATATTCAAATAACTATATTCTCATTTAGCAATTACAACTATGTGGAAACACTTACAAGGCTAGTGGAAAGGTGTTGAGGAAGGATGTGATAAGGTTAATATAAGAACCCTAAGTCTTTGAAAAGATTTACCTAGAATCATCCATAAGGCATTTAAACTTGTTTTAGGTCTCCAAATGATCATAGTCTCTACTATAGAAAAATCAATAAGAATAATAAAAAATTAAAATAAAAAATAAAAAAACTTACTTTTTTAATTCCTTCCTAATTTATTTTAATTCTTATTAAGACTCTTTTTCAACTTTTTCACACCTTTTCTTCATTATCCCCATCTGTGTAGAAACCCCAAACCCAACATGTAAAATATACTAGTATCATGGTTGTTTAAATAGTAAATTTCAAATCAAAACTAACTTCCAAAAATAAAATTTGTTATTTCCATGGTTGTAACCACAAGCTTGGCTGAAACAACCCACACACCCTTTTACCTTCTCCAAACTACCTTTTAAGGCTTGATGTCAAAATAAAAAATGATAAATCTCCACATATTATCTAATGAAACCCTAAAAAATCCAAATAATTTTTTTTTTGCAACCAAAGTGAGTTCCATGTGAATCTCGTGCCCTTATGGCCAACCAACATAGTTTTACCAACATGATAACATGTCAAGATAATCATAAAGTTATCAACAAGGAAAATTATGCTGAAGAAAAAATTCTAACCAACATATATGACACATGATCGATGCCATGATAGGGACCTAAGGAACTTAAACCAAGATCCTCATAAATCCATTATGAATCATTGTTTCTTGATTAGAAACCAACTTATTCCTCTTAAGAGATATTTATTCCACTAATGTTGATTGCATAATTGGATAGAAGCTAATGATGAACACAAAAAGAATATTGAAAATAATTATGAGCAAAAATTAGTTTTACATAATATGAAACATCACACAGGAGGAAAAAAATGTTTAAAATTAATAATCTCATTATCTTACCTAACACTCAATTACTTATATAGCATTGATGTATAAAATTGATGAAGTCTTCTAGCTCAAAACCTAGCTTAATCATATAATTATTAACTAAAATCACAAAATGACATCATCAATGTTAGTTCTACATGACCATCCCAAAATAAAATAATAAATGAAATGTAATCAATGTTAGATCAATCTAGGATCTTTGAATTTCACATTTTACACAAAAACCCTATGAGTAGGTGAAAGTAATTCAAAGCAAAAGTGGACTTCATAAATGTTCATTAAGTGATTAGCCAAAAAGAACAAAGGAGTTACATTATATAGTGATATATTAGGTTATTATATAAGGTAATAATTGAACTCACAATTATAAAATACATTAAGTTTATTTTACCTAATAACCTTAACAACCTTTTAGGTAATACCAAAAGTGCAAAAAATTGTACACTAACACCCCCTTGAAATGTAGCTCAGGTCGGTAGAATAATTTGGTCTTGGTAAAAATGCCTAATGAGGTACCCAATCACAATGCAACTCCCATTATATGGAGAAAAGGAGAAAACCTGAAGAGGGCTAAAAATCCCCACTGGAGTCTACAACTACATATATCCATCTTGTAACCTAGATTAAAGTTATCGAAAGTGATTGTGGATTGTCAGTAGATGTAGTGAAGAGTGGATCACCCTAGAATATTGAATGTGTCTTCTAATTACCTGATGAATATTTAACTAAGGTGTGATTATTTTAAACATAAATGTTCTCCCCATTGAACTTAGGAGGACCAAATTATTTAATTAATGAAGATGCAGTGGAAATAAAGGCTATAAAGGAATGTGAAATGCCTTGAAACTATTGATAGAATTATAGATATATGATGTGTCCTAGATCAATATACCTACACCTTATAATGTCTAAAGTGGAATAGAGGTATGTTGATCAATAAATACTTCCTCAACATCTATAAGGTGACAAGGAGATGGTGGAGGTGCTTTCCCATCACTTCTATAGTAATTTGTGTTAGAATAAGAGTCATCAATATCATATGAGTGCTCAATTTAATTTATGTCATCAAGTTTAGCTGAGTCCAAATAAGGAGAATCTAAAGTATATTAAGGAAAAAAATGTGAGAAGTTATATAATTAATTCTAATGATAAACCATTCCCACTACCAATATAGTGTCATTATTCATTTATCTAACATACATTGAATTTTGAGTGAATTTAAATCACATGCCTAAACCAAGGTCAGTGATCTCATAAACTTATAGGTGATTAATTTGAAGTGACGGAACACTTATAACATTAATTAACATTCCACCACTCACTTCAATAGACCCTCTTTCAATAATGGTTTTAAAAGTACCATCACCCATTTAAATAGAGGATATGTCACATGGTTCTAGGTAACAGAACTCTATCTATAAATATGCCATGTGATGTGGCACACTAGATTCAATGGCCCATGTAAGAGTAAGAGATAAAATATTAACTAGGGTATTAATATTTTCTTCCCCTTACTATTCTATTTTTCCCTTTGTTTTCCATGGTATTTTTTCTTAGAGGATTCATTGGTTGATGAATTCTAATTGGTAGAATCATGGACACTAATATTGTGCTTATCAAGCATCTTTGTGAATTATTCAAATGTTTGCTTCCATCATGCCTTAATTATCACATTTTATCCCATTTTTATTAGTATTATCACTACAAGAATGGGTACCATTGTTTGATTTATAGGTGGTAGGATTTACATCTTTCTCTTTATCCTTTTTGTTTTTTTTTTCTCTCTATTGTTTGAAGACTTACCTTTATTAGAAAAAGGTGAAAGAGATTTTGAGGATTTCATTGTTCCCATTTATATCAACTTATATTAATCCTAAATCAATTCAAAAATAATGGTATCTAAATAATTTATCTTCCATGCATCTCTAAGAGAACTTTTTATGGCATGTAAAGTGGATAAAAATATAAAATACTATGGACCTAGATTAGAGAGTATCAACAAAATAAGTTATTTGTCTTTCTAGTCAATTATATATTTTTTTAACTATAACATTAGAAATATAAACTTGGTTAATAAGTCCTAAAGTGTGTCGTAGTAATATGCACTCAATTTTTTTGCACTAATTCTCTAGCTCATGGCCTCTCATCAAATCCTACTTATCAAAGAGTGTTCCTAGAGTGGTCCACTCTTAAGTAAGTGTTTTGGAAGATTCTATGTGAAAAAGTAGATCAGGAGAGATGGAAAGACATAGTAGTCCATGAACTTTATCAAAATTATTGAACCATTTTATTTTTGATTTTGCTACTAAAGGTTTAGTCTTAGTTCCCATTAGAATTTTATGGTAACTCTTGGATTGTAAAATGATTTCCATTCATGATAATTAAAAGGTGTGAGAAAACTTATTAGACTTGAATACATAACATAAAATGAAAATTTGTCACAAAAATTAAATAAGAAATTCAAAAACTAAATTCACAACACCACATAATATCTGATTATAACTATTAGAGTGAGACCCCGAAAGTTAAAAATACAACCACATTCATATAAATGTCAGACATAACCAGTAATGCATCTTGAGTAATATGTGTGTATGTATGAATGAAATGGAGGGTCATAAATATCATATGATAATGTATATAATAGTTCATAATAATTTATTTTAAGGAAGATTTATTGGACCCAATAATACCACCAATGCATAAATCATGAAAAAAAAGTACTTTTGAAGAAGACGACACTCAAATTTGAGTTCATGGAAAATTTGGGTGGAAATAGTGGTGGAAAATATTTTTGAATTGAATTCCAACAAAGTTTGAGCATATTTTGATAAAAATATTGGAAAATTTTGTGAATCAATTTCTTCAAAAAAATATAAGGTAATTTGGAATAAAAGTTAAGCAATTTTGGGTTGGAAGTCATCAAAGGATTATTTCTCATATGACTAGGGGCCAAGGCATTTTTTGGGTGTTCCCCCATCCCTCTTTTGATTTATGTGATTGGTTTGTGAGTGACATCATATACAAATGAATCCAATTTTCAAATGAATAGTATCACTTTTTTATCAATTAAATTTTATGGCCTCTTGGACATCACAACATGCAAAATGGGTGGTCAGAATCTATACAGTGTTTTTACAATGGTCAAAGTCTATAATGTGTGCCTATAGATGAGATAGATTTTGATGATGTTTCTTATATTGTTATTTATTATTATAAGGGTTAATGTTATTGGAATGGGGTCTAATGATCTTACTTGTAGGGGTGTCAAGTTTTGATAAGTTTATAGGTTGAGGCATTAAGGTTTGATAGGCTTGTTGATAAGGGCATAAGGGTTCAATAGGATTTATATTAGGGGTATAAAGTTTTTAAAGGTATTAATTTAAGAGTGTGAATGTCCACTAAAGATAAATGTCTAATAAGGCCTTTTTTCTTGATGTAAAAAGTTTGACTTAAACCAAAAATCACCAAAACTACATGCATGGGTTAAAAACTCCACCAAAACTAGAAAACCCTAATATTTATATATTTATTATGGATCCTTAAAATAATAAAATAGACTCATTTAATAACTCAAAAGACCTAAAAACTCCTTGAAACTATCTCCTATTTTGAGAATCATGTTATATGAAAATGTTTGAAATGACTAAAAAGGCCTAAAATCTTCCAAAAAATGGATTAAAATTAGTGTCAAAAATATATGTCAATTTTATGGTTTTGATGATTTTAAAATATAATGGTGATTTCCATTTTGAAATTGGATACTTAAACTATATAGTTTTCATGGATTTCCATGATATCCCACTAAACCTATGAAATTGCTGAAAATTAAGAAAACAAATAATAATGCTAACAGGTAAGATCTCATCAATTATTTTAGAAATGGAAAAATGGCCATCAAATCATAGCTCTGATACCATGTCATATCTCTCCAAGATATCTGAATCTCGCAAATTACATGAAAATCCTAGGAATAGGTGAATGTAATGCAAAATAAAAGTGGGCTTCATAAATGTTCATTAAGAAATTAGCCAAAAAGTAAAAATGAGGTACATTATATAGTGAGATATTAGGTACCATAAAGGTAACAAGTCAATTCAAAATTATAAAAACACTAATTATATTTACCCTAATGACCTTAACAACCCTAATCAAGTTGACTAAAAATCATGTATGTAAAACCAAAAATGTGAAAAATCCTACATTAGTAATCAACTATGACATGAATTAAAATAATCCAATGTAAATTGATAAACTAATTATAAATAATATCAACACTAAAGACCCATAAACATCAAAAGGCTTGATAAAATAGTATGACATGCATAATTTATAAGGTCATCCAAAGTGGGTTTTAACATCCAATCGTGTTAAAACTAGGTGCCATCTTAGGGCCAATAAAAGAGGTGAGGATAATGTTGTATGAAATTATTTTAATCTTCATAGGTGTTAATTTTCTCACTAAATTAGTACCATTTGACCAAAACTTGTTAAATATCTCTATTTCATGGATAAACATTGTAATGGGCTATGCCACTAATTAGATCTAGCTAATCATCTCTTTCTCTACCACCTAAAGATTATTCCAATATAAAAAAATGGGATGGGTCAAAAACATATTTCCTCAATAAATACACATGAAACACATCATGAATTTTATAAATATGAGGAGGATCTAGGTAGTAATTAATAAGTTTGATATTCTCCACAATGTCAAATAGATTGATAAAACATGGAGCTACTTTATATTATTGGTAAAACATTATGGATATTTTCTTAGGTTTAACACTAAAAAAGGATTTTTAAAAAATTTAAAACTCCCTTGGTGACCTTTTTAGATCAACCTATATCTTTTCTCTATTATAGGTAGATTTCAACCTTTGATGAATAAGAGCCATTTTTTTCATCATAATCATGAAAAGTCTCAAGACCTATAACAAGTTTATTCTCCAAACCATCCCAACCAAGGTGATATATAATATTTTTACCATAAAAGGCTTTGAAAGATGTCATTTAAATAACGTAATAATAAGTGTTTTTGTATGCAAATTCAACCAAATGAAGGTAGTCCTCCTATTTATACTATGATTCCATTACATACATCCTTAACATGTCCTCCACAATATGGTTTGGCCTTCCAGCTTAGACATTTATTTCTAGGTGATATGCTAAACAAAATTTCAACCTTTTTCCAAAGGTAGTAGTGAAGGTCTACCAAAATCTCGAACTAAAAAAATTATCTCTATTAAAGATAATAAATTTTGGCATGCCATGATGCCAAAAAATTTCTTTCATATTTTATTTGGAAAAAGTAGGGGCATCATCAATAATATTGCCTATAATAAAATGATCCAATCTTAGTAAACTTATCAATTACCACTAAGATTGTGTCATGTCTACCTTGAGGCTCATACAACCTCAAGTTAAAATACATATAAATTATATCCCGCTTATTTTTTAGTATAACATGTGGATGCATCAAATACCTAGATGGTAGTGTTAACTTTTTACACACTAAAATTTTTATGAATTTTTATATAAAATTAGCCACATGTTTATTTATCCCATGATAATAGTAAAAACTTTTTAGTTCATGTCATTATAGTGACACTTAGATGTATGAAATGAGATGAAACATACACGTAATCTAAAACTTGTTCCCTAATATTCCTATAATTAGGAACATAAATTATACCTTGGTACCTTAGAATTACATATGAGTCCAAACAATAATTAGTAACAACTTTATCCACTATTTAATTATCTAATTTATCACAAATGTCTCTACAATCTAGGTCAACTAATTATTAACTAAAAATAGAATCTTTAAAATATAACCTTAAAATAGAAATTGTATCAAGATATGTTCTTCTACTTCAAGCATCATCCAGTCTATTTTATTTTAATTTAACATAAGTAATATTAGTGTAAGTTTTTTTCTATGAACTCTAGTTATATACATTGTCTTGTATTTAATTTATCTTACAAAAACAAATGCATAAGATTATGATGATCATATTTTACTTTAAAATGCTTCGCAAGTATAAAGTGTTTCCATTTCTTGATATTGTGAACCATCGTTTTATTTGATAAGTTAAGCTTAGGTTTTACAAGGACCTAAAAACCATAGTTTAATACAATATATCAAATGAAAAAAAAGAAACAAGGCCCACACAACCTAAACTACATAGTCCAATAAAAGTTTAACATAGCAAGAAATAAATAAAACTAATTAGAAATAAACCTAAGCTAAATTTCCTATGATTGATTTTCATTTCTACTACCTCCCACTAGATTCTTCATGTTCCTTATCAATCCACTTCTTTTAAGACTCTATCATCCCACTGTGTTATTTTTATGTCCCATTGTACCTCTAATTTTGTAAATATTTTTACTATGATCCCTTAGGATATTGGTACTTAGTTATTTTCCTTAAGGAGTACCCAAATTCTTACCCCCACCTATCATACATTGATCCTCAATCCCCTCCCTTATATAATCAATCTCTTATTTTAGCTTGTTCCATTTATTCAGGTAAGAAACCATCTATTTTCCCAATCTATGAATTTTTTCATGAAGCCCCAATAACCTCTATCCAATGCCCTCTAAAATTTTGGTAGGGTCCTCATCCCTCCTCAAAAAATTGACTTCCCTAAATTCACAAAGTTTAAATTTCATGTTCTTAACATCTTCTTATAATTGGAGGATCATATTGGACTTCTTATTGGGGGATCTTTTAAGGGGGAAAATGATCACTAGCCTTTATCTTTTCTTCCTTCCTTCCCTCCCATGGGGTTGGGTGGGTGGAAGTGGAGGAGTTGCTTGTTGTTCCCCCCATAAAGAGGCCTTTATTGGGGGTTTTATCTCTATGAATTTATATCAAGTGAATCTCCTAACTTCTATTAGGGGTTGCTTATTTTATGAGAATAAGGATAAGCCCTTGATGGATAATATCAATTGGGGGTGTTTTTTAAAAGCCTAGGACTATTGCTTCAACTGACATGAGAGAATAATAGGGTAGGAATTTCCTAAGAATTTTGAAAATATTTATTAGTTAAAATTGATGTGAGAAAATGTGGGTGAATTTACCTTCTAGAGTTAGATACCACATTATCTATAGTCATATTTTAGGCCATTTTCATTGAAGGTCATCTTGAGGAAGCCCTTCTTGCATATATGCTAGATTGTTTTAGATTAAAATAAGGCTTTCATTATCTCTTGTTTATGTTATTTATCCTTGTATGCCTTCATGTATTTACATCTCATACCAGTGACTTACCCTATGAGCTCTTCATAAATAGGCACCATGCCCCCCCTAAATGTTACCTGCATCTTCTTCAATCTATCCATGAAGTCTCTAGAGAGGATATGATCATGCCATTTAATCCTAACCATGAATTATATTAGGCTACCCCTTTGAAGCTTCCTCCATAATTTGATGTACATTAGACTTTTGCACATGCAATTGAATCACATAAATCCCTATATCCCCCAATGGTGTTTTTATTGATTTTATAAATATGTTTGAGGTTCTTGTTAGTAGAATTTCTAGCCAGATTACCAATTTTTTGTTTTACTCCACTACTATTAGGATATGATTTTTTGAAATGATGTCCAATATTGTTGAGTTCAAAATTCATGTCTTTTTTATGACACAAAGTTGATTTATAATTTTTATAGATCATGACTAGATTTCCCACATGTTTCTCTTCCACCAACCTATGACTTTAAAATATTTGAATCATCAACAATCAGGGGTTGGATATGGGGGGTAAATTATGGGGACCAATCTACATGGCCAAGTCCATTCTAGAAACCCGCAAGTTTGCTAAAGAGTCTGCCACCTTGTTACCTTCATGGAAGATGTGAGAGATGGTAAAATCTTAAGGGAGAAGGAGGTATTTGGTATCAATAATAATTTTAATGATGGTGTGGGAAGGTTTTACTTTCCCCATGAGGTCGTTAATGATGTTAATATTGTGAACTATAACTACCAATTCAAGACCATGAATTGGATAGTTCTACTCATGCGTATTGAGATTTTAGGACTCATAGGTAACCATTTTACCATATTTGGTAAAAATCCCCAATTCCCACTTTATAAACATCAACCCAAATTTCAAAGTTTCCATTTAGATATGGAATAACAAGGACATGACAAAAAATTAATAACTCTTTCATATTTTAATGTGACATAAATAATGAGTCTTACTTTGATATACGATTTTTTGTAACTTCCTCAATAGTTTATGTTTCCTTTGTCTTTTCAACACTAATCACAAATTTTATTCATGAGCTAATTAATTTCTAGAGTAAATCTAAATTTCATCCCTGAAAACCAAGAAAAAGTGGTCAAGGAAATCCTTGAATACACTATTCATCAAGTTCATAAAAACAAAATGGACATTTATTAACCTAAAAATCATGATAGTAAAGTTAATATGCCTATACCTTATTCTAAAGGGTTTTTAATTCACATATTCATCTATGATATGGATTTTATTCCCATTTTTTATAAAGAAGTTATGGGGTTTTAAATCCTTGAGAAGTTATGAATGAACCTCTAATAGTAACGAACCAAGATATACCACCATGATAAGGATGCTTAGATGCATGTGCATATTATGGTACAATGTCAATAGAGAAGTCTAATTCCATTATAGGAGGTAAACATGGAAGTTATTTGGGGAATATATCCTCAAACTATATCAAGACCAAGTAGCAATCCATTTTTTAATAAATTTAATCTTGGTAGGGTTTACTAAAAGACATTATATAGAGATAATGTGACATAAATAATGAGTCTTACTTGATATACGATTCTTTTTTATAACTTCCTCAATAGTTTATGTTTGAAACTACCTTTGTATTTTTCAACACTAATCACAAATTTTATTCATGACCTAATTAATGTTAACTCTAGTGGATAGGCCACATAAATTACTTTTCTACTGATTGTGGTTCCCATTATTCTTCCTTGTATAATTTTGAGGCTTGAAAACTTTATTAGTATTTTGAAATTTTACATAAATATTGTTGTTTCTTATAAAGTTCTCTTTATATTCAAATTTCCAAAAATTTTGTTCTTAGGAAAAATATATGACATAAGCTTAGATGATAGCCTATTATTTTAGTATTTGTATCTTTCCTTTTAGAAAGATATCTCTTTTTATTTAGCATGATGTTTAGATTCAATTGTAGTAGATAGAGTGTGAGGGTTTTTCAAGTTTACATCATGAATTATTACCTCTCACAAGCCCAAATTTAACTTGGTTACTTTGGTTTCCTTGTCATTAATGTAATTCACATAATGAAATGAGATGATAATTTTTTCTCATATTACAATATAGTCACATATCCTTTATTAAACCTCTATAACTATATGATCATTTACTCAAAATTTACTTTCATGTATATTTTCCTAAATTGACTCTCAAAAGTTTCCCAAGAGAAAATCATTGGGTCATAACTATTGAGAACACATATGTGATTCCACCACAAGGTAACATCACCTACCAACAAAATATATTATACATGGATCTTGATATTAGATCTAATATTGTGAAACATGATGTACTTGAACATGTTTACCAACCATGCTTCAATAATATATCTAATTTCACCACCATAATAGGTAGGTGGTAGAACCTCCTTGATATCCTTAATGATGGGATCTAAAATAACATGTTTATTAAATTTTTCATTCCAAATTTAGCTCCACATTCTCATCCTCCTCTTTATTCTATGATAGATTGGACAAAATTTATCTATATACCTCCATTTGGACTTATATGTTGTGAAACACACCCAAAATGTCATGTATGATAACATTCTATCCAACATTGTTATCAGTGTGATCCATGTTGGCATCACCACTATCATTTTCATTATTTACAACATTAATATCACCAATAATTCCATTAATATCATGGTTCATAACTTTTCCACCAATATTATTAGTTTTAATCTCATTATTTCTTAAATTCATACTAGTATTTACACTATAAGTATTGTTACCAACATTGAATTTGGTGGCTTGTGTCCTCAACTTTTTTAGAAACAACAATCACAATTTTAACCAACTACGTCCAAAATATACCTAATGTAATAATTAGGCTTTGATACCACTATCACATCATAAAAATAAAAACCACAAAATTTTGGGATTTTTTATTTTTATTTTTATGAAAATGATATTAGAAATCCAACATTTACTATTATACGTGTAGTACAAATTACCAAAAATAAGTGGACCATGTACATTTCTAATCTAGCCTACTTATTTTAGTAGAGAATAGATTTTGTGTAATACTTCACTAGATGGAGTGATTAATTCTAGACTTCCAATAATAACTTCAATAGTTATGATATTTCCTTAGAATTAACGACTCCATTTTTAACTAGCTTTCACCCTTGCAACAAACTAATTTCAATAGATTAAAATCATGCATGAAAGTGAAATTAGTTCAAATTCTTGTTATAGATCATGTTGATGTAATGGTTTCCCATTTAAAGCTTCCATAAATAGTATTAGTATTAGCAACTAATTTAGAAAAAAATAATATTTTTTCATAACATTTTTGAATTGTTTATGGTTATAATTTTATTGAAAAAATGTAGTTCTTATACAATTTCCTAACCATGGTCCTTATAGGTTTCTATTCTAATAAATTCATTAATCACCAAACTAGAAAAGTATACTACCTTTAAAGTGACTTATTATCTAGAATGAATTAGTGTAATTTTCAATGCATTTTTATCTTCATAATCAAACAAAGAGGAAACTATTTTGATCTTACATATAATAACTACAAGTGTAAAAAATTATTTAAATATTCTTTATTGATCAAGCAACAACCAAAGATCATTATAGTCTCCTTGGCATAAAGAGGACATGTATATTATACTATTTATCTAAATCATGTCATAGACTAATTATGAATAATTATTTATTAAATATGATAATAAAAAAAGACAAGGACTATTGTACTAGGGTTTCACTCTTTGGTATACTTCATTTAATCCTTTGTAAAAAAGTAATTTCCTTAAGGATATAAACCAATAATACACTATATAACATTTACATTTCATACTAATTAGTTTCCATTTATATATCAATAAGGATAATTAACCTATATAATAGTTAGAAAATATAATTTACATTAATTGAAAATAACACCAATACCTAGCCTCATAACATAGGATAAATGTACTCTATTATTGGTAGGATCACTATATGTACTAGTCTTAGACTATATCATGATACCATCCCAATTTCACCAAAAACATATGACACTACCCCATGAATAATTAGGTAATAATGAATGGGTAAATAATAATGAAACACTCAATATAAAGATACCACTATCCACATACATGGAATCAAACTTTACTTCATGGTCAATCCTAATTCCATCAAGACAATGGGTGTAACTTCCAAACAAGACATAACATTATCTACTAATTATTCCTAAAATAGACATAACATAACCACTTAGCATGATCCATTCCAACCAAGTCATGTACTATGTTTCCCTCATTAATGTCACCCTGAATAAACTACTATGATTTTATATAAATCAAGTTTAAAAAAAATAGTAGTGCACACTTTACTCTATAATATTAATTCAACACACTCCAAGTAATAGAAGATGAACATCATTCATTATAACACAAAGGTTTCCTTATAATACTAGAGTTTCCTCAATATGGTATTCCTTATTTCCACTCTGAATTACACTAGATGTATGCAATATGTCAAAATGAACCATCACATTTCTATTACAATACCATTATTCCAATTTTCTAAGACTCTCACAAGATAAAAATAGGGTACTCTAACAAGCTAAAATAGATAAATATTAATGACATATATAATAACTCCACGTGTCCATCAATTAAGTTAACAATATTAGTGATGCCATAAACATGCTTAAAATCATCACCATTTTCAAAAATTGATATAGTCATAGTGATAATAAATATAATATTGCATAGTCCTCCTACACAATATCCATATTTAAATACAATTTTTTTTCATAATCAATTCATGTAAAAAATGTGGTCATGAGTTATTATACATATTCATATGGTAAGTAAACCAAAGACAAGTGTAATTTACATATCATTATCTAGCTTAGATTGTATTAAGAAATAATTTTAACACATCAAATTAGTTGAGTAACTCAACATAGTCATAACTTATTTATTTAGAAACTATAAACATAGATCTAAGGGAAATAAGATCCATTTCAAAAAAAATAACCATTAAATAATAACCATCATTAAATAGAAATATAATGTTCATTCCATACCAGCATAAATCAACATCACTTTCATGATGTCTATTTCTAATGTAAACCACATCTTATTATCAAGTAGAGAATGGCAACTACTATGTATGTGATAATCAAGTCTTCCACATATAATTAAAAACAAATAAATAATACTCATTCCCAGTTTTATGCCTTACAACATAATAATATAACTTAAACATGAAATTAAATCCTATAAAAATATTGTAAACTAGTCCCTTTATAAACAAGTAAAATCTTTAAGATTACCTATTGGCTATTTTGGCCCACATACCAATATTTTTCCTAGTTTAAATAGATTATTAGGGTCCCAATTGATGAATGGATCAGGTGGCATAGAATAAGGCTCAACATTGCAAGTGGAGAGATCTAAATAGGTTTTCATGTTGCTAAATAGTTACAGAAATAGGTCTAGAAAAGGCCTAAGTTTACATCTTTTTAACTTTTGGCCAAGTGTAGAATTTAGAATTCCTTCGAAGGAAGTGTTCCACAAAAATTCCATAATAAATGTACAAGGCTTAATTATTTTGGGAGTTTTATCCCACTTTATTTGGATAAGTGTTAGAATTCTTTCAAGGGTTTTATTTCAAGATTTTTTACAAGTGTCGAGAATTATTTTGGACATTTTGTTTGAAACAATTTCCCCAAAGGGTGATTTCTTATAAAATGGCCCTTTTTAGAATTTCTTAAGGGAAATTTTTAATCCAAGTGCCCAAAGCACTTTTCTAGAAGGATCATTCTTTGAGAAAGTGAAGCTTTGCAAAAAATCCTAAAAGATATCTTTTTCAAGCAAAGTCACCAAGACAATTTACCCAAAGGGTTTTTTTATTGGGAAAGTGTCCCAAAAACTTTTTTTGAAGGGTAATTTTTTCACCAAAAGGTCTAGTGCAATTTCCCCAAAGGGTCATTTCTCAAAAAAATGGTCCAACTCATGGTTTTTGAAGGGTCTTTTTCTCTCAGGAAAGGGTCCAATGTAGAAGTTTCAAAGGGCATTTTCAAAGGGCAAAGGGATATTTCAAAAAGGCCTAAGGCCTATTATAAGGGTACAATTCCTTCAAGAAAATTATCTAAGATAATATTCCCAAAGGCATATTTTTTTAGAGCTTTTACCCTGAAACAAAAGACTAAGGCAAAATTCTTTTAGACATTTTATCTGAGATAGAGACCCTGAAAACATGAATTCTTTCAAAAAATTTATCCAAAATAATTACTTAAGGTAAATATATTCCAAGTTATTTACTTCATATGAAGTGGCCAAGACACCAAGCCTGAAGACAAGGTTCTGAATGGAATTAGGAGTTTAGGATCTCAATTTGCTCATAAGGCCTTTTAAGACACTTTAGGTTCACTTAAAGTTTAAATTGCCATTTTCTAGGGATAGGAATAGATTTGAATATCCCCATGGGATGCCAAGAATTATTGGAATGGATTGTAAATGAATGGGACCCATTTGGTTCTTCATTGTGTTCATTGGGATACTTGGGCCTAGTAGCAAAAATTTTGAGTAGGCACTTTGCTGATGGCACCATTGTTATGCATAAATGAGTCAGAGATATTTGGTCATATAGGTTTTTTCATATTTTTTTCTAAGATCATATTCACTAAGTTTTAGGTCTTATACCAAAGTGAATCAAAATTAGTGAAGGTCTAAATTTGTCTCTTCAGTCACATTCTACATGTTTTCTTATACTTAGCCAATTTGTATAGAGCTCAAATAAAGCCAAATGGATAGATTGAATATGCTACATCTCACACATGTGGTAGATTATAAATAAATTTATCAAATAAGTCAATTCATTTTTTAGTATAAAATGTATGCACTAAGTTTTTGATCCTTTGACAAAGCAAGAATGGAGTTATGCATGTCCAAAGTTGGCTCCTTAATCACTTTCTATGTGTTTTCCCATACTTAGCATTTTTAAAAAATTCTAGCAGAGCTGAGTGAGCATCTTCACAAAGTTATATCCTTCATGTATGATAATTTTAAGGGAAATTAGTCCCATGGGTTTGTTCATCTTGTTCCCTAGTTGTTATGCACTAAGTTCCAGATCCTTCATCAAAGTGCAAAAAAAGTTATACATGATCAAAATTGGCTCCTTAGTCAAATTTTTTTAAGTTTTCCATAGCCAAAAGAGCTTAACCAGCACTAGGATGTCATGAATAAATGAGAAGACTAGCCAAATTTTATATTTAATATCTTTTTTAATAAGACTCACACCATCAATATAACAAGCATCATTGTAGATTTATGTGCTAAGATCATCCTCAGAGGTTTTGAAGCCCATGTGAGATTTCTAGTTTGAGTTATAAGCTTCTAAAGTTAGACTTGTAATACAATATAGCCCCTTTGATGTCAAATTCAAGCCCAAATAAATGATCATTAAAGTTCAAATTTCTCAGTGATGGCCCCATGAACATCAAGTTTGAGCCTCATGAAATATCCTTTTGCATTCAAAAACCATCAAATGGGTCACCCACTAAATGCAAGCTTAATAACTTATCAGGATTATGAACACAATTGATTACCTTGTATAAGCAACTAAATAGGGAATTAAACCAAAAGTAAAATGTAACTAGAATTCAAAAACAACACAAAATATGAGAGACAATACAATCTTGTATTAACACTCTTCCAAAAGGAAATACGATGAAGAAATCACACTCTTCCGACACCTCTTGGGCATACTAGTAATTCTCCCTCAAAAGTTTTCTCTCTCAATTACAAAAAAAATCAACTCAAACATAGAGTTGTTTCAACCAGTTAGTAACAATACTGCTAGTACACCAACCAGTAAGTGACAATCAACTCAACTGTTGTTGCCTACTTCCAGTACCACCAAGTACACCACGTACTCCAAGTAGATCTCCCTGATCTTGCTCTTTGTTGTGTTGTAGATCTCCTTTGATATTGCTACCCCATAGATCTCCTTTGACCTTGCACACACACACACACCTACAGATCAACTGATCTTACTTACCATGTAGATCTTCTACCTGATCTTACACAACCTACAGATCAACCTGGTCTTGCACACCTACAAACCTAGATATTACACTCAGGAAGAACCCTTGTCCTTGTGTTTCCAAGTCCTTATGATTCTCCATTCTTAGTGTAATTTATTCTACCATTGCTTTATTCCCACTCAATTAGAAACCCCTGAGAGTGACCTGTAATCAATAAACACTAACCTGATCCAAACCAAGCTCTGATGAACCTACAACCTCACTCTGATACCTGTGAAGCTTTTAGCTCCACAACCTAACAATCTCCCACTTGGAGATAAATAGCTGCACCTATACTTGTACCTATACATTGTCTAATTTTATTTCCTAACTTATATCCCTCTTCAATTTCAATCTTGAAGACCAACCACCACATATCTTGTGGTGCTTCTCCTATCATCCAAGTAACCTACCATATCCAAATCTACATACCCATGTAGAGAAGTGCCTAACCCTACATAGAATGAAACCTTGATGTTGGTCCCTCTCAGATACCTGAGAATCTACTAAATTGCTTTCTAGTGCTCCTTTCCCAAATTGGCCACAAACTTGCTGACAACTCCCACTGCTTGGGTAATATCAGGTCTAGTACACATGTACTCAACCTCATCATGTGATTTGGGACACTGTTCTGTGAACTGTCCATCCATAGGTGTGCTAACCAATTCTACATCCTGCATATTAAACCTCTCCACTACCTTATTCACATAATCATCTTGAGACAACATCAACCTATGCTCTTCCATGTCTCTAGAAATACTCATGCCAAGGATTTTCGTTCCTCCTAAATCCTTCCTGGCACATCACTATACTAATTTTACCCTTAGCTCAACAAATCCCTGCATGTATGAACCTATAACAAGTATATCATCCACATATAGTAACAAGATAATGTTTCGACCATTATCCAACTTGGTAAAATAAACACAATGGTTACATTGACATTGACTAAAGCCATGCTTTGTCATACCCCTGTCAAACCTGTACCACTATCCTGGAGCTTGCTCAAGACCATATACCCTGACCTTCTATCTCACATGTCCATTCTCTCCTTTCTTTAACCTAAGAATCCATTTGTCTTTTAGTGCTTTCATCCTGGCTGGCAACTCTACCAAATCTTCTATTTGGTTCTTTCCCAAGGAATCAACTTCCTCATTCATGCCATGCTCCCACTATTTCTTGGATTCTACCTGCATTGCCTCTTCAAAACTGCCTGGTTCTTGACCATCAGTGAGCAACAATTTCAAGTAGTATAAAGAAGGTAAATAACAAATTTGAGGCTTACTTACCCTTTCAATCCTCTATATGGGTGTTTGAGACTCCTTGATAGCTTGCTATCTGCCCAAAATCCATTCTCTGGTTGACCCTAGTCTACACCCAACTAATGTCAATTCCACTTGATCGCTGATGTCAATTCCTTGACCAACATCGGTGTCCACTTGGTCATTGATGTTGGTTCCCTAACTGACATTAGTCTCCACCTACCTAAAACCACTGATTTGGTTTGCACATGACCGACATCGGTACCTACCTATTCAACGTCAATTCTCACCTCACCGACATCGGTAACTATGTTTTCCTGTGAGTGATGACTTTTACCTATGAGCTCACTTTGGATCATAACCTTGTCTAAACTACCTTGCTCAGAATTATTCAACCCCTTGACCTGATCTCTATCCATCATCTCCTCCATGAAAACCAAGGCTTTCCAGTTCTTAACTTTGTCAAAGACATCAGACTTCCTCTTAATAACATGCATCCCCTTCTTATTTATGTGACCAAGCCTATAGAGCCACATCTTTACATCTACATCTGAAGTAGATAAACTAGAAAGAGAATCAATAATACAAGTAGATAGATAAAGAGTACCTACTTTCTTACCTCTTGCTAAAACAAGTGCAACCTTGGAAACTTTCTAGGATTCTATTGTGAGAGTTATTGTGCATCCCTCATCACCCAACTTTCCAATACAAATCAAATTCTACTTCAGGATTGGGACATGCATGAACTCCTTCAAACACCCATGTGTTTCCCATCTACAATTTTAGCTACACTTTCCCTTTGCCAACCATTTGATAAGGATTACCATCCCCTAAATACATCTTTCCAAAGTCTCCTTGGACATAATCATGGAAAAATTCTCTATTTGAGGTTGCATGGAAAGAGGCACCAGAATCTAAAACCCAAGATTCCACTTTATCCAAGGAACATACAAGAGCATCCTGTGCAATAATACATGTAACATCTACTTCTTCATTTTCTTCATGATGATCTTCTACCAACCAACAATATTTCTTTACATGCCCTTTCTTTCCACAATTCTATCAGATTATACTGCCATACCTAGATCTGGATCTCCTACCTATCTTTGACCTTGATTTCCCTTGCTCGACCTTCTCTCTTTGCTTTACCCTACTTTCAACACTTAAAGCTTTCCCTGATGATTTTGTTATGATTTTCCTATGAATTTCTTCATTCAAGATTACACTAAAAATATCATCAACTTTCAAGATATTTGAAGCAGACACAATATTACTAACTGCCATTACCAAACTATCCCAACTTTCAAGTAAAGAGCATAAGATTAAGAGAGCCTTAATTTCATCATCAAAATCTATATTGACTGAAATTAACTAGTTTACCAAACCATGGAAATCACTAATATGACTATGTACTGATCCACCTTCCATCATTTTCAAAATAAATAATTACTTCATAAGAAATACCTTATTTAAAGCTGAGGGTTTTTCATATAAATTTGCCAAATATTCCATTAACTCTATCGTTGTCTTAGCTTGTGATAATTTGGAAATCATAGATGATGCTAGGCTCAACCTTATAGATCCTAGAGACTTCCGATCAAGAACATTCCATTCTTCATCTTTCATATCTATGGGCTTGCTTGCAACACCACCCAATGGTAAGTACAGATCTTTTTGATACAGATAATCTTCTATCTGCATCCTCCATAATTGATAATTCTTGCCATTGAATTTCTCTGCTGCTTCCAAATCCATTTTAAAAGTGACCATCTCTACTCCTTAAGATCACACTTGATTACCTTTGTATAAGCAACTAAACACAGAATTTAACCAGAAGTAATATGTAAATAGAATTTAGAAACAACACAAAATATGAGAGACAATACAATCTTGTATTAACACTCTTCCAAAAGGAAATACAATGAAGAAATCACACTCTTCCCATACCTCTTGGGCATACCAATAATTCTCCCTCAAGAGTTCTCTCTCTCAATTACAAACAAAATCAACTCAAACACAGAGTTGTTATTTCAACCATTCAATAACAATACTACCAGTACACCTATTAGTAAGTGATAATCAACTCAACCATTATTGCCTACTTCTAGTACCACCAAGTACACCATGTACTCCAAGTAGATCTCTTTGATATTTCTCCTTATTGTGTTGTAGATCTCCTTTGACCTTGCACACACACACACACACATCTATAGATCAACTGATCTTACTTACCATGTAAATCTTCTACCTGATCTTGGACAACCTGCAGATCAACTTGGTCTTGCACACCTGCAAACCTAGATCTTACACTTGAGAAGAACCCTTGTCCTTGCCTTTCCATGTCCTTATGATTATCCATTCTTAGTTTACTTTCTTCTGCCATTGCTTTACTCCCACTCAATCAAAAACCCCTGAGAGTGACCTGTAATCAACAAACACTAACCTACTCCGAACCAGGCTCTGATGAACCTGCAACCTCGCTCTGATACTTGTGAAGCTTTTAGATCCATAACCTAACATAACTATCCAAATCTTGGATTCATAGACAAAATATAATGACAATAGGGTAAAGATAGGATAGTGGGCCCAAATCAAATCAATGATGCATGTTTAATAATGGATTTAAGATCAATGAAACATAATCATATTAAAAAGTTAGTGAACCTTGAGTGCAAAGGCATGATCAATAAGTGGCACAAACACATGAATCTTAGAAAAGGATCAATGTCTCATATTTAATCACATCAAGCAAATCAAAATAGCAAGATGAGTCAAGGAATTGATGATCCAAGATAGTTCTTGATGACCAATCAAATGAAAGTGAACCCACATGACTTAGACAAAGGTTGAAAGGTTAGTTATTAACCAAAGTGAGAAAGTATGAATAGATCTGATCTTGAGCATGATCTAATTTGGGTTAGGAGCAGATATTTTAAAATTAGGAATCACCATTGAGAATCAACAAAATTATACATGTAAAATTCCAATAAAAGTCACCAAATCCAACTGTAATAAAATGACCCTTCTCACCACTTTGGCATGTATCAACAAACTAGTCATGAGAAGTTTGCATATGTTAAAAATGAAAACAACTTGATCCCACCATTGTAGCTACCATGGAACATCATAGATAAGATATTGTAATGATGTAATAGATTGGAGTGACTTGGATCAATTAGGAAAGGTTTGAGAGAGCTTGATTTATGGAGGCAATTGTAACAAACTTTCAAATGGATTTGAAATTTTTTATTTCCCTTTTTGAGCACCAAAACTCCCTCTCTCTTGCTTCCCTTCTACTATAAATATATCTACTGAGCTATTATTTTGCATCCCTTAAGTTGATATGCCTATAATCTATCATAATTGTATTCAACACCTCTTGGAGTAGTGAGTAGAATATTTTATAGTCATTTGATAATCTATATTTAGTTTTTTGTGTTTGTTTAATATGAAAATGTTAATGTTATCTTCCTTTTATATGTCCAAACTCAACCTAGATGTTAGGAACTTTATTTTTCAGTCATATAGTGTGTTTTAGCATTGATCTCTCAAAGATATAGTGGATAGCCAAATTTAATTGTCTTTAACCAAACCTTATTTTCATCACTCCCTATTTTGAGTGTATCAAACATACATATATATAAAATATTATTTCATAAAAACCATAGTAAGAATTGCATTATATTTTTTTCATAGTTCATTAGTGTGCTAAGGAGTCCAAGCTTAAGAGTGGGTCTAATAAATTCTTTGGGCATCATCATATGTTAGAATAGGTTTTTTATTTGTGCAAATATCTTAGTTCTTTTCACCCTAACTAGTTGTTAGGTTTTAGAAGTAAAGGTCTAAATTATAATATATGAGGAGCTAGCCTCATGAAAAATCCTAGAGGTTTGGTCTAGTTATAAGCATCCCACAGCCTTAGACCATTCCCATGTTAGTCTAGGTGTGGGTTATACTTTAACAAATTTGACCCCTATTAGGGTGCTATCTAGATAACTAATAGTTTTGGCATGCTCATTGGGATAACTAATTTTGTATATCTGAGTATAGTATCAATTTTTAGAGTTTCATTTCTAGATTTGCATAATTTTCATGCCCCTTAGAGTTATCACAATATCCTCTACAAAAGGCAATGGATAGATCTCTTTAAGATACCTTTCCAACCAACAAAAAATAAAAAAGCCTCTCAGTTGAAACCTACACCTACCCCTCTTTCCCCCCTTTTTATTGCCTAAAATCCTTTTATTCAAGCCAATATTATTTAACCAAACATTATTATAAACCCCATACCTTAGATGGTTATTCCTAGAAGGTAAGCCTTTGTGTCATTCAATAGTGGTATTCCTCTAAATCTTACTCAATGGGATGATATAACAATCTCAATTTTGAAGGCTCTTATCTATTATATAAGAGAAAATCTAATTAATCTTATAGACCATATTGTAGATATTGCTAACTTTTGTTTAGTGCATAATGTGACTCAAGAAAACATAGCAATGAGGTTATTAACAACTTATTTGAAAGGGAAAACACTTCAATGATATAGAAGATTGTCCCCTATGTCAATTAATAGCTGGGATGAGTTTGGAGAGATCTTGTGAAATAAATTTAAGGACAAGAGTGATCATATTTCACTTGTGGAGTAGATTAAAACAATCAAGAGATCCCTTGATGAGTTGATGATGTATTTTAATTACAAATACTAGAAAACCTGGGATAAAATTCTTGTAGTGATCAAGCTTATGCCTAACTATGACTTTATACTATTTTAAAGCTTTCAACTCAGATGTAGATGTAATGATTCAATCCATGAGAGGGAACACCCTACCTAGATATTTTGAAGTAGAAATTAGGTATGAAAATTACCTTATAAAAGTAGGCAAGTTAGCTCCAAGGCCACCAATGCCTCTCTTCTTAGAGATACATCCTCCTACCCCAACTATTGCTCAAGTTCTAGAATCAACAAAGTTTTATCAAATAGAAGGTGATCAAATTGATAGATTAGGGAAGATAGAGAGTCTTCTCAAACCCCATAACAACAATTTGGTTTTAATGGAGAGGTAACAGATCCACCATGCAGGCCATACCAAAATAATAATCAAAATTTTAAGTACAATAGGGCACACTATCAACCTAATTAGTAAGGACTAGGGTAGAAACCTTAATCAAAGAAATATAATTTGAATGCTCCAAGTAATTCTAGATTTTTTGTGCCGACTCATAACAACTATGATCAAGAAGGTAGATAGTAGTTTGAGGAATAATCCATTGAGTTGCTGATGGACACTATTGGATACATGTATCAAGGCCATAGTTGGTGGCATGATCCTTCAATTTAGATTCATGACATGATGCCTCCCCTAACACAAGCCCACAAAAAGAGTCAAGAAAATGTGCCTACCATGTCATGATCAAAAGATCAAAGACAACAACAAGGGAACATAGGTAGATCACTAGCTGATACTGCATGCCTAGATTTTTAAGAAGGGAAGTATGTGTTTAAGCATATAAAAATCATTATGGGAAAAGATTAATAGAATAAAAATGAACCATTTATATCTCAAATATGGTCTAAGAAGAGGATGTTGGAGGATAAATTAGGGTAATCTAATTTTTCTTCATCATTTCCACAAACTAGTCAGCAATCTACTTCTTCAAATGTAAATACTAAGGTTCTTGAAAATCAACAAATGCCCCAACCTCATGGATATTAGTAGAGGTACCCTTTCATTCCTCAAATTCTAAGTTATTCTTTCACTTCCAAGGTATCATCCAAAGGTACTAGTCTTCCCTTTAATATTATGGATTATTTGCAGAAGGATAATGTAATTATGTCCACGTATGATGCTCTATCTATCCTGGGGAAAAATGAGATCCTACATCAAGAGCTATCAAAACTTTCTCAAGTGGAAAATGTAGTTGATAAAGTGAACATTATTTTCATCAATAATAGTTATCCTAACTAATCCCCTAGCTAAGTTCCCAATCAAGTTATAAGCAAAAATTAACCTTGAAATGTTGTTCATCCTTCTAGGGTTGTTAAGCCTCCCCCATTTTATCTATCAGTCATAATAAGGGATTGTTTAGTACATAATTTCATGATAGAATCAGGTGATTCAACCTTAGTGATGCCTAAATCTATAGAAGACAATATTGGGATCCAATATGTGCCTAACAAAAAGGGGTCCTCCAATTAGATGGCTCCCCCACCAAGATAGTAAATGTATTGAAAGGTCTTTTGATTACATTAGTTGCCTATCAAAATTTTATCATTAAGCAAGATGTAATGGTGGTAGACCTACCTCCATATTTTGCCCCATTCTTATGTAGGGACATTACTTCTAAGATTGGGGGATATTTATCATCTGATTGGTCATACATGGTTTTTATAACCATATATGGAACCAAAGTCACCATAAGGTCTGAACCTATCACTAAGTTCCACCTAGAACCCTATATATCCAATCTTGTAAATACCAATTGTGCCATATTTGAAGAGGTTAAAGAGGTTATTAAGAAAGAACCCCATATTCATATTAAAGGCATCTCAAATATAATCTTGGATGAGTGTGAAATTGATAACCATTTATTTGATCCATATAGAAACATTGAAAAGATTTATTTAGGAGTGTAATATATGCATGAGGAAGGTGTTGCATACCTTATTTAGCTAACACTACTCAAAAAGAGGATGGTATATGGACTTTATTCTTTGATGGGTCAAGGTCAAATAATGGAAGTGGAGTGGGAACCATGGTAGTTTTTATCTTAGGTAAAAATTATCATTCTAATGCAAGACTCTAATTTAGTTGTACCTCAAATATAGCTGAATATGAATCTCTTTTTCATGGTTTTCAACAAGGAAGAGAGGTATATAGCTCCTCAAGGTTGAGGGTGATAGTGAGCTCATGGTGCAACAAGTAATATGCCTAAGCATAGTTAATAGTCACCATTTGAAATCCTATAATCACTATGTATGGGACCTCATAGAGTATTTAATGTCATTTAATATCCATTCCATTCCAAGAGAAGTAAACCAACATGCATATATGTTTGCATCCATATATGCCCAGTATGGGATAGCAGAAAGAATTAATGGTAGCCAAATCTAAGATAAGTTCAAGATTATATGTAGACTAGTTGTACCTAAAAATGAGGTGAGTTTTCAAGTATTTTAAAATTATGATCAAATCATATTTTTTCTAATGCAAGAGGTAGAATTATGCCATAGGAACTAGGACAAGTTCCAAAATTAAAATGATGATCAAATAGTACAATTGAGAAACAATAAGATGCCCAAAAGGCTTGTGACATTGGAAATAATATTCAATGAATATTACCAAGTAATAAAATGGAAATCATGAATCTCAACTAAATAAGAACACTATGAAAAGGGAGAGATCTTTAAGGGCAATTTATTGAAGATTAAAAAGGTCAATACAAAGAGGAAAGAGCTATATTTTTTGCTATGTGCCAAGAATTTTCTAATATATTTGCTTTGGAGTACAAATAATTGAAAGGAATTGACCCCAAACTTGCACAACACACAATTGAATTACAAAAATGCTAACAAGTTAGTCAAGTAGAAATAGAGGCCTATCAACCCAAGAGTGGAGGATCTCATGAGAAGAGAACTTTGTAAATTGATTGAATCAAGGATAATATTTCCAATTAAGAATTCCTTTTGGGTGGCAACCTTGTGTTAGTAAGGAAAAATAATGGAGAGATTCATATATGTGTTGACTTTAGGGACCTCAATAAGGTGTCCCTATAAGATCATTACCCACTTCCCTCCATGGATCAAATTTTTAAAAAGGTGGTAGGATCTAAAAGGTTCTCATTGGTTGATGGTTATTCTAGCTACAATTAGATCATGGTTAAAGAGGAAGATAGTCATAACACTACCTTCAATACAAAATGGGGAACTTATGCATATTGTAAAATGCTCTTTGTACTTTCCAATGCTAGATCCACCTTCCAAAGAGTAATGTACATTGATTTTCATGGTCTTTTGAATGATATGGTTTTATTTTACCTTGATGATATAATAGTTTTTTAAAAACATACTAATAAAAATATGATGCACTTAAGAGCTATTTTTTATAGATGCAAATAATTTAGAGTTTCTTTGAATCCAACAAAAATCATTTTTTTAATTCATGAAGACTTCTTGGACATGTGGTGTCCAAATATAGTTTTTCCATTTATCCAAAGAAGATAGAAGCAATCCTTAATATATCACTACATAAACACAAGAATTCGTTTTAGATCTTCTTGGGCAAAATAAACTTCATTAAGAGGTTCATTCTAGGCTTTGAAAATATGGTTAAGCCTCTCAACCATATGCTAAGAAATGGTAAATATTTCACATAGATAAGAGAAGGTAAGATGACATTTGAGGCCATCAAGGAGGCCATATCTCATTCCCCCACACTTTTAAATCTATATTTAAATAAGGAGTTTTATTTGTACACCTTTTCCATATTAGACACAATTTCAGCTATGCTTATGAAGAAAAATGATCAAGGACTAGAGTATCCCGTTTCTTTCTTTAGCTAACCTTTGGAAGGTTATGAAGAAAGATATAGCTTTGTTAAAAAACATGTGCTTGATGTTGTAAAATTTTTGAATAAATTTAGTCATATAGTTTTAAATAGTAAGATCATACTAATGGTGGCTCATCCAAGTGTGAAGAATTTTATCCTTAACAGAGACTTAAATGAAAAGAGATTTGGATGGGTCACTAAGTGTATGGAGTATGACATCAAGGTTAGGATCATAAATTTAATTAAAGGAAAGGGATTATGTGAACATATTGATAAATATGTGAGAGAAGAAAAATAGACAATCTTGGTAATCCAAGACACTCAATAGGAAGATGAAGATACTCTTCCATCCAACTAGACACATGATATTGCTAGATATCTCCAAATATGAGATTGTCCAATATGTTTCAATGCATCAAAAAGAATAAAATTAAAGTTTAAATTAGTTCCATACATTTTGATTGATGGAGTGTTGTTCAAAAAATACATTAGATGTATGCTCTTAATATGTGTTGAAACTAACCAATTTGATAAGATTCTTAGGCATTTTCAAGATAGTCCTCAAGGAGGCCAATTTTTATCTAGGAATACAACTAAAAAAATCATTAGAACTGGTTAATTTTAACCAAATTTATTCATATATGTGCATACATGGGTGAGGAAGTAAGGAAAATGCCCCATGTTTATAGGGAAATAGAAACTAGCTACTACGCCATTAAAGCCTATTCAAGTTGAACAAAATTTCATGTCATGGGGTTTTTTATTGGAATGATTAATCCTCCATCTAGTGATATTCATAAGTGGTTCCTGAAAACCATAGACTAATTTACTAGATGGGTGGAAGCAATTCCTTTGAAGGAATCAAATGAGAACTCTGTTCTTGAGTTATATAAGAGCCTAGTCACCCATTTTAGAGCACCATCCACTATAATATAAGACAATTGTTTGGAATTTAGTAACATAAAGTTATGTGAGGGGATATTGAGTAGGATATATATTTTAAATATTCATTTAATTATTATCTATAGGGTAATGGACTAGCTGAGTCCACTAATAAGAACCTGATTTGGATCATTAAGAGAATAATGGAAGATAATCAAAGATCCTGGCACACAAAGCTGAAGTCTACCTTATAGAATAAAAATATCACCCCCACAAAGGTAATTTATAACTCACCTTATCTCTTATTCTATGAAATAGAAACAAGGATTCCAATTTCATTGGAGCTTCTAACTTTGGAGCTTGCATAACAACTAGAGCTTCTATAAAGTGATGTAATGGAGGTCAAAATGAATAAACTAAGAGAATTAGATGAAATAAGGGATGATGCCATGCATACCATGTGGTCTAACCAGTAGTAGATTAGGATGACCTTCAATAAAATATCTTCATTGAAGACATTCCAATAAGGTGACATAGTCCTCAAATGGGATGAGGACCATGCAAAACTAGGGAAACACTCCAAGTTTGATATCTTTTAGAGTGGACCCTATGTCATCATAGGCTAAAAAGAGGGAAATGCCTTTGATCTTGTTAGATTTAATGGAGAGAGCCTTCCCATGCCTATAAATTAGAGTTATCTCAAGTTTAGCTACTAGTCTCATATCTAGTCCCTTATACATTAGATAGGTCTGTTCTTTTCCTCCAAGTACTTTTTGACATTGTCATTTTTAGCTATTCTATTTTTATTTTAGGTTATTGCTTTCTATTTTTTTACTTTGTTTCTTCCCCCCCATTAATCTAAAAAAGTTTTTCTAGATGTTAAGTAGAGTCTATTTTTAAGTATCTTTTCATTTGAGCAAGCTTGATCAAGGTCTGGGTTCCATAACTAGTAAGTTGGTTAACCTAATTGAGTTGCTAGAATTATTTTCCATTTTGGCCCATATACCAAGCTTATACATAGTTTAAATAAATTATCAAGTTTATAATTGATGAATGGATCAGGTGTCTTAGAAGTAGGCTCAACATTCTAAGTGGAGGGATCTAAGTAGGTTTTCATGGTGTTGAACAGTTGTAGGAACATGTCTAGAAAAGGCCTATGTTTACACTTTCCAAATTTAATCTAAGTATAAAATTCATAATTACTTTGAAGTAAGTGTTCCACAACAAATTTAGAAGGCTTAATTCATTTTGGAGTTTTGCCCTACTTTATTTGGCTAAGTGTTGGAATTATTTCAAGGGTTTTATTCTGATCTTTTTATTCAAGTGTCAAAAATTATTTTAGATATTTTGTCCAAATAATTTCCCCAAAGGTTCATTTCTTGAAAGAGGGTCATTTCTAGAAGTTTTTAAGGGTAATTTTGAAGCCAAGTGTCCAAATCACTTTTCTTAAAGGATCATTATTTGAGAAAGTGTACCTTTACAAAAAGCCTAAAAGATATCCTTTTCAAGAAAAGTGGCCAAGACAATTTCCTTGAAGGTTGTTTTCTCAAGAAAGTATCCCAAACAATTTTCTAAAGGGTAATTTTATTTGCCAAAAGGTCTAGTGCAATTTCCCTAAAGGGTCATTTCTTGGGAAAATGGTCTAGCTCAAGATTTTTGAAGGGCCTTTTTCTCTCAAGAAAGGGTCCATTATATAATTTCCAAAGAGAATTTCCAAAGGGTAAATAGATATTTTGAAAAGGACAAAGGGCCATTATAAGGGAATAATTATTTTATTAAAATTATCTAAGATAATTTCTCTGAAGGCATATTTATTTCAGATCTTTTATCCTAAAGTAAAAGACTAAGGCAAATTTTTTTTAGACATTTTATTCAAGATAAAGACCTAAAAGACATGAATTCTTTCAGACATTTTTTCTAAAATAATTTCTCAAGTTACATATATGGAAATTTATTTCCTTCAAAGGAAGTGGCCAAGACACCAAGCCTAAAGACAAGGATCTGAATGGAAGTAAGGAGTCTAGGATTTCAATTTGCTCACAAGGCCTTTTAAGACACTTTAGGTTCACTTAAAGTGTAAATTTCCATTTTATAGGGATAATAATATATTTACTATATCCCCATGGGATTTCAAGAATGCTTAGAATGGATTTGAAATACATGGGACCCATTTGGTTCTTCATTGTGTTCAATGGGACACTTGGGCCTAGTAGTATAAATTTTGAGTAGGCACTTTGTTGACATCACCATTGTCATGCCTAGATGAGTAAGAGATATTTGGTCATATTATTTTTTTCACATTTATGCCAAGATCATATGCACCAAGTTCAATGTCTTCTTCCAAAGTGCATCAAAATTAGTGAAGGTCCAAAGTTGGATACTTAGTCACATTCTACATGTTTTCCTATACTTAGCCAATTTGTAGGGAGCTCAAATAAAGCCAAATGGATAGATTAAAGATGATATATATCACATGTATGGTAGATTATAGAGGAATTTATCAAATGGGTCTATTAATTTTTAAGCTTAGAATGTATGTGCTAAGTTTTGGGTCCTCTAATAAAGTAAAATTGGGGTTATGTATGTTCAATGTTGGTTCCTTAGTCACTTTATGCATGTTTTCCCATAGTTAGCCATTTTAAAGAAGTTATAACAAAGCTAAGTGGGCATATTAACAAATATATATCTCACATGTGTTATAGTTGTAGGGGAAATTAATCCTATGGACTTGTTCATCTTGGTCCCTAATTTCTATGAGCTAAGTTATAGATCCTCTACCAAAGTACAAATGAAGTTACACATGACCAAACTTAGCTCCTCAGTCAAATATTGATAAGTTTTCCATACTTAGCGAAATGAGCTTGACTTTCACTAAGATGTCATAGAGAAATGAATGGACCAGCTAACTTGTGTGTTTAATATCCTGCTCAAGAAGCCTCGTGCCACTAGAAGAACAAGTATAATTATAGATTTACATGTTAGGATCAAAATCAGAGTTTTTTAGGCCTACATGAGATTTTTAGTTTTATTTATAATATTATAAAGTTTGAATTACAACATAAGATGGCCCCATAAATGTCAAATTCAAGACCTAGAAAATAACCATTAAAGTGTAAATTTCTCAGTGATGGCCTTACAAACATCATGTTTGAGCCTCATAAAGTAGTTGTTTACATTCAAAACTAATCAAAAGGGTCCCCAAATAAAATCAAAATTGACAAGTATCCAAATATTAGATGATTAGAGTAAATTTAACAAATGACTAGGTAAAGATAGGATAGTGGGCCTAGATCATATCAATGATGTGTGTTCAATCATGGATTTAAGATCAATGACATCTAAGTAGGTCAAAGATCCAATGAACCCTAAGTGTAAAGGCATGATTAATAAGTGGCACAAGTGCATGAATCCTAGCAAAGGATCTACAATTCATCTTCAATGACATTAGGCAAATCAATGGAGTGAGATGAGTCAAGGGATCAATTATCTGAGGTAGTTCTTAATGATCAATCAAATGAAGGTGAGCCGAAATGACTTAGACAAAGGTTGAAAAGTTAGCTCTTGACTAAATCAAGCAAGTATGAATGGATCTAAGCTTGAGCGCAATCCAATTTGGGCTAGGAGTGGATATTTTAGGATCAGGTAATGGCATTGAGAACCAAAAGAGGTAGACACATAGTCTTCAATGATAGTTGCCAAATCCATCTACATGAAAATGACCCTTCTCCCCACTTTGGCATGTATTAAAAAACCAATCATGATTAGTTTAACATTAGGATACAATGAAAACGTCTTGATCCCACTATTGTAGCTACTATGGAGCATCATGGAGAAGATATCATAGTGATGTGATGGATTGGAGTGACCTGGATCAATCAAGAAAGGTTTGAGCGAGCTTGAATCATGGAGGAAGTTGTAAAAACTTTTAAAATAGATTTGTACTTGTTTTTTCCCTTTTTAAGAACCAAAAATCCCTCTCTTTTGCTTCCCTTTTACTATCAATATAGCCTGTGAGTTATTGTTTTGCATCCCTTAGGATGGTATGACTAGACTCTACCAAAATTATATTTGACACCTCTTAGAGTAGTGATTAGAATATTTTTTAGTCATTTGATAATCTGTATTTAGTGTTTTGTGTTTATTTAATATGTAAATGTGAATGTTATCTTCCTTTTGTATGTCCAAACTCAACCTAAATGACAAGAAATTTCTTTTTAGGTCATATAGTGTGTTCCAAGATTGATCTCTCAAAGATATAGTGGACAACTAAATTTAAGTGTCTTTAACTAGACCTTATTTTCATCACTCCCTAGTCTGAGTGTATCAAATAGACCTCCATATGAAATACTATTGCATATAAAACATAGTAAGCATTGAATTATTTTTTTCATATTTCATTAGTGTGCTAAGGAGTCCAAGATTAAGAGTGGGTCTAATAAATTTTTGGTGCATCACCATTTATTATAATAGGTTTTTTATTTATGTAAATATCTTATCTCTTTTCACCCAAACCAATTGTTATGTTTTAGAAGTAAAGGTCCAAATTATAATATCTAAGGATCTAGCCTCATAAAAAATCCTAGAGGTTTAGTCTATTTATAGGCATCCCACAACCTTAGAATATTCCCATGTTAGTCTAGGTATGGGTCAGAATTTAACAAATTTGACGCTCATTAGGGTTCTTTTTAGATAGCTAGCATTACCTTTCTCCACGTAGTCACAAATAATAAGTCTTGCTCAAATCATTATTAATAAATAAGAAACAAAATGTAATAAAGTTCTAAATATTGTTATTATTCAATTAACATTTATCCAATAGATGAAACTAAGAGAAAAAACTTTTTTTAATTACTTGAGATTATGATCATGCATTTGAGAGCCACAACTCATATCTACAAGGACTATTTCAATGATATCAAAAAAATACTTAATGCTTAATAACATAGCTTTTACACTATTTAAAATAACCTACAATATTATTTTCCAATGAAAATAACAATAAATAGTGATCTAAGTTTATCATGGGGTTAATGGTACTAGTATACAATATTTAAAATATATGTGATAAATCATCCAACTAATTGTACGTCTTCTAATCACTACATACATTAGATATCAAATAGAAAAATAATGTGAAAACTAATCCCATTCATTTAGTGGTAAGATATGTCTAACCCAACCATCAATTTAGGGTTATAAGAGGTCATCATATGAAACCCAATATTATAAAAACAAAATAATGCAAAGTTAAAATAGATATAAATATCTAGAATTTAGGTTTTCCACATAAATTCAGCACAACACATGATATGATTGAATCTATAATAAGGGGTCATAATAGATATCCCTATCTAAATAGGAGTTCCAAAATTGCATTTTAAATAAGCAATGTCTTATCCAAAAGGATATTCAATCAAATGATTTCATTTCAACCATACATATACCTAAATAATCAAATTCCCATTCAAAAACTATAGTTATGGGGAAATACTTATAAGTCTAATAAAAAGGTGTTGAGGAATGACATGATATGATTAGTATAATCATAACCCTAATATTTTATGTGGAGTCACCCAAAACGTTTGGTAAAGTCCTTACACTTGACTAAGATCTTCAAAAAATCCACAATAGCTACTAAAACAAAATCAAGAAGAATACTCAAAAAGTAAAACAGCAAAAAAATACTTACTTTTCAATTCTTTATTGATTTATTTTATTTCTTGTTCATACTCTTTTCCACTTTTTTCACACCTTCTACTTTTTTTCATTCCCCCCTTGGGTAAAAAGTTTAAAATTAACATGTAACATCTACCACTTTCATGCTATCTCAAACACCAAATTCTAAAGGAAAACAAAATTCTAAAAATAACCTCCACTATTTCCATGGTTGTAGCCACAACACTAGACAAAATAACCCCCACACCCTTACACATTATCCACACTAACTTCTAAGGATTGAAGTCAAAAGATAAAATGATAAATATATAAAAATTATCTAATGAAACCCTAAAAATCAAAACAATGATTTTACCCAACTAAAGTTAGTGGCATATCAATCTTGTGTCCTCATGTCTAATAAATACCTTTTTACCAAAGTCAAAATAACACTTTTTTAATAATCATAAATTTATCACTAAAGAAAATTATGCTTGGGAAAAAATGCCAACCAAAATACATGACATAAAAGAGCCTCATGGAACTTGAACTAAGATTCATAGTAACCCATTGTAGATTAGTGTTGTTTGATTACAAACCAACCTATTCCTCTTAAGATAAAATAGTTACATAATATTTACATATACAATTTGATATAATCCAATCACAAACTATAAATAAATAAATAAATAAAATAGTTACACATAACACTAGTGTTGCATAATATGAGACATACACAAAGGGAAAAATCTGGACAATAAATTATCTCATTCTATTACCTAACACTCAGTTATATTTATAACAATGATATGAAAAAGTGATGTATTATTCCATATATAAACATAGTTCAATCATCTAAATATTACCTATAATCACAAATAGAGATCAACCATATTGGTTCTATATAATCATCTAAAAACCAAATATTAAATGTAATGTAATAAAAAACAAGAACTAAAATAATCCAATGTAAATTGATAAAATAATAAAAAATTAGATCAAATGTCAAGTATCATAACCATTAAAATATCAATAAAATAGTATAAAAAACACAATTTCTAAGGTATACCCAAGTGTGAAATGATACAAAATTAATTATAGATGCATCTTTCTATTGTTTTGCTTAGCTAGATTTGCATTTAGGTAGAGTATTAAACTTTAAATTATAATTGTAAGGTCAATCCCTAGCATGTATAAATATGACCAATAAAATAAATCATATAGTCATGTAGTACTTATTTAAATCCTTCGCATTCATCATTATTAAGCATGGTTTCAAGAAGGACATGTTTCATATCTCTATCTATTCTATAATTGAATTTAACTATTTTTTTCATTTATTAATGTTAATATAAGGTGTATTAGGAATTTTATTAGAACACTATAATTGAACACCATCCTATGATTTTTTTCTCTCTACATAATATGTGTGGTAATTTTTTGTCCAATGAAATTCTTTCTTATGCTATAAGGGGTGTATATGCTAATATATTCTCAAATATTCCAAGAAATGATCATCATTATATAACTCATTGAATTTCTAAATTTTTGGAGAAACTATATCATCAATGAGATCAAGATGTACTAACTATCGTGTAGATACATGATGAAAATCCTATAAAGTCTAAGGTTTTTATTTAGGTAAATGGGTATACATATTCACTTTCTTATTCTTATTTTCATTATTAACTATTGAATCATCTATGTTACTAAGACCTTGTTTACATTTATGATATAATGTTTTGATAGGATTAACCATTCAGTATTCATGTTTCCCCAATCCTTTTCATATATATCCCAAATTTTGCAAATATTTTATCCCAAACACTTATTGTTTTGAATCTATTTCCTATAATATAAGAATAATCAAACCAAATGCTAATGTTGATATATGATTATGTAAAATGGAATGTATGCAATCATAAGGAGAAGGAGACATATGAGGTATATAATTTTTCATAGGTTGTGTCATTTAAAAATACTTGAAGGATTTTATATCCATGGTATAGGTATATATCTATCCATGATGACTAACTATGAGATACACATGTAAGGTAGTGACTGCATTCATATCATGAATCCAAGTTCTTCTCAGTATAATATTATATTTGATATCATTAGGCATATACTTACATACTATAGTTATTATATGAAGGGAAATATAGAATCAAACTAAGATAAGGAAAAAACACAAATGAACCTATCCTAAACTCAATTCAACCTCAAGATATAGAAATAAGTAAAATTAAATAATTACACACACAAAACTAAAGTACTATGAGCCTCCTCTATTGTGATTAAAAGTGACTTTTTATTTGAATGTGGTTTCTCAATCATTATCCAATGCAAATGGAAACTAGATTATATTTTGGTATCAAAGTGGACTTTTTATGGCTTGGATTCAATTAAAAACTTAATAACACCTCATTAGAATAAGTGAGGATGATGAAATTTACGGATTTCATGTCAATTTATAGGCATACATTAGTTTGATTGAATGGTGGAGGATTATCTAAATATTTCAAATTATTTATATAATTAATAGTGGATAATTAGTTCTCATCTATAAGGATGATGACCAATTCCATGGGTTGAGATGAAAGGGGAGTTGGTTGAGTGAGTCATCAATAATGGGTCAATGAGGTTGAAATTTTATAAGGTAACTCACAAGGTGGTTGAGAAAGTTGAGGAGGGTGGTTGTATGAGACAAAATATTGTTGAGATAAATGTGAAGGATGTTTGGGTGAGGTGGAAAATATAGATTATTAATTAATTTTGGAAGAAAAGGTGTGCATAATTGAATAATTTAAAAATTGCTCAATTATTCAAATTATAGAGGGAAATGGTGTTAATCTGAATTTGAATAATGAAAGAGGTTTGTTAGTGTATAAAAATTAATTTTGACATTAAATTATGATATTTAGGTGTTTGTATTTTCCCCTATCTTAAATGGTGTTGCAAATAAATACCTTTTTGAAGAATAGTATTCAAAGTAGAACATTGATGATGGGGGATAAAAAGTTGCCCTATAAAAATGAAAATGATTGTGATGATGCCCCCTTAAGTGTTCATGTGGGAAAGTGAATGAATGATAAAAATTATTTGAAGGCAAAATTATGAAGTGGTTATAATGAAATATATGACTAAAATGAAGTACTAGAATCAATAGAGTAGTTGAAATATTTAAAACATGCATAAAATGATTTTCCCATAACTACTAAATTCTAGAGAATAGATTAGAAAAAGAATATTTCTCTCTTGGTGACTACACACATGGATTATGCTTAGGAATTATGGGTCATCTGAGTGGATGTGGGAGTGATATATATTGATTATGGTAAGTTATGTTTTGTGAAAAGAAATAAAAAAATTATTCAATGTGGATAAAAGCTTACAATATGGATAGTTAAAATCAATGATAAAGACATTTAAAAATTTAATTAAATGATGATATAAAATGAGGATGGAGTGACTTGGATGGCTAATGGTGGCCTAACTAACCCTACAGACCCCATATCTCTAAGCAATACCTAAATTTTCCAAATACACCTCAAACTAATGTAATTCTTTGAATATGGGAAAATATGTAAAGTGATGATGTATTAACCCATGGATGTTAATAACCCACTTAAGTTAATGATTTCACATTGTAATTGGATGTAATGATGGATTTATTTCCCCCTAAGAAATGATATTTGTAAGGAGTGGATTGGGAATTGATATATCCTGAGATAAGATACACACTTTGATGTGACTTATTAATCAAGTTTCATAAGAGTAGATGTGGGAATGATATATCTCATTGAAAAACTACAAACTTGGATTGGTCGACTAATTTGCTAATTGATTGATGGATTGATGGAGAAAGGATGGATATTGTGATTTTTTTGGTCCAAATCACATGTGTGGGAGATTTAATGGAAATAGTAGGAAATGATTGTGGATGATTTATGTGTAAGCATAAACAAAGAAGTTAATTGAATGTATGGAGAAACATTTGATGATGGATCACATGACTGTATAACTGGATTAAATTTATGGATGAAGATAGAGGGGATTATGAGATGTATGAGGTAATATGTTTAGTTTTATGTATTTAAATGATTAGAAAAGGAGAGGAAAATGAATTCTCTATTCTTAGAATAGTGAAATCAGAAAATATTATAGCAAATTTGTTAAACACAATGTAAAATTTGGTGAGATAATAATTTCACAATTTTTAAAATGACAAATTTGTCATGGATAATGGTGAATTAATTAAAGATAGTGGCAAATTAAGTGAGAAAACAATTTTTAAATTATTATAATGGTGAATTTGGCATGGATAATGGTGAATTCATTAAAGATAATGGAAAATTCATTAACGAATGGAGTGACCAAATTTCGAAGGGCATAAATTGTGACTCAAAACTCTATTGGAGCTCTCATTTACACCAAAACTAAGTTATCAAAAAAGATAATTAAAACATGAACACATATTTTATTTTAAGGCAATTCATAAAAATGTGAAAATTTCATTGGAAATATTAGGGTGGATAAATATAATTTTGTTTTAAAAATTGATGTGTTTGTTGATGTGATTATGAATGTTAATGAGTGGATTTGAGATAGATAATGAGCACAAAATGATTAACATAGTGTCTATTTGAAATTTTCATGTAAGAGATAAATTTTACTATAAGCTCAAAGAATTATGTGGATCCATGTTCTCATCACATCATAAGCCCTCCTAGGATTATACCATAATGGTTTTAGATGAGATGACATATAGATGCTGCATCTGAGAATGTGATATGGTTTGATAATTGATTATATTTATGAATTTTGATTTGGATTTAAAAAAATAATTCTAAGGTTAATAACTAATGAGATTTTATAAACCTTTATTTGACATAGAGTAAAATAATATGCACCAATGGTATGGAAAAACCATGATGTCTATCATGTTATACACATAAGGACTAATAGAGTCAAAAAATTTAAGAACTGGTGCATCATGATAAGGAAGATCATATAATAATGTTTATAATGCACATAATGATCTAGATACATAAAGTAACAATGAAATAAAGATAAAAAGATATGTTTACAATAATTAAAACCATGTAATTAAAACAAATAAGGAAGTAAACAAACACCATGGAATAAAAGTAATAAATAAAGTAATTAAATTTACAAAAAGAAATAAAGTAACTTTTAAAATGTAAATGACTAGACAAACATGTAAGAAAATGACTATACAAATAATTAAGCAAATGGATTTTTGGAAGTCCATAATTAGAATATAACCCTTTGGAATATGATATTTTTGATAATGTTGAATGTCCAAATGAGTAATTCATATAAGGGATGACTAGGGTACATAACTAAAGACAAGGTAAATTTTTATTATTTTTGTATTTTTATGTATTTTATTAAATTTTATAATTTTTTTGGATTGTATGATGTTTTTTTTTGGTGGATTTATATATGTATATAAAATGGTTACTATCAAAGGGAAAACTTGTTCTATCACCAAGGAAGGGAATGGTAGTGGATAGAATGGATACATTATGTATGTATTATGGATGAATATAAATGGATGTAAATTAAGATTATAACTCCAAGGAACACATGATGTATGAACAAAGTGTATATTCATCAAAATAACATTATAAGGATACACTGTGATGTTTCTAAAATATGCATCAAGACATTTCCACTTCCTTATCAAGGTCAAAATGGGAAGAAGGATGGTTATATGATAAAAAATATTAGATTAGTAAGGATTGTTTGGGTTGGAGTCTGGATTAAATGGATAAGGATTTTTTTGGATTGGTAAGGGTATATAAGCATGGTGTAGTATGGATGAGGATGGGTGTAGGATGGATATGGATAGGCATAGTATGGGTAAGGATGAATGGATTATGTATAATGCATAATTATTTTTCCCACAAGTGTAAGGTACTCGTAGACAATTTATTATTATACACATGATGATGGAAACTAATTTTCATCATGAAACTTGCCAAAAGTTCCATAAGAATGGTTTTCACATTTGGATGGATTGTTTCTTTTTCTCTTTTTTTTTTTTAATTTTTTAAGAATTTTCTTTATCTATTTTATGATTTATTTTTTATTGTTTTAGAATCTCAATTATAAAAGTGTTTAATATGAATGATTCTAAACCATATTATTCTTTTAATTATGCACTCAAAAATATGTCTTCAATTAATTCATTGATTTCTAAGTCATCTTTCTCCAATTTTACTAGGATACCATCACAACCCCTAATATGGAGGGAGTTGCCAAATAGGGTGAAGAGGAAGGTATGCTATATGAAGGATGTGTGTTGAGTGTGTTAAATATTTGGAGGGATAAAATGATGATGGGGATATGTATATGTGTCATGATGTAAAGTGTGATTGGGATAAACAATCTCACATATAACAAGTCTAGGAGTAGCTACATGTGGGATGATTTGAAAATTTAATGCATCTTTAATGATGTCTTAAATATATGATGGGGACATTGGTTGAAATTTTATTAATGTAGGGGATAGATAATTGGTTCATCCATTGGTTCATTAGAAATGTTTTGACCAATAGATTATTATTATTTTTTAATTGGGATTTAGATTTGGATTGTCTAAATAACACCTCAAAGAGGTTTTCACTAAGGGACTTTTATTTTTGATTTTATCAATCTCAATTTGGATTTGGATTGAAATTTGGATTATTATCATTTGATAGTACCTCAAAGAGGTTTTCACTATGGTATGTCAATTTTAGATTGGGATTGTATGATTAATTTTGATTGAGGACACTAGTTGTTCCTCAAAATATGCAGATGTTTCTTGATGCTTTTCTAGTTAGAGACCAACTAAGAATTCAACTATTATTTGATTATCATGAAAGGAAACTAATGGTAGGTAACATTGTTTGTCCCAATCAATGGGTGTAGGAGATATACTTATAATATGGGAGGAAGGATTGGTAGTGTTGATGAAAGCATTGATGGAATCATGGTACTTGTAGGGACTATGAATGGATCTTGTTTCAATTATGGGTGAATATTCCTTAGAAACTATAAAATTATCATTAAAATTTTTACATTGATTTTCAAATGTTTTTTTATAAATTACTATAATTTATATTATTTACTTCAAAATGGATGGGTTTAATAATTCTTTACTCATGGATTTTTTCTATTTACAAGTACCTCAGTCACTTCGGGTATAATGTGTGATAAGATGTTGGGTATTTGAACAATGGGTAATAGGTTGTGTTGGTTAGAGGAGGATTGGTCCAAGATAGGATCTTGGTCATAAATGTAATTTTGGTAAAAAATATAACCTTTGTAAAAAATGAGATCTTGATCAAAGATATATTTTTGGTTGAAGATTGGATCTTCAACAAATATAAGCTCATAAAAATGGATGCTATACCATGTTTGTCAAAGGTGGATTAATCAACTATGGATTCATTTAAAATGAATGTGTTAAAGAGAGGTTTGTGAGAAATGAATAAAAGGTTATGACCTTGAATTAGATGTGGATTTTCTTGATTAGGCATAGGAAAGGCATTTTGGCATACCCCCAATGATCCGTAAACTACACTGAATCAAATCAAACTAAATTTTTAAATACAAATACTAAATTTCTCAAAACTTAACAAATTCTCAAAAAACTCAAAAGAACTTGCAATATGTTTTGGCATAAAATGTTCTCAGTTGTTGAACTAGTTTTTTAATAACATTGTGTTATAATTGTCAAAATTTGAATTAATTACATGAGTTCATTTACTAATTAAAATAAAAACAGCAAACCAAATCAAAATCATGCACAAAAAATTAAAATTACCAAAAACATGAAATGTGATAATGGAGTTCAGCTCAACAATTGATGCCTACATCTCTGGGTTCTCCAAAGGAGTGTACCATTTCCATTAAAGGCACTTCAAACACCTAAAAACAATAAACAACTTTCTTGTAAGTTGATATCTCAATGCAAAAATTCACCTTCACCATGACTGATAATCAAGGCTAGCACATTTGAATTTTGTGAGTCTTCACACCTGTAAAGTTACTTTAAAAGTCCTAAAAATCTCCTCTATGGGCTTAAAAATACTCTTCCAATATGCAAATTAGATAAAAAGAGTATTAAGACTAAGTATTATGGCCGAAAAATGGATAAAAATCCATTACATAAGCTTTCCCAAAGATTTTACAAAGTCTCAGCCTCTTAAAATAAAAAACACAGTCGAAAACTTCTTCTATTCAACTAAAAATTAGTGCCTTTTATAACACTTCAAAACCTGTGGCTGAAGTGGTCAAGGCCTTATCCTTTTAGGCACCAGGTTTTGAGTTCAAAACCTCCTTCCTCCATTCTAGGTGCTCAAGCTCTCCTTTCTAGGTGCCTTGACTCCTTCTTGGGTGCCAAGTTTGAATATTTCTTTGGGTGGTGTGATAGACATGGCAAGGTGGCGTGGCATGCTTGAAAATTTTAAATAACATGTGATAAATAACACTCAACCAAATTTTTTTTGCACCTATTCTTTTTTTGCCATGTGTCAAATGGCTATTGGCCCACTTGTCATTTCAATAGTGCCACGTGTCAACTTTTTATAGGTCCAAATGTTGAAACGTCCTCAAATCACGTGCCAAATATTGCAAGTGACATTTTTCAAAAAATCTTCAAATGGCCATAACTTTTGCATACGGTGTCTATTTTACAAACCACAAAAAGTGTTGAAAAGATCTCAATGAGCTCTATAGTGTGCCACCACTAAAAATCTAAATTGGAACCATTATTAGAACCTAATTTCTGATCACACCTCCCTAATGGAGGGCTTTTAGTCTCTAAAAGTCTAATATCCCTTGAAACTGCAAATTGGTCTATTAAATCCATGAAAATAGAACCCAATCATAGCAAGAGATATAAACAATTACATTAAAATGAATAACAATCAAACTACAAAAATTCCTAATCTACAAAAATGCCTAATCTAAAGGCATGGGTAAGTGAATTTGCAACTGTCAAAGTGATTACAACATATCAAACTGCCTGCCCAAACGTCACATCTTGTAAAGAGGTGAATTGCAAAAAACTAAAATAACTCCCAATGTAACTACAAGACATTTTTATAATCCCAACAATATACAATAAATGTTGTGGACATGTTGCAATACAATGCCCTAGTATGGGACTTATATGCCAAGCAAATGCAAACAACCTAAAGTGTATGTTGCCTAACATCTAAACATGCCTAAAGGATCTGAAAAAATGCATCTAAACATCCATGTGCCAAAAATAGATACATTCTAAAAAATAATAGTCTAATAAGTGTTGTAAGGAATCAACTCAACCTACAACATGCACTCTACTATTATCTCCAACTGATCAAATGAGTTTAAGTCCTCTAGACAACTCACACAGCATAAATAAGAGATTCAAAAATTTAGAGTTATTAAAAAATGAGAATTGAAAAACTTCATATGGTAAACCTATCTTGAAGTGTTCCCACCAACTCTAATAGACATCTATCAAAGCTTGTTCATTCCCTTAGGTAAACTTTTAACCATGCTTTGCAAAAAGAATGTAGTGATAATCCACTTAACGATTTCTTTCTTACTAGTGAAATTGATTGTCTTAGTGGATTCCTTATCAATTGCATATTGTTAACTTAACCTCTTAAATGGATTTTCACTTGTAGGTTTTAACTTATCCTGGGTTTTATTGTCAACTGCATTATGTATTGAATTAGCTTCATTAACCTTAGTGAGAGGTTTGTAAATCATCTTAGTTCTAGCATCACTTGAATGTGAAGATGCATGAAGATTAAAACATTTATCAATCCTACGTCCACTCACTTTACAATGAGTATAAACATCCTTCTTAGGTGAGGGTCCCCTTTGGCCAATTCCCAATTTTACATGAAAATGGTCTTTCAAACATGCAATCTACTTTAATAAAGCATTTCGTTTCCAACAAGTCTTAGCACTATGGTTATTCATCCCACAAAAAGTGCATGGAAATGATTACATTATCTTCTGTCCATTATATCTAAACTCTTAAAAGTATTTATTGGATCAAAAGATTTAGAGTAAGAATCAGGTGGTGGAATCTCAATACCTCTTTTACCTTTACACCTTTGAACTAGTGACCTAGAACCTTTGCTATTAGAAGCTCGTCTTCCTTTAGCCATGGAAGAAACTTCTCCATCATCCACCTACACACTAGTATAACCCAAACTTGCATGAAGAGGTCTATGCTCAACCTAAATTGGGTTAGATATACCTTGGCTATCTCTAACAAGTCCTCCTCCATTATAACCCATTTTAAACAACAATTTAGATCCTATGCCCTTAGTGTATCTTTCAAAATCACCAAAAACAATATTACTAGAATTTGAATCTGAAATGGTAGTAGGAGATGAAGATTCCTATGGTGAAAAACTTACACTACACTCAGTTATAGTCTTTGCATCTAAAGTTGAAGGCTTTACCTTTTCACACTCACCACATTGCAATCTAATCAAGAGATCATCCTTGGATTCAAGTTCTGATTTTAACTTTGCCACTTGCAATTTAAGTGCAAATTTTTGACATCTCAAGATTGTGTTTTCATCTTTAATGACCTCAATCTATGACAACTTGACCATGGTTTCTTGCAAACAACTGATTCCACACTACACAATGCAATATAATCAATCTACAAACCAATAATCCAACTATTCTAGAAGCAATTGTCAATACACAACTAGAAGCAATCCTTGCATTCTAACCACTTTGATACCAAATTGATCTGTAAACTACACTGAATCAACTCAAACTGAGGTTTTAAATACGAATACTGAATTTCTCAAAACTTAACAAATTCTCAAAAAACTCAAAAGAACTTGTAAAATGTTTTGGCATAAAATATTATCAGTTGTTGAACTGGTTTTTTTATAACATTGTGTTATAATTGTCAAAATTTGAATTACTTGCATGAGTTAATTTACTAATTAAAATCAAATCAACAAACTGAATCAAAATCATGCACAAAAAATGACAATTACAAAAAACACAAAACATGATAACGGAGTTCAGCTCAACAATTGATGCCTACATCTCTGGGTTCTCCAAAGGAGTGGACCATTTTCATTAAGGACACTTCAAACACCTGGAAACAATAAAGAACTTTCCTGCAAGTTGATCTCTCAATGTAAAAATTCACCTTCATTGTGACTGATAATCATGCCCAGCACCTTCGAATTCCGTGAGTCTTCACACTTGTAAAGTTGCTTCAAAAGTCCTAAAAATATCCTCTATGGGCTTAAAAATACTCTTCCAATATGTAGATTGGATAAAAAGAGTATTAAGACTGAGTATTATGGCTGAAAAATGGATAAAAATCCATTACATAAGCTTTTTCAAAGCTTTTACAAAGTCTCAACCTCTTAAATTAAAAAACACAGTCTAGAACTTCTTCTATTCAAGTAAAAATTAGTGCCTTTTATAACACTTCAAAACCCATGGCTAAAGTGGTCAAGGCCTTATCCTTTTAGGCACCAGGTCTTGAGTTCAAAACCTCCTTCCTCCATTCTAGGCATGTCAGGAATCTAGAACAACAAACAACTTTGATACCACTTGATAGGACCTAGGCTCACAAAGCTCTGACACCAATTGTCAGAATTAAGAACACAATTGATTACCTTTGTATAAGCAACTAAACACAAAATTTAACCAAAATAATAAGTAACTAGAAATAAAAAATAACACAAAATATGAGAGACAATACACAATTATATTCAACTCATCCAGAAGGAAATACAATAAATAGATCACACTCTTCCCGCACCTCTTGGGCATACCAGTAATCTTCCCTCAAGAGTTCTCTCTCTCAATTACAAACAAACTCAACTCAAACATAGAGTTGTTGTTTCAACCAGTCAGTAATAATACTGCTAGTACCACTGAGTACACACACATACTCCAAGTTTGAGTACACCACGTACTCCAAGTAGATCTCACCTGATCTTGCACACCTCTAGATCAACCTAATTTTGCACACCTACAAACCTAGATCTTACTAACCATGTAGATCTCACCTGATCTTGCTATACCACATATCAACCTGGCCTTGCACACCTACCAACCTAGATCTTACACACCTAAAAGAACCCTTGTCCTTACCTCACCAAGTCCTTATGATTCTCCCTTGGATAGAACCCTTCTGATTCTACACACCAACACCCCTGTGGATCTTCTACTAGATCTTGCTCTCCTACAAATCTACCTGATCATACACACTTGGCACTATGGCACTATGAGGAGCTAACCTTGCTTTCTTCCCTCTGAAGGAGCTAACCTTGCTCTCTCTCTATCTAGCACACTTTACAATACAGCCCCATGAGTCTATTATATAGATCCCATACAAACAATAATTAGACTTATTAATTACAATAATTAAAAATGCAGCTCAAGACTAAAATTAGTCTTTACATGCAAATTGACCATTCAACAAACTAATTATTCATGTAACTAATAGTTCTAGAATACATAGGTGATCGACGTCGGTCCCTATCTATCTGGAGATGACCGACATCAGCCAATTCTTGACCGATGTTGATAGCTTTGTAATTGGATATGACCGACGTCAGTTGATCATGCTGATGTTGCTCGATTTAGCACTCAACAACCTCCTCCAATTTTCATAATAGTGAAGCTTTTAGCTGCACAACCTAACAATCTCCCACTTGGAGATAAATAGCTGCACCTATACCTATATCTGTACATCATCTAATTTTGTTTCCTAGCTTGTATCCCTCTTCAAGTTCAGTCTTCAAGACCAACCACCACACAACCTGTGGTGCTCCTCCTGTCATCCAAGTAACCTACCATATCCAAATCTACATACCCATGTAGAGAAGTGTTTGACCTTGCGTAGCATATTAACCTACTATCGGTCCCTCTCAAATACCTAAGAATCCACTAAACTGCTTTCCAGTGCTCCTTTCTCAGATTGGCCACAAACTTGCTGACAACACCCACTACTTGGGCAACATTAGGTTTAGTACATACCATGAACTTAACCTCATCATGTGAATTGGGACACTGTTCTGTGAACTATCCATCCATAAGTGTGTTAACCAGTTCTGCATCCTACATCTTGAACCTCACCACTACCTTATTCACACACTCATCCTGAGACAACATCAACCTATGATATTCCCTGTCTCTAAGAATACTCATGCCAAAGAATTTTGCTGCTCCCAAATTCTTCATGACATACCTCTGAACTAACTTTACCTTTAGCTTAGCAACTCCCTGCATGTGTGACCCTGTAACAAGCATATACACCACATATAGTAACAAGATAATTTAGCTAATATTATCCAACCTAGTAAAGGAAACACAATGATTACATTGACATTAACTAAAGCCATGCTTTGTCATACACCTGTCAAACCTCCATTGTCCTGCAACCTGCTCAAGAACATATACCTTGGCCTTCCATCTCACATGTCCATTCTCTCTCTTCTTTAACCTAGGAATCCATTCATCTTTTAGTGCTTTCTTTCTGGCTGGCAACTCTACCAAATCTTCCATTTGTTTCTCATCCAAGGAATCAACTTCCTCATTCATGCCATGCTCCCACTGTTTCCTAGATTCTACCTGCTCTGCTTCTTTAAAACTTCCTGGTTTTTGACCATCAGTGAGCAACAAGTAGTCTAAAGAAATGGAATAATGAATTTATGGCTTACTTACCCTTTCAGTCCTCCTCATGGACATTTGAGACTCCTTGACAGCTTACTGTCTGCCCAAAATCCATTTTTTGTTTGACCCTAGTCTGCACCCGACCGATGTCAATCCCACCTGATCATCGATGCTAGTTCTTTGACCAATGTCAGTGTCCACCTAGTCGCTGACATTGTTTCTTTGACCAATGTCAGTTACCACCTACCTGACACCACTGAGTTTGGTCTTCATATGACTGATGTTAGTACCTACCTGATCGACATTGGTTTTACTTGATCGATGTCGGTAACTGTGTTTTCCTGTGAGTGATGACTTTTTACCCGTGAGCTTGCCTTAGATCATAACCGTATCCAAACTACCCTACTTAGAATTATGTAGCCCCTTGAGCTGATCTCTATCTATCATCTCCTCCTTGAAAACCAAGGCTTTCCTATTCTTGTCAAAAACATTAGATTTCCTATTTGTGTAATAGACCCGATCCTTTCTTGTATCATGAGTTTCTAGAAACCTCACTTTCTTTTGTTGCTTATAGAAATCTTGATATATGCTTCTTAAATCTGAACTCTTATCTTTTGACTCAAGAACATGCATCCCCTTCTTATTCATGTGACCAAGCCTACAGAGCCACATCTTCACATCTACATCTAAAGTAGATAAACTAGAAGGAGAATCAGTAATACAAGTTGATAGATAAAGAGTACCTACTTTCTTACCTCTTGCTAAAATAAGTGCACCTTTGGAAACCTTCCAAGAATCCACTTTGAGAGTTACTGTGCATCCCTCATCACCCAACTTTCCAATAGAAATCAAGTTCCACTTTAGGACTGGGACATGCATGACCTCCTTCAACACCCATGTGTTGCCCATCTGCAATTTCAGCTGCGCTTTCCCTTTGCCAACCATTTGACAAGGCTTACCATCCCCTAAATAAATCTCTCCAAAGTCTCCTTCGACATATTCATGAAAAAATTCTCTATTTGGGGTTGCATGGAAAGAGGCACTAGAATTTAAAACCCAAGATTCCACTTTATCCAAGGAACATGCAAGAGCATCTTGTGCAACAATATCTGCAACATTTGCTTCTTTATTTCTTTCATGTTGATCTTTTACCAACCAACAATTTTTCTTTATGTGCCCTGCCTTTCCACAATTCCAGTAGATTATTTTGCCATACCTGGATTTGGATCTCCTGCCTATTTTTGACCTTGATTTCCCTTGCTCAATCTTCTATCTTTGCCTTCCCCTACTTTTAACACTTAAAGCATTACCTGATGATTCACCTGTGCTTTTTCTGTGAATTTCTTCATTCAAGATTACACTAACAACATCATCAACTTTCAAGATTTTTGAAGGAGATGCAGTATTACTAACTGCCTTTACCAAACTATCCCAACTTTTAGGTAATGAGCATAAGATTAAGAGAGCCTTAATTTCATCATCAAAAGCAATATTAACTAAAACTAATTGATTTACTAATCCATGGAAATCACTAAGATGATTGTGTACCGATCCACCATCCAACATTTGAAAATTAAATAATTGCTTCATAAGAAATACCTTATTCAAAGCTGAGGGTTTTTCATATAAATTTGCCAAAGATTCCATTAACTCTATCATTGTCTTAGCCTGTGATAAGCTGGAAATCATAAACGATGCTAGGCTCAACCTTATAGATCCCAGAGCCTTCTCGATCAAGAACCTTCTATTCTTCATCTTTCATATCTGTGAGCTTGCTTGCAACCCCACCAAATGGTAAGTACAGATCTTTCTGATATAGATAATCTTCTATCTACATCCTCCATAATTGATAATTATTGTCATTGAATTTTTCCATTCTTAGCTTACTTTCTTCTGCCATTACTTTACTCCCACTCAATTAGAAACCCCTGAGAGTGACCTATAATCAAACACAAACCTGCTCTGAACCAAGCTCTGTGAACCTGCAACCTGGCTCTGATACCAGTTGTCAAGAATCTAGAACAACAAACAGCTCTGATACCACTTGATATGACCTAGGCTCACAAAGCTCTAACACCAATTGTCAGGATTAAGAGCACAATTGATTACCTTTGTATAAGCAACTAAACAAGGAATTTAACCAGAATAATAAGTAACTAGAAATCAAAAATAACACAGAATATGAGAGAGAATACATAATTGTATTCAACTCATCTAGAAGGAAATACAATAAAGAGATCACACTCTTCCCACACTTCTTGGGCATACCAGTAATCTTCCCTCAAGAGTTCTCTCTCTCAATTATAAACAAACTCAACTCAAACACAGAGTTTTTGTTTCAACCAGTCAGTAACAATACTTCTAGTACCATCGAGTACACACACATAATCCAAGTCTAAGTACACCACGTACTCCAAGTAGATCTCACCTGATCTTGCACACCTGTACAGATCAACTTGGTTTTACACACCTGTAAACCTAGATCTTACTTACCATGTAGATCTCACCTGATCTTACTATACTACAGATCAACCTGGCCTTGCACACCTATTGCCAACATAGATATTACACACCCAAAATAACCCTTGTCCTTGCCTCACCAAGTCCTTATGATTCTCCCTTGGATAGAACCCTTTTGATTCTACACACCAGCACCCTTGTGGATCTTCTACCAGATCTTGCTCTCATCGCAGATCTACCTGATCATACACACTTGGCACTATGGAACTATGAGGAGCTAACCTTGCTCTCTTCCCTCTAAAGGAGCTAACCTTGATCTCTCTATCTAGCACACTTTAAAATACATCCCCATGAGTCTATTATATAGATCTCATACAAACAATAATTAAACTTCCTAATTACAATAATTAGAAATGCAGCTCAAGACTATAATTGGTCTTTACATGCAAACTGACCATTCAAAAAACTAACTGTTCATGTAACTAACAATTCTAGAATGCATAGGTGACCGACATGTAAGTCTCTATCTATTTGGAGATGACCGACATCATCTGATTCTTGACCGATGTTGACAGCTTTATAACTGCATATGACCAACGTCGAGTTGATCATGTTGACGTGTCGGTTGATTTAGCACTTAGCAACCTCCTCCAATTTGGATAAGAGTGAAGATTTTATATCCACAACCTAACAAGGCACTCATGCTCTCCTTTCTAGGTGCCTTGACTCCTTCTTGGGCACCAAGTTTGAATATGTCTTTGGGTGGTGTGATAGACATGGCAAGGTGGCATGGCATGCTTGAAAATTTCAAATAACATGTGATAAATAACACCTAATCAAATTTTTTTTACACCTAATTTTTTTTGCCATGTGTCAAATGGCTATTGGAATTTCAATAGTGCCATGTTTCGACCTTTGATAGGTCCAAATGTGTGAAACATGTCCTCGAATCACGTGCCAAATGTCACAAGTGACATTTTTTGAGAAATCTTCAAATGGCCATAACTTTTGCATACGGTGTCTATTTTACAAACCACAAAAAGCATTGAAAAGCTCTCAATGAGCTCTACAGTGTGTCACCGCTAAAGTTATTGAATTGGAACCATTATCAAGAACCTAATTTTTGATCACCTAAACTATGAATTTTAAATGTGGATACACTTGGATATAGCTTAATGTCCTCATTGTCAATCAAAATTTGGATATAATACTTGAGTGCCACACAATAGTGTGTATAATGACCTTCAACTTTGTGATAATATCAATATTTGTTAGGTATATGCCACACAGGTTTTGGGACATTTGGATCCATTTTTTTGGTGTTAGGTAATATGACAATGTTTACAACAATCAAATTTTAAAATACATCATAAGGTTCTCCCAAAGGAGTGAACTTGCATTTTTAGTTTTATTGACTAGTTTGACTACTAGGCATGGTAATGTTGTTGGGAGTTTGGGTTCTTTGGATTTGGTGTAGATATGGAGATAAAGTGATGAAATATGCTTTGGGTGATATAATTGGATTCCCTTTACTAGTGTGAAAATGGATTTTATAATCAAAGGTATAACTAATGGATGGGAGACTTGGTTGATTTTGGAAAATAGGGCTACTAGGGGTAGGGTGATGTTTATGTGGAATGCTTTAGGATTCCTTAGCAAAGAAGTGGGATGGAGATCTATATTTATATTAGATAGGAGTTGTGTATTCCTTCATATAGATTAATTTATGTAAGACCTTGGGGTTGATATCAGAGAAAAACATGTCTCCTAGATTTAAAGCTTGTAACAAGACCTAATTTTTGTTTTCTATGATATATTTAGTGATTTGGGAATTTGGACTATGGGGTGGAGTGTTTATGAATTATTTATTGTTAAAATATGTATTTTTTGGATTGAATCATTCATTTGAGGGATTTATAAAGTTAGATGGATGTGTGAAAATGTTTAGATTTGAATTTGTGAAGTTAATTGGATTTGAGTTTGTTGGATTTATGAAAAAATGTGGATTTGATGTAGTTTAGTTTCAAGTTTGGAAATGTGTTGTATTTATAACTAAATATTTGATTTTTATGAATGTGGAATTTTTTTTTATGGGTGCAGGTGTTGAAAGGTTGATTTGGATTGAAGATATTTGGATTTGATTCAATTGGGGTTTGATTTATAAATGGGTTTTGGTTCAAGTATAGATTTGAAAGTGGTGGTGAAGTTGAAATAAAGGTTTTATTTATATTGATTCTAAGGTTGGAAATATATGGATTTATGAAATCATTTTGATTTGTGATTGGTGAATTTTTATTTGTGGATGGAGTGGAAATTGTAAAATAATTCAAAAAAAATTTACTATAAAATCCTAGAAACTAATTTGATGATGTCCCTAAGGTAAAACTTGGATGTTGATTAATAGGTAAAAATAAATGAGTATTAAATATTGAAATTTATGATTGATGTTTGGGTTGGATTGGTATATTGGTAAACTTTAATTACTACTCAAGTTTGGATTTGATTGATTGATGTTTGGATTATATTGGCTGATTGGTAAAGTTTAATGTTTGTATTTGATTGATTTATGGATAAGGTTGAATGCACATTCAAAATGAAATTTATATTTATTATATGATTTATTGGTGATTTTTCAATTAAATTAAAACTTTGATTTATATTTGTTGGATGATTGATTTGATGTTGATTTAAATATGTGTTTTAATAAAATTTAGTTGGATTGAACCCTAGGTTAAGACTAGGATTATTTGGATTTGGATTTGTGAGTAGATTTATCAAGGGATTTTTCATCATATACATGTGCATTATGATAGGTAAAATTATTAACAAAGGCTTGACTTGAAAAAAATCAAAAGATATTTACTCAAAAAAAGTGAATGCCCAACATTAATAAAAGCAAAGTGATTGACAATAATATATTGAGTTTTTCACTTTGGATTATTTATTTTAGATTAATATTTTTGATATGATTTTGAATTGGTTTTGAAATTAAAATCTATATTTTCAAGAAAAAGGATTTCAACATGTGGTATATCACAAGGATGAAAAAAAAAATTCTACTCTAAACACGTGTTTCATAAAAAGGAATAAAATATAAGAAAAGGGACTTTAATAATCCATAAAATTTCCATGTCAGTTACTTGTCTATTGTATTAGTTTTAGTCTAATATTTCAAGGTAATAACCATGGAGTATCCTACCATTCCCATGGCCCACTAGGCCTAGTTTTAAGGGTGTGTGTAAATTATCTTCTTAGTGTTAACTGCTAATTGATGCACTAGAAATTAAATGGTAATAATGTATTTCCTATGCTTAATGTATAAAAAATGTTATCTAAGGGAGTCATCGATATTAATTTTGGTATGATAAGTCCCAAAACCATGGAAGAAGTTGTTTGATAGATACATAAATGGGTCTAGTCCTAATATGCCCAACATATCCATAAGATTTTAACGTGTTGATATAAAAAAAACCAAACTTTGAGACATGATGTATACGGCCTAGGAATTATAGTGTGGAATTCCCTCACATAATGGTGTGATTAAAACACATAAACACTTAGGCAATAAACATAATGGGTTCTTGATTTTTATACTCCACTAGTACATAAGGTTTGGCCTATTGTGTGGTGATGAAATCTATGGTCTATAAAGCCCCTAAGAAAAGAAAATTAAAAAGATTAATAATTACCTTTGATTCTAAGGTAATACCACCAATGTGACACCAATATAATATACACATAAGTGGGTTTTGGGTAATAAATACTTTCTAGTGTTTTTATGTATTCTCAAATATTGCCACCAATGTGATGATAAGAGGAATACACACACCAAAAGTATGGCACGCAAATGCTGAAAATATATGTTATCTCTGAAAAACAAAATTTTTGGTATGGAAAATATGAAATTAAAAAAGTTTGTAAGAAAACTTATAAAATAACTTTTTTAAAAAAATAACCTAAAATTTGATTTTCTTAGATTTTCATGGATTTGTCTTTGACTAGCTGCCTACACATAAATGTTAGAAGTCTTTTGTGTGGTTGTAATATTAAGGAAACCTAAAAAAAGTTATAAAAAAGAAAAAAATGATATAAATAAAATGTTCTTTAATGATTTTGTTATTACACAATCAAGTAAAATAGTGAATTAAGTAGTAGTTAAAAAACCCATAAAATAAAGATGAAATGAAAAATAATAGTTAGCTGATGATTTCACTATTACCAAATTATTTTATTGATGATAGAAATGATTTTTATAATCTTAAGGATTATTTAACTATTCTCATAAAGGTGAAAATAATTATGCTAGTACACACTATAATTTCAGCACTATATTCTATGATTTTTCCACTATATGATATGATTTTATTATTGTACAAAACAAAGTAAAAATAGAAAAACAAAAAGCTAGATGTGAGAGAAACTAAACAAAATATAGTTATCAAATAGTAAAAAACTCAAAAAATATTAGAGAGATGAGAAAATGAAAAAATATGAATGAAAAAGGCTCATAAATTATTTTGCTATTTTATCAAATGAATTCACTAATGATATCTCTGATCTTACTATTAGGTAGATATACATATAATAAATTAATCAAAAAATAGACTTATAGATGCAAGAAAAAACAGACCAAGATTAAATGAATGTTCAAAAATTATATGTGTTAAATTATGGTTTTCCCTCTAATTATGTTGTTTATGATAACTTCAACTAATTTTATCTAATTTCTATATTTCCTAGATAAATTAACTAATAGAGAAAATAACCTCCATTTCATTCCCATATCATATAAACCTTATTTAATAATAAAAACCAATTAATCCCCCCATTAAAACCCTTAATATATCCTATTATTCACTAACCTACCCCCTAATCTAACTAGATAATTTAAAATTCCAAAATAATCTACTTACCCAACCACCACCCTATCCTAGCATCTCCTAAAACCCTAAACCCTATGGAGAGATTTATAGAATTTGAGGATTCTATAAATATTCACCATTATACCCCCCTTATCTATAATTTTCTAATTCTATGGATCTCCATGGAATTAAAAATTCCATGGAAAATCCCTATCCCTTTATTTTAGTGGCCTAAATTTGAATTTGAGTCATTGATCTCTCCCTCCGTGTCTATTTAACCAAGCTCTCCCTCCTACAAAAAAATGGGAAATCCAAAACTCCATCATATTTGTACCATTTTTCATCCAAAAAATCTTTATTATATCCATCCATAGCCACTATTAAGCTCATACAACCATTTGGAAGACATTATCAACACTTAGCAAGCAATCCAACATTTCAAATTTTGGGCATTAAAAAGTCCATTTTTAAATCCTCTAATAGATCCATAAGGAGGTAAATTTATGGTAATAATGTTCATATTATGTTTATTTCCTCTTTTATCTATTTCTATTGGTGTGATTAATTTTTAGGTATTTATTACTAAAATTAGTAATATAGCTCAGATCTAAAATTTAGTGCACATTTTGGTGACTGCAGTGGGACATTAATCCCTTAACTAACATTATAAACTTATTAGAAGTTATTTGAATTCTTTTAGGTCAAACTAGACATCAATTGAATGCTAGATTTTGAATTTTTGACATGTATAGGTAAGTAGTTATTTTTCACTAGTATCAGTGGTATTGTAGTCATGATTTTTTAGCCTGAGTAGTGATTTTGTTGACCAATCACTAATGGTTAAGTATTTCATAGGAATTTGTTTTGAGACAAAAATTTAACTTTGATAATAGTGATTTTGTTCTAGTAATAGTGGTTTTGTTGGTTACAGTCATAATTTTGTCAAATAACTTTGCAATCTATTCTTGCTAACCCCCTTCTGTAGGTATCTTGTTATCTATTTATATTTTTTTTGTGTAGGAAAAGGAAGGGATTTACCTGATATTCAATTATTGGTATATTGGACATAAAATTATAGCTTTTATAGTTATAACTTTTCACTAGTAATAATAATTTTTTCACGTATAATCATGAATTTTTAGAACTTAGGTTTACCTTAGACCTCGTGCTATTACCAAACAATAGACATTTCTATAAGTTGATTCTGATTCTTGGGAAAGGAATCTAGTTTATTTTTGTAGGAAGAATAATTTTGCATCAAGCTTGGAAGTATTTAAAATAATTCACAAAATTGTGACTTTGGGATTAGTGACTTTGACCTTGTAGTAGCGGTTTTATCATTGATAGTAGTGGTTTTGTCCTTATAAAAATAGTAAAACTTTGATCTATCTATTTTATAGATCAATAAAAATAAGGATATCAAGATTCATAGAAAGGGTTTTAAGCTTCCTTGAGCTAAGATAAAGCTACTTTTTATCAAATTTTAATGATTTATCAATCTAGGTATTTTAACTTAATCACCTACCTATAGAAGGGTCCTTAAATATTTTTCTCTATGTGTAGGATTAATAGGGGGTATAATAAGGCCAATAAAAACATCATATACCCCATCACAAGTCTATTTTAAGATTTATTTCAAAACCATAAGTCTTAAACTTGTGACTTTATCCTAGTAATCATGCTTTTGTTAGTTTCAGTCATGAATTTGTAGTTATCTGTCAACATAGTAGTTTAGGTTATCTAGCATACATTAGACTTAAATTTTAGTAGTAATAAACTCTATATAAAGTAATAACATCTATTTTTATTGTACCTATAAGCAAAAATCCCTTTTTACCATGTGTACAAGAATGTTGTCATAATATTGAACATATTCCTATTTTATATAAATTTAAGCACTTTTTTGGGATAATCTACCTTATAACTAATATGAAAATATAGCTATCTTAGTGACATTTAATTATATTTTATAATTTTATTACAAAACCACAAATTAAAATTTTTATGGTAATTGTGATCTTGTTCTACAAATTATTGATTTTGTGTAACTATTACAGTTTTATACGTTAAGCATCATAGTTTGCTAAACCTTTATAAATTCTCAACTCATGATTTGTAATTTTGTTTTATAGTTGTGATTTTGTGAATTCTAGTTATGATATTCTTTTTCATATTTGTGGTTTTTTAGGGACTTGTAGTTCTGTAAAAATTCAAACTATTAATCTTTTTTGGTACATGACCCCTCAAGACAAAGGCACCCCACTCAGATTTCTAACCCTTGTGCTTGTAAGAAGGGGTGAATTTAGTATATTATCTTATTTTTCATATCTTTTATCATTTAATTGTATATACTTATGTATTTTGTGTGTGTGTGTGTGTGTGTGTGTGTGTGTGTGTGTGTGTGTGTGTGGGTGTGTGTGTGTGTGTGTTGACTTGTGAATTATTATATATACTTGTGTTCCTCACATATAGGTAATTAGTCAATTAATTAATCATGTTGTGATTTCTTGTTTGTGATCCCCCCATGTCTAAGATAACACATGATTTGGAATTCATCCCCATGCATGGGATTAGCATATAAGGGTTGGTGATGTGGATTTAATCACCATGCATTAACCAAACTCTATGTTTTGGTAGAGTTTAAAAATTAAGAGATTTGTTGTTATGTTCCTAATCAGAATTCACCATAAAGGGTTATATGGAGTGAGGGGTAGTTAGGCTCCAAGACATAAGGTAGTCAAATAAAATCCTACATGGACTTGGTACCCATCGTACCTTTGAATATATATGGGATGAACTTAGAACCTCTTGTGTATAAATAGATTAAGAGCCTTTAGTCATAACAAGTGTACCATTGTAAGAGTCAGTATCAACTCTAAAGTATCCATTGAGTGTGGGCAGGGTTGAGAGGGTTTGGTCGAAACCGAAATGGGTCACCAACCTATATCGTCACCTATGAATTGATTGGATGGTGTGGGCATCAGGTTACACATGCATAACAGTTAACTAATTTAGGGGTCATACTTTTATTTGTTATTTGAGTGTTGTGTAAAGACTCGTATTGTTTGTAAATAAATTTGGCCATACCTTTCATTTTGTGTGAAACCTTAGACATCTAAAAGTTAAAATACTCATCCTCTCATCATCATACATTCTTGTCATACACTTTATATTATATTTTATCAATCACCCATTCCCATTTTTCATCTCTAGCATCCATCTAATACCTATTTCATAATCCCTCTTGTCTAATATTATATTTCTAATCCACTCACATAATACATGTATCCATTTCATGCCACATTTGAATATGATATTCATCTAATATTCATTCAATAGCCTCCATATTATAACCTTTCATCTCTTTTCCAATCTCCTATTTACCCTATCTTAAAACACATCTTTCATACCTTTTTTATACCCCCTTCTTTCATATCCATTAGCATCCATTTGTATATAGTTCATTTTGATAATATTTAATCATTTTTTCCAAATCCTATATTATCAATAACCCCATCCCATATTCATCCCATATCACTCCAACATTGAATCTTTTATATACCTAATTTTTATACCCAAACCTTCTACATCTAAAACACTACCCATAACTACTATCCACTCTACTATATCTAACATAATAGAAATCCCTTTCACATCTTCTAGCTAATATCTAATATACTTTATTCATAATAAAACACATTCTCATAATCATCCTCCCTTTCACATCTTTATTTAGTTATTATTTTACATCCCCCTAACCTCTCCAATATCTATTTGCATATAACTCATCTTGAGTGGTTATCATTCTTGTCCAATCCTACATCAACCACATATTCTACCCCCTTAAATACATGATGGAGAGGAATATTATAAGGATTTCAAAATGATGTAATTTTTGATTTGGATAGGTTAGGAAGTGCTATAGAATTTTTATTTGTCCTTATAAGTCTTTACTAGGCACCTAGTATGTTTAACATTCAAACTTTATAGTTTCTCACCACAAGCACTTATTCAAAAAATTTAATTATTGGAAGATCTTTTGAGGTATTATAACACCTATTTTATGATTTTGAGATATATTATTATTTAATTAGTAATATTATGGAAAATTAAAGGGTTTATAATGTCATGATCCTTATATGACATGGTTTTACATAGTAGTAAAGTTACAACTAAGGGTTTATCCAAGATTCCCATGTGGAGAATGAAACAAGATTTAGTTATGAGGTAGTAAGAGAAGTATGGAATATATGTTAGTTTTTTTTTTAGTGAGGAATTCATTAAATATATCATAAGGATGAATGGAATAAGGGATATAGAGGTTTTTTAATATCCAAATAGAGAAACCTTAGTTTCAATTGTACATGTTGATAATGTAACTTGAATATACAAGAATGAAGGAATTTGGAAAGCTTATGTTGCTCAATACCCTATTATAAGATAATTTATAAGTTTTGATGAAATTATTAAATTAATTATTATTCCTTGTTTTATTTATGATTGAAAATCTGAATTAGATTTTTCTTCATGTTGTTTCTAGACTGTATTCTATGTTAAGGAACACTATGTATGTAACTGGTAAAAAATAGAGTAAAGGTTGATTGTGAAGCAAGATATAGAGATAAATTTATTGAGATATTTATCTATGGGTAATTACATTAAAAATTATTTTAATAATGTGAGGTGTCTTACTATGTTCCCATTCCCACTCATATAACACTCAGTGTAAACCTGTAGAAAGTTTTACTTACTAATATAGTTAGTCATAAGAACTAGGTTAAAGGATATGAGAAGATGAGTAATTACAAGATTTAAGATATTTAAAAGGTGTAAGAGGATATAATAAATCCTAAAAACATTATAAATAGTTTTGGAAACCTCTTTTAAACCTAAGATTCTCAAGTCATAACCCCCAAAACTCATAAACTATGTGTAAGATGATAGAGAAAAAAATACAAAGTAATAAAGTGTGGAGCTAATGATATTTAATGAATAATTAATTATTTGAATATTTTTTTAACATTATAACTTGGCCTAAAGTTATTTCACAATGCTAATAAACCATTAATAATTATTTCAATCATAAATTATTTATTCTCTATAACCTACATTTTGCAATAGTGCATTATGTGTAGTCTGTGTACTAAGAACATGATAAAATACATGTATAAAGGCATGAAAGGAATATAAATTATATTTAAAATGGTGTTATTTAGGTTAATAAACCTTATATATTTTTTTATTTTTGTGTGATACTTTTTGGAAGAGTTGAAACTTGAAATAATTGTCTCTTGGGTCATGACATGCCCTTACTAACCCTATTCTAGGGCTTCTATGCAAAGGTTTAATTTATGAAAGTTTTACCTGATATAAAATTATAAAATTTTATATGTATTTATGTCTATTAATTGAGTTAAGATATTCTAAAATGTTTTTTCACATTTTTGTACACATATACATGATTGAGTGTTGGATAGGGTTTAACAGACTTAGAAGGCCTAATCTGAGGGCTAAAAATTATTAAAAAAGGGGACTAAATGATGAGTTCAAGCCTATAAATTTTTAAACAAATAGAATAACTTATAAGTTATCTTAATATGATTTTTTTTTGTCATTAGGCTTTCATACATTATCGTACAATAGGAAAAGCCTATAAAAAAAAGCTACAAAAAGGACGAAAATAGAGTTAGTAGTAAGTAAAGTTACATAGATTTTATAAATGGATTTATGATGGAAATATATTGGTGTTAAAACCATGATAAACCTATCTAAGGTCATACTTTCTTGGATTAATTCAGTGAAGTCTAGAATATGCTTTGAAAAATAAGTTATTTTAGTTGTGCAAGCATACAAAGTAAGATTGATTGTAATTAAGTATATGTGAGGTGTGCAGGGTTCAAAGCATATAAAAAATGGATTTAAAGGTACTAGATACATAAGATTTGGAATACAATAATATTGTATCTTATGACCATGTTGATAGGTAAGAATAATATTGAATGTTTTTTATGCATGAATGGTTTGTTTTAGGTATTAAGGTTGGTATATGTAGGGTATAGATCAACTCCTCTACATAATTCTGGTATAAGAGACATATTTATTCTTTGGTAATATATACATATATATATGTGTGTGTGTGTGTGTATATATATATATATATACCTATATATGTGTGTGTGTGTATATATATATATATATATATATATATATATATAGGTATGAAATTGTTAATTACATTGTTATAGTGTATTTACATGAATTTATAGGTAAAGAAGAAAGCAATTTGTAAGGAGTCTTGTTGAAAGATAGAGTAGGAAGGAAAATTAAGAAAGATATGAGTTACTTATGGTTGATATATTATTTTGAGTGCATTTTTGATTTTATGTGATAGGTGAGGAAATAAAACAATAAGTAGTGTGGTGGTAAGCCCTGAATCAAGAGATATATTAACAAGATCAAAATAGATAAGCTCATAAATAGATCTTAGGAAAGATAAAAATTCCTAGTGTGAAGGATAAGAGGTGGATAGGCCCTAGTGAGGTCTAAGATAAAGAGTGAGAGGGGTTCCAAGTATGAATAATATTGTATCTTATGACCATGTTGATAGGTAAGAAGAATATTGAATGTTTTTGATGCATGAATGGTTTATTTTAGGTGTTAAGGTTGGTATATGTAGGGTATAGATCAACTCCTCTACATAATTTTGGTATAAGAGACATATATATTCTTTGGGAATATGTGTGTGTGTGTGTGTGTGTGTGTGTGTGTGTGTGTGTGTGTGTGTGTGTGTGTGTGTGTGTGTGTGTGTGTGTGTGTGTGTGTGTGTGTGTGTGTGTGTGTGTGTGTGTATGTTTGTTTGTGTGTGTATGTATGTATGTATGAAATTGTTAATTACATTGTTATAGTGTATTTTACATGAATTTATAGGTAAAGAAGAAAGCAATTTGTAAGAAGTCTTGTTGAAAGACAGAGTAGGAAGGAAAATTAAGAAATATATGAGTTACTTATGGCTGATTTATTATTTTTAGTGCATTTTTGATGGTATGTGACAAGTGGGGAAATAAAAAAATAAGTAGTGTGGTGGTAAGCCCTGAATCAAGAGATATATTAACAAGATCAAAATAGATAAGCTCATAAATAGAACTTAGGAAAGAGAAAAATTCCTTGTGTGAAGTATAAGAGGTGGAGAGGCCCTAGTGAGGTCTGAGATAAAGAGTGAGAGGGGTTCCAAGTATGAACCAAAAGAAGGTGGTCTAAGTGAGGATAATAAAAAGAGGAAGAGTATGTACCCAAGTGAGGTACTAAAGATGAAAATGAAAGGAGAGGTAGAAATAAAAATGAGAAACAAGGTTAAATATTATTACCATAATGAGATAATGATGGAGATAGAGATAAACTAAATGAAGGATGCATTGACAATAATTGAAAGAGAGTTACTACAGATGTGGAATTAAACTTAGAAAAATATTCAAGTGAAGCTTTAGAAAAAGAATAAGAGAGAGGGAAAACTAGCAAGTAATGGAACATTTGGAGAGACATTTGAAGAATATGGCAACATAACTTGTCATGGAAGAGTAGAGAGAGGCAATTGGGCCTCAAAAATTTTAGACTAACATTGATTTTTCATGGTTGAATGCAGGTTAAGAAATGGAAAGTAAAGATCATGATTAGGATGAATAAATTCATTGGAAAATGGTCCATAGGGAAGAAGAAGCTGATGAGTGGATGAATGAAGGTATAGCTAAATATTAAGTGTTTTTCTACCCTAAAAATGGTTAACTATCTGATAAAAAAGAGTGGAGAGATGAGAATCAAATAATAGGTAATGAGAAAATGTAATTTTTAATGAATATTTTGAAGATAGAGATGATATTTTTTATAAAGATACAATTTAGTCCTCTTCATTCAAATTCTCTTGAGAAAAGTGTTATAAGTGTGTGTGCTCTTAACTATGACACTTGTACCTTGACTTCTTTGTCCTCCTTTTCATCCATTTAGGAGTATCTTTAGTCCATTTAGGAGTATGATGTAGGGGAATACTATAGGGATGTAAAAATGATGTAATTTTGTCTATGGAAAGGGTAGGAAGTGTTCTATAATTGTTCTTGGTCCTTAGAAGTCTTTACTAGGTATTTAGGATGTTTAACATTTAAACTACATAGTTTCCCACCAAAAGCACTTATTCAAAAATTTAAATTATTGGAAGCTATTTTAAGGGATTATAGCATATATTTGATGATGTTGAGATATATTATTATTTAATTATGATTCTTATGAAAATTTAAAGGGTTTATAATGTCTTTATCCTCCTATGACATGGTTTTACATAGTAGTTAAGTTGTAACTAAGGGTTTGTCCAAGACTCCCACATGGGGAATGAAACAAGATTTAGTTATGAGGTAGTTAGAGGATTTTAGAATATATATTAGTATTTTTTTTTTTATATAGGATGTCATTAAAGATAGGATAAGGGTGAATGTAAAAAGGTTCAGAGAGGCTTTTGAATAGCCAAAGAGAGAATCTCTGCCTCAGTTTCAGTTGTACATGTTGATAAAGCATCATTAATATACAAGAATGAAGGACTTTAGAAAGCTTGTGTTGTTCAATACTCTATTATAAAATATCATTTAAGTTTTTTTTAATTTACTAAATTAATTAATATTCCTTTTTTTTATCAATTAAAATTTGAATTAGAGTTTTCTTCACCTTGATTCTAAATTGTATTATGTGCTAAAGAGTATTGTGCATGTAAGTGGTAAAAGATTGAGTAAAGGTTGATTGTGAAGAAAGGTGTATATATATTTTTATTTATATATTTATATATGGTTAAGTGGCTTAATAATTATTCTAATAATGTGAGGTGTCTTACTATGTTCTTATCCCCACTCATATAACACTTAGTGTAAACTTGTAAAAAGTTCTACTTACTAATATAATTAGTCATAAGAACTAGGTTAAATGATATGAGTAGAGGATTAATTTTAGGATTGTTTAGATTAAAAAGGTGTAATAGGATATCATAGATCCTAAAAAAAATTTAAATATTTTGGAAACCTCTTTGAAACCTAAGATGCTCAAGTCATAACCCATAGAACTCATAGACTGTGTTTGAGATGATAGAGAAAAAATAAAAAGTAATAAAGTGTGGAGTAGAGGATCCTTGATGAATAATTAATGATTTTAATATTTTTTTTAACACTATAACTAGGCCTAAAGGTCTTTCACAAGGCTAATAAACCTTTAATAATTCTTTTAATCACAAATTATTTATTCTCTATAACCTACAGGTTGTAATGGTGCATTTTGCATAGTCTATGTACTAGGAACATGATCAAATGCATGTATAGAGGAATGAAAAGAAGATAAATTATGTTAAAAATGATGTGAGGGAGGTAAATAGAACTTACACAATGGTTATTTTCAAGTGATAGTTGATGGAAGAGTTGAAACATGAAATAGTTGTTTCCCAGGTCATGGCAGGCCCTTGTTAGCCCTATTCTAGGGTTTCTATGCAAAGGTTTGATTTGTGAAAGTTTAACCTATTATAAAATCCTTAAATTTTTATATTTTATAGATATTTATGTGGACTAAGTTATTTAATATATTCCAAATTATTTTTTTATGTTTTTGTACACATATAAAGGACTGAGTGTTAGATAGGGTTTAACAAACCTAGAAGGCCTAATTCGAGTGCTAAAAATTCTTGAAAAAGTGGTATAAAGGATGATTTTTTTGTAAATATTGTCATTAATGTCAAATTTATATAATTATTAGTGATAAAGGCCCCATTGAATTTAATTCTATTTTTAATAATCATATCTTGGCTAATGTGTGTTAATATTTATTTAGTATTAATGAATATATTTTTGGTTGTATATAAGTCAAAAGAGGGCCCATGGAGAAGGAAAAGATTCATGAGGTAAAAGAAAAAAGAGTAATGGGATACATTTTCTCATGAATATTCATATTGATGAATTCCAAGAGTCACCATGTGGAGACAAAAGAGAGTACGGTGCATTTTTCTATGAAGGGACACTTTGAGGAATATGAAAGTCACCAAGATAAAGAAAAAAGAGGAAAGGATGAATTTGATTATGAAGGGTTACCATATGAATTTTAAAATGTAAGGATACAAAGGTTCATACAATTTTGGCACCATTTTCCATGAGTATTGAAGGGTCATAAAGGGTGAATGCCAAAGGTCATTTGGAAAGCTATAAATAAAGGCTTGAGAAGCCATTTGTAATATACAAGAGAGTGTGTGGTTTGTATTTGTTTTCAAAGAGATAAAATCAAGAGATATTGTAGAGTTATATAATTTTTTCAGTAAAAAACATTAAGAGATAGTTGTTTTTTATACACAAGAGGGGTTGGTGCTCACAAATATTTTCAAGGGGTTGGTGCTCCTATGGGTTGGTGTTCACAAATAGTTGTGTTAATGTTCAGCAAAGCAGTTGGTGCTCCTACAATTTGGTGCTTGTTAACTTTGTATTTTGATTTGGTTGTCATTAATATACTTGATATTATTCTCTATGGTTTTTCTCACTTTGGGTTTCCATGTAAAAATATGGTGTGTCTCTCTCCCTTGTGTGGTGCATATTATTTTTTGAGTTTTTTGGCATATCTTGAATGTGTGGTTAAGTTTTTAAAGAAAAGAAATTAGGTTAAGTAAAAGATATATAGTATAATGATTTACCCATCCCCCCTCTTAATATATTTCATGCTTTAAAATTGGTATTAGAGCAGGTTCCTTTGAAAAAAAATTTACATCTTGAAGGTAGATCAAGAAAGCATGATTGCTGGATCACATGAAGGTTTTTCTACAAATAAGGCACCTTTGTTTGATGGGACAAATTATGATTTTTGGAACATAAGGAATAATACTTATTTTATGGCCAATGGAATCAGCATTTAGGAAGCAATGATGGAGGAATATGAAGAGCCACATACACTTGTAACTACTCCGATAAAAAAGAAGGCAAGTGAAAATAATGCTAAATCTTTAAATGTTATTTTATGTGGTTTATGTGAATTAGAATTTGTTAAAGTTATGCAATGTAAATCTAATCATGAAACTTGGGTAAAACTTAAAAAATTTACAAAGGTGATGGAAAGGTTCATCAAGCTAAGCTTCAGACTTTTAGAAGATAGTTTGAGATTTTAAAGACGAAAGAGGAAGAAAATATAACAATTTATCTTTTGTGGGTTGATCAAATAGTTAATCAGATTTAAGGTCTTGGAGAAAAGTTATAAGAATCAATTATGTTTCAAATTTTTTTGAGATCTCTACCATTTAAATATGATGTAAAATTTTTAGCAATTGAAGAGATGAAGAATTTAGTGAAGCTAAAGATGGATGAACTGCATGGTATTCTTATGGCATATGAGATGCAGATCAAACAAGAGAAACCCTCAAAAAGAGAAGTTGTTTTCAAGATATCAAAGAAAGAGAAGGCTAAGATTCAAGAATTAAGTGATAGTTTTAGTGATGATAAAGATGACAATGGATCTTTATTCATTCGCAAGCCAAAAAAGTGCATAAGTAAATATCAAGGAAAATTACCATTTAAATGTTTTAACTGTGGAAAGATTGGACATTTTGTAGCTAAGTGCCCAGATAAGGGAAATGGTGACAATGAAGAAGGAACGTATACATAAAAGAATAATTTCAAAGAAAAATTCAAAAAGGGATTCAAGAAGAAGAGTTTGTATTCTAAAGATTCTAACTCAGCCAAAGATAGTGGAGTCAGTGATTTAGAAGAAGAGATTATATTCATGGCCATACATTAAGATGTATCCACAAGCAAAACTACAGATGATGAAGAATAAGAACATGATGAAGCTAAAGTGAATCTAGAAGGAGAAATTATTTGTTCCTTAAAAGATTTAAAAGCTCTTGAGAAGAACAATTGAAGATTAAATCTCCAAATCAAGAAAAATGAAAAGGAGTCAAAGGAAACAATTTAAGATCTACAAGCAAACTTTGAAGAAGCAAAGAAGAATGAAGAATATCTAATGGTATAGTTGAAAAAATTAAGTAAATAATGTGAAAGGTATGTTATTAAAATTTCTTCTTTAAAGGTAAATCTTGAGAAAACAAATAAAGCAATCAATGGTAGAGCACCCAATGATTCAAAATTTGGGAATAACACTAATATGATGAATAAGATATTAGAAATTCAAAGATCAATGGTATATAAGATAGGTAACAAATTTGAAAAAGAGAAAAGGGAAGCCACTAATTTCATAGTCAAGGAAAAAGGAAAGAGCTATGATGAAGATCTTACAAAAGAGGAAATAAAAAGAGAAGTTAAGAATATAGAGGACATCTCAAACAAAGAAAGATGGAAAGAATAGAGATATACAAATAGGTCCTATTTTTATGGTTATTGTTTCTATTATAATGGATATGGTAATAATAAAATAAAATGTTGAAAATAGGCTAATAATTTTAGAAATAAGGAGAAGGAAAGTCATGTAGATTCAAGTAGAAGTCACAACTCTTTTGTTCCTCTATCAAGATTTAATGAAAAGGCCATAATATATTACAAGTGAAACAACTTCAAACACATAGCTTGGTAATATAGAAGCATGTTTGAGTCATTTAAGAAGGACCAAAGTTTCAAGGCTCCATTCATCAAGAAGAAAGTTTAGACAGGTTCATGGCAGAAGAAATAACCTAAAAAATCTATGTTGGTGTAGATAGCTTTGCATGCAAGAAATGAAGAAAATCCATGACTCATTAATAGTGGATGTTCAAGGCACATGACAAGAGACAAAAGAGAGTTTATAACCTTGAAGAAGATCAATGGTGGCATAGTGAAATTTGGAGATAATACTACAACCAGAATTGCCAAAAAAGGTACACAAAGTTTGGATAATGGTAGAACTAAAACTGAAAATGTTTTATATGTCAAAGATCTTAAGCATAATATTTTGAGTGTAAGTAAAATGTGTGATCAGGGGCACACACTAAATTTTTATGCACAAGGTTGTGAAACTAAGAGAAAAGATTAAGATGTGTTAGTTTCATATGCTCAAAGAATAAGCAATAATTTGTATATGTTATTAGACATCAAAGGTCAAAGATGTTATTTATGTTAGATTGAAGAAAGTTGGCTATGAAATAGGAGAAAGGGACACATAAAGTTTGACAATTTTTCCAACATCAGTAAGAAGCAAGTAGTCATAAATTTTTCAAAGATTACAAATCCATCTGATATGCTTTGTGAACCTTATCAACATGGGAAGCAGGCTAGAAGGTGGTTCAAAACAAAAGAGTACTCAACCACTCAGATGTTAAATCTTGTTCACAATGATCTATATGTACCTATGAGAATTCAAATTACTTAAGGTGAGAAATATTTCATGTTTATTATTGATGATTTTTTACGTATGACTTGGGTAATGTTTTTAAAGAAAAAATTAGAAGCTTTTAGACATTTGAAAGCATTAAAAGCATTGGCTGAGAATGAAACTAGTTTGAAGATTAAGTGTCTAAGATTAGATCAAGGAGGAGAATTCATGTTAGATCAATTTATTGAGTTTTGTGAAGACCATGGAATAAAGAGACATTATTCAATAGCTAGAACTTCATAGTAAAATGGAGTAGTTAAACAGAGAAAAAAAATAGTTCAAGAGATGGTGAGGATAATGCTAAATGAATCTAAGATATCAGAAAAATATTAGAGCGAGGCAGTTGCTATAGTAGTACATATTCAGAATAGAGAATTATTGAGAGTCAATAGTGAAAAAACTCCTTATGAGCTATTTAAAGATAAATCAGCAATAATTGATTATTTTAGAGTTTTCAATAGCAAATGATTCATAAAGAGAATTGAATAAAAACTTGGTAAGTTTGATTTCATAGTAGATGAAGGTATATTTCTTGGTTATTCTTGAAAAAGTAAAGCTTATAAATGTTATAACAAAAGAACCAAGAAAATTGTTGAAAGTGTAAGCGTTATGATAGAAGAACATGGAGCATAAAGAATCAGTTATCTAGTAGACAAACTTGAAATCATTGAAGAGGAAGATTTTGAAGAATTAGATGAAGATGAGAAAAAGGAAACCAAAACTACATCCAAATATGTTTAGAGAAATCATAATTAAAGTGACATTATCATGGACATATATTGATGAATTTTTACCATAATAATGATGGTAAGTGAATCTAAGTAAGTTAATTTCTCTTTGTTATCCAAAATTTAGCCTAGAAATTTTTTAGAAGCCTAGACATGATAAGCATTGGGTTAAGGCAATGGATGAATAATTAAATCAGATAGAAAGGAATAATACTTGGGAATTATTACCTATACTAAAAGATCATAATGTCATAGGAACAAAATGGGTTTATAGAAATAAGTTGAATGAAAATGGAGAAGTAACCAAGAATAAAGCAAGATTAGTATGTAAAGGATATGCTCAGATTGAGGGGATAAATTTTGAAGAAACTTTTGCAATAGTGGCAAGGCTAGAGGATATTAGAATGTTTTTTGCATATGCAATGTTTAAATATTTCAAAGTGTTTCAAATGGATGTCAAATATACCTTCCTGAATGAGAATCTAAAAGAAGAGGTCTACATTGAGCAGCTTGAGGGATTTATTCTCTCAAATATTAGTAGCCATGTATGCTGATTGAAGAAAGCACTGTATATGCCGATTGAAGAAAGCACTGTATGGATTGAAATAAGCTCCCAAATCTTGGTATGCAAGACATGATAAGTACCTATAGGATCAAAGTTTCAAGAGAGGATTTGTTTATAGTAATCTCTACATCAAAATAGAAAGTGAGCATCAATTTATTATTGTGATATATGTTGATTACATCATTTTTGGAGGAAACATTGAAAAGATGACAAAAGATTTTTTTGATAATGTGTAAAAATAATTTGAGATGTTTATGCTTCGATAATTGTCATTTTTCTTAGGATTGCAAATATTTTAGTTAGATAAGGAATTTACATATCTCAAAGTAAATATGCCAAGGAAATATTGAAGAAATTTGGTTTTGATTATTGTGCACTAGTTGGTACACCAATGTGTATAGGAAATAAGGTGAGAAAGGATGAAGATTAACCTATTGTAGATCAATATTTATATAGATCTATGATTGTTAGTCTTTTATATTTGAAATCATCAAGGCTAGACATCATGCATGCAGTAGGTATGGTTGCAAGATATCAGTTAGCTAAAAAAGATAGTCATGTTTAGTTGGTGAATAGAATATTCAGATATATCAAGGGGACATTAGATTATGGATTGTGGTATCTCATAGGTAGATATTTTAATTTAGTAACTTACACAAATTCAGATTGGGTAGGTTTCTTGGATGACAAAATAAGTACAATTGGAGGAGCTTTCTTCCTTAGTGATAGCTTAGTATCATGGCTAAGTAAAACTCATAATTCAGTATCACTTTCTATAGTTGAAGAAAAATATATTGTAGTGATATTGTGTTGTACTCAAGTGCTTTGGATGAAGCAAACTTTTTAAGATATCAAGGTAAAATATGATGAGCTTATTTTTATTTTTTGTGATAACATAAGTAATATTAATATTTCAAAGAATCTAGTGATGTATTTAAGAACAAAACATATTCCCATTAGATATCACTTTTTGAGAGAGAAAATCACATATCAATAGGTTAAGATTGACTATTTCAATACTATAGAGTAGATTGTAGATATTTTCACAAAGGCACTACCAAAAGACACATTTGAGTATATGCGAGAGAAGTTGGGAGTAATTTATTTTACTTCTTGTCATTGAGGTTTAACATCAATTGAGGGGGATCTAAGTGTTAGCTCTAGGTAAGCCCTTTATCATAGATGTCAAAGGGGGAGAAGAACAAAAATAGGTATAGGTATAGGTGCAAAAATAGGTACATGGAATAGGTACAGGTTACTACATTAAGGGAGAGTTATTGTATGTTTTTTAGATGGTAGTATGTGTAGGTTTCAGGATATGTCAGTTTTAGTTTGAGGTTGCCATCAATTAAAAAGGGTGAGATTATTGGAAATATCATCATTGATGTCAAAGGTCTAGCATTATTGGTGATAAAGGCCCCATTACATTTAATGGTGTTTTTAATATTCATATCTTGGCTAATGTGTGTTAATATTTATTTAATATTAATGAATATATTTCTGGTTACATATAAGTCAAAAGAGGGCCCATGGAGAACTCAAAGATTCATGGGGTAAAAAAGAAAAGAGGAATGGGACACATTTTATTATGATGAGTCATTTTAAGGAATTCTAAGAGTCACCATGTGAAGACAAAAGAGGGTATGGTGTGTTTTTTCATAAAGGGACACTTTGAGAAATATGAAAAGTCACCAAGATAAAGACAAAAGATGAAAGGATGCATTTGCTTATAAAGGGTCACCATATGACTTTTCAAATGCAAGGACACGAAGGGTCATGCAAGTTTGGCACCATTTTCTATGAGAATTGAAGGGTCACAAAGTGTGAATTCCAAAGGTCATTTGTAAAGCTATAAATAAAGGCTTGATAAGCCATTTATAATATGAAAGAGATTTCATGGTTTTTATTTATTTTTGAAGAGAGAAAAGTATGAGATATTGTAGAGTTATATCATTTGTTAAGTAAGAAACATTGAGAGATAGTTGTGTTTTATACACAAGAGGGGTTGGTTCTCAAAAATGTTTGCAAGGGGTTGGTGCTATTGTGGGTTGGTTCTCATAAATAGTTTCTATGTTGGTGCTTGACAAAGGGGTTGGTGTTCCTGCAAGTTGGTGCTTATGAATTTTGTATTTGAGTTGGTGCTCATTCATATACTTGAGATTGTTCTCCATAGTTTTTCCAACTTTGGGTTTCCACATAAAACTCTAGTCTCTCTCTCTCTCTCTCTCTCTCTCTCTCTCTCTCATGTGGTGCATATTATTGTTTCAATTTTATTTTATATCTTGAATGTGTGATTAAGTGGTTAAATAAAATAAATCAACTTAAGTAAAAGATTATAATATAGTGATTCAGCCCCCCTCTCAGTATATTTCATGATTAATAGAGTTCAAGCCTAAAACTTTGTAAATAGATATAATACCTTAGATCATATCTTAATATGACTTTGGTTTGTCAGTAGGGTTTTGTACATTGTCATCTAATAGTAAAATCCTATAAAAAAAGCTATAAGAAAAGACTGAAATAGAGTCAGTAGTAAGGAAAGTTACATATATTGTCTAAATGGATTGATGATGTAAAGAGTTGTGTATTGAAACTTTTATAACCCTATATAAGGTCATACTTGTTTGGATTAAGTTAGTGAAGTCTTGAATATACTTAGAAGACTAATTTGTTATGGTTGTGCAAGCATATGAATTAAGAGTGATTGTAATGAAGTGTAAGTGAGGTATGTAGGGATCAAATCATAGAATAAAGGGAGTTAAAGGTAATAAATACATAGGATTGGGAAGAAAATAATAATGTATCTTATGACCATGTTAATAGGTAAGAAGAATATTGAGATTTTTTTATCCATGAATGGTTTTTTTTAGGTGTTAAGGTTGGTATATGTAGGGTATAGATCAACTTCTCTACATCAATACACATCTTATTTTACATCCTATATATCATACATCTCTCATCCCCCATCTACCTCATCAGCTTTAAATACTATATTTAGTCTTGAAATCAAGTTCTAGTGCTCACCCATCTTCTTTAATTATCATTTGTCACTTTCCATATCTTCTAGACTAGCGATTATCAACACACATATTATTATAATATTCTAATATAGAACCCATCACTTATATTCACTTTTATCTAGTAACTTTTTTATCTAACACTCATCAAACTATCTCTCTACTAGTGGACAAGGCATTTTATCTCATCACTCTTTTTTATCCCTTCTAGATTGGCTTCTTATGAGAATTTGTCTCTTGGTAATTCCTAATCACCTCATCATATTATAAAAACCATTGCATCACTCTCTTTTTACCACTAATAGCTTTGGTCTGTAATGGAGGTACTATTTTAAGACTTTCATTTCATTTATCACATCTCATCTCATCTCTCTTTCAAAATGGTTATTCACACCTGTGCTCAACTAAGGATAGGATAGGCCTCCAACCAACATAATGATCCATAGGGGCATATGGTTGATCCAAATCAAGAATATGATGAAATTAATATCAATATGCACACACCCAGGGAATATGATGAAAGGTTTAACCCCCTATATAATGATGAAGTCAAGAAATTAATTGACCAATACCTCTATGAAAATCATGATCATGTCCTAGCTTGTGCCATCGAAATAAGAAGCACACTACCTTCCACTTTTGACCATACTCTCTTACATAATATAGTATGCCCTCCATCCCATCTAAACACACCCCATAAAAAGATACATACCAATTATTTACCCCCAAAATAGGAAGATGTGGATAATGGATTTGCTAAAGAGGAATGCCCACCACTCCTTCATAATAACTGTATTGAGGCTAATCAGAGACAAGCTATCATAGAAGATTGCTTAGACAAATTAACACAACAAATCAACCTTCTACTCCATAATCAAAATCCACCATCCCATCAACAAAATAACCCAAATAATAATAATAATAATAATAATAATAATAATAATAATAATAATAATAATAATAATAATAATAATAATAATAATAATAATAATAATAATAATAACAATAATAATAATACCACCAATAATACCAATAACACCAAAAAATACATAACACCCATATTACCCATAACACCCATATTTCCCAAGTCAACCAAAATCAAACCACCAATTATCTTGGGGATCCCACATTTTCATAAGAATTGAGAGTGATGAAAGAGACCCTTAAAAAATTAGATTTATGTTCACAAGCCCTAAAATATAAGCATGAATACTTTTGTTCCTCACCCTTGGACATGAGTATTTTACAAATACCTTTCCCTTCACACTTTGAAGTACCTAAGTTTGAAAAATACCAAGGGAAAGGAGATCATAGATATCATGTACAAGAATTTTATGTAGATTTTCAAGAGGTGTATTATGAAGATGCATATTTATTGAGACTTTTTTCCAAAAGTCTCACTAGACCCACTTTAGAATGGTTTATGCATTTACCCAAGGGTTCAATATCTAGATTTGGAGAATTGAAAAAATAATTCATCAAACATTTCTCATTTAATATTGAAAATGACATCTCCATAATTGACCTATATTACACCAAGCAAAGAAGTGGTGAAATTTCGTCATACTTATTACAAAGATCATGAAGTTTAGCAAGTCACTTGAGGTGTAAAGTACCTGAGAAATAATTAGCCAAGATCTTTGTGGATAATCTCAATGTTGAACTTAAGTATCAATTAAATTTATAGTGTGACAAGACCTTTGATGAGATAATAGAGAGATGAATGAAAATAGAGAAGGCCCTAATTGAAAAAGGGATAATGAGGTTATATTCTCAAAATAAGCACACCCAAAATCAAGACAACTCTTTTTCAAGAAAATCTAAAGTCTTCAAAAAAAAATAAGAATGTTGTTAGAGATGGGGTAATAGATTTTAAATATCAACATGTACAAGTATTTAAAAAGAAAAACCCCACACAACAACCAAATGCCTCTTCCATCTGAGTTCCCTGAGTTAAGCCAAAGCCTAGGATAGGAAAATGACCACTCAAAATCTTGGGAATCTTAATTTAAATAGTCTTAGATCAATTAATTTTTACCAATATGATCACCTTGATTTAAATCATACCTATGGATGATTGCCACTTGAAGACATATTGGTATCATGAAGATGAGTTTTTCAAGTACCATAGGGTTAAAGGGCATCATAAAAAATGATGTATGTAGCTTAATAACTACATATAGGATTTAATTGAGAAGTGTGATATTGAAATTAAAGGAGAAACTCCTCCAAATAAATTATAAAATGGACAACTCAACATATACAAGGATCTACTCCATAAGCATGACCAAAGATATCAAAGACCACCAAGAGACCAGTGTTAGGACTCTTCATCCAACCACATTGATTACCATAATGTGCTTTATAACTACATAAATTCCATTAAAATACACAACCCCCAAGAACCCACTCCATATTTGTCCCTTATTCTAAATATTAATCAAGCCACTACTGATTGCATAGTTAGTACTATATGCAATAATATAGTAATTCCTAAAACACCCCCTATAAACCCATCCACTTCATCTACTAACCAAAAGGGGAATGTTTCTAAGAGGGCTTCAAGGTCCTTTGATCATTCTTATGATATAATTCATCAACTTGAGAAAACTCTATCCCAAATATCCTTTATGGAGCTTCTTAAAACATCTTAGTTACATTGAGAGATAATAGACCATGTCCCTAATGATCTATAAGCCATTAGTGACTTAGATTATGATCATTTCCTAGAATTTGTAATATAATTATCACCTTCACACCACATCAATTTTGGTGCCTAGGATATGCCTCCATTGGCCCACACCATAACTATCCCCTAGTCATCAAAGTGACCATATCTCACCATCGTGTCTCCTGGGTTCTCATAGATGGAGGATCAACACTAAATTTATGTAATTTAGAATTTTTGAAGAAATTGGGATATTTGTAAACATAATTAAGGTGCATATTAATAGTTATCAAAGCTTACGATGATAATTAGAGTCCATTTATTGGGACTATTTACCTTCCCATTCCCTGTGGGGCCCATAATACACCAAACACTATCCATGTTGTGGATGTAGATCTGACTTATACTATACTACTTGTACATCCATTGATCTATAAAATTAAATATATTCCATCCACTTTACATCAATGTCTTAAACTCCCCCACTCTATAATGGAGGTCACCATGCCCATAGTCATTAACCATCTTCACAATTGTTAGATGGAATAATCATCATCACCTTATCTTGGTATAAATAATTCCATCTTAAGTCCAACAACTACCAAATACATCTTCCTTGATTATCTTGAATCCACATCTAATCCACTACCTAACATCACTCACTTGAATATCACATCCACAGGCTATGGAGAATACAAATATATATTTTTTTGTGTTATCGATTAACCTCTTTCTCCATGTAGCTATGGACCCTAGCTATGAGGAAGAGAAATCCCATCAAATACTAATTTGGATAAATAGATTTCTCAAGCACTATATTCTTATCTGGTTAATGCATTGAAGAATAAAATGATTCATGGATTACTCCATATGAAGAGGCCCTTATCTCTCCATGAAAGCAATATTGTGTCTAGAAGATGGTGGAGAATATGCATTATAAAGGGAAAGGACTAGGCAAACAAGAGCAAGGCAGAATTGAACCCATCATGGTTCAAGAATATCCATAATATTTTAGTCTATAGTATAGACTATATGATGATGACCTAAACAATATCATTATGTATTCTCTTTCAATCCCTAGGCTATCTCTCCCTGATGAAGACATTAAAGTAAGTACCATTTGTAGTCTCTTCGAAGATATTGCTACCAACAACCTCTTCCTTAACACTACCATTTCCACCATCAATATTTCCCTCCATTATCCATCACTCATATATTGGGATTTGAAATAGGAGCCATCTTTTGACACATTTCAAAATGATGTAGCATTTTGGAATATATGGGAGCTCCATATATATGCCATCTGGTGACCACAAAAGGGGCTTTTCCATAAAAATTTTCTAATTGACATATTTTTGGAGATAAAAGGAACCCCATAATCAAAGTGATGATGAGTGATCTAAAGAGGAAGATCCTCCTAAAAAACCAAATGAACTTCCATATGTCTCATTGGAAGCAAAATAATATTTTAACATTGACACCAATCTTCTCGATTGCTTTGCTTTAGATGTTCCAAGAATATCATTTCCCCCTTATAAAAAATAATAATCACCCTCTCTTATTAAGGATATGGTAGAAGTTATTATTAGGACAAATCAACATCCCAAAATAGTTAAACTGGGGGCATCTCTCACACCCACAAAATGTGAAGTTATCATAGAGTTTCTTAAAGAACTTATTGACATATTTGCATGGAGTTATATTGACATGCCTATATTAAATCCCTCATTAGTATTTCATCATTTGGTTGTGCATCCAAACACAAAATTGATCAAACATAAGTTACAAAAGATGCACCCCAAGTGGCAATATTAGTTAAAAAAGAGATATAAAAATTATTAGAAGCTAGTTTTATCCACCCTATAGATTATTTTGATTGGAATTATAATATTGTCCCTATAACCAAGCCACAAGGTGGAATTTGAATATTTACATACAATATATAAATAAAACATGTATCATGGATAACTTCCCCCTTCCAAACATCGACATGATTGTGGACTCAACTACTGGATACCAAATGCTATCTCTCATAGATGATTTCTTAGGATATAATCAAATTAAAATCACACCTAAGGAACAACACAAAACAACTTATGTCACTCCATGGGGAATGTTCTACTATCAATTCATGCCATTCATCCTTAAAATTTTTGGTGAAATGTATCAACATGCCATGCCATTCATTTTCCATGACATGATTCATGACATATTCAAGGATTATATGGATGACATTCTAGGGAAGTCTCACCTAAGAATTGAACACCATGTTGTTTTAAGATGGATATTTGAATGATTTTGAGAATATAAAGTTAGGATAAATCATAAGAAATGTGTATTTTGTATCACTTCAAGAAAATTATTGGGATTTATAGTTATAAGAAGATGCATAGAGGTATACCTAATAAAAGTGAAAGTGATCACAAAAATACCTCCACCTCACAATCTCAAGCATCTTAAGATTTTTTTGGGTAAACTATAGGATATTTGATGTTTTATTTCTCAACTTGTAAACAAATTCAACCCCTTCACCCATCTCCTAAAGGAGGGGACTATATTTAACTAGAATTCTAATTGACAAGCTTATGAAAATATCAAATAATATTTGGCTAACCCACTTATGTTATCACCAATAATATCGAGAAGACCTTTTATCCTGTATATAATAACAACCCCATTTATAATAGGTGCCCTCCTAGAACAACACAATGATCAGGGCAAGGAACACATGACATATTATCTTAGTCCTACACTAATATCTTACAAGCTAAATTATACTCTAATTGAAAAGGAATACTTAACCATGGTTTTTTCCTCATAGAAACTTCAGCACTACATACCAAATAATTAGCTACAAATCATTTAAAAGGTTAAGCCCTTGAAATATTTATTATCTAAATCCACTCTTACTGGTAGAATGGCTAAATAGATCATAGTGCTTAGTGAGTTTGACATTGATTTTATCAATCAAAAAGCCATAAAATTAAAATATATATCAGATCAATTAGCTAAGGCACCACTTTTAATGATTATTCCCCTTACAAAACACTTCCTAGATGATTCTATAATGAGTAATCCACAATCAAGTAGATGGAAATTATATTTTGATGGCTCATTCACCATAGATGGATCAGGGGTAGGCATTCTCCTCATCACCCCATAAGGTGATCTTATTCTAAAATATTTTCTCCTTACCTTCCTATGTACTAACAACATTTCAAAATATGAGGCCTTGATAGCCAATCTTCACCCAACCATTTAGTGGAATATCTATCACTTACAAGTATTTGGTGACTCATAATTGATAATCAAGTATGTCAATGATGAGTTTCAAACAAAGAATGAAAATTTTCTCCCATATAAGTAGTCATTGGATCAGTTAAAATCAAAATTTTAATCCATAAAATTTAAACAAGTACCATGAGAGACTAACAAAGTAGCTAACTCCATGGATACCATTGGATCTTTTATAGATCTCCCTGAAGATGTTCTGAAGGGAAATTTTTCATTGAGCATATGATTATTCTAGCACATCAATCTATTTCTCCTTTTCAAATTTGTGAAATTAATGATCCTATTATCCCATATTACCATGAAATCTATAGGTACCTCCATGATAACATCCTCCATCCTAACCTTAACCACCACCAAAATAAATCCTTCATTCATTACACCTCCTAATACACACTGCCTAGTAACAAAATTTATCATAGGGGCTATGATGGAACCCTATTAAGGTTCCTAACATCAAAAGAGACATATCAAGCAATCAAAAAGGTTCATGATGGTATATATGGTGGGTACATTAGTGTAATGGACTTTCCCAATAAACTTCTCCACATAGGGTATTATTGGCCAACCATGGAACAAGACTCTTGTTAATATGTGTAAAAATGTGTGGCCTATTAGAAACATGGGAACCTCATTCATGATTTGGTATATGAATTATATCCAATCATGATTCAATGGTTATTTTCCATATGGGGCCTTGATTTAATTATCAAGATTAATTTGACTTCATTAGATGGTCATAAGTTCATTCTCATGCTAATGGAGTACTTACTAGATGGGTAGAGGTGATGCTACTCACTTATACCCAGGCTTCTAAATCTATAAATTTATTCTCAATCAAATCATTTTATACTTTTTAATACCTACCATAATCATTTTAGACGATGAAAAATCATTCAAAAATTAGGAATTGTAGGCCTTGTGTCAAAAATATCACATTAAGTAGTATTTATCCTCTCCCTATTATCCCTAGGGGAATGGAAAATATGAAGCCAAAAAGAAGACCCAAATGAAATTACTTAAGAAGACAATCAATCAAATAGGTATAAATTAGCAGCTACAACTATATCTAGCTTTGTGGTCTTATCACAGAACTATTCACACACCCACTAGGGCCACTCTATATGCCCTATTTTATGGGATAGAAGCAATCTTACCATTAGAAGCATAACTCCCCTCCCTATAGATTTAACTATGAGGCATCATCACTGACCATAATTATAGGTAGGAATGCCTAAAAGAATTCAAACTTCTTGATGAAAAATGTTAGAAGGCCCTTGAGCACCTATGGGCATATCAAAATAGACTCGAAGGATAATACCATAAGATAATATAGTTGATGTAATTAGAAGTTGGTGACCTAGTCCTAAAGGAGAATAAAAAATACTAATGAAAATAAAGATAATAAGGGAAACTTTGAAGTTAATTAGTTAAGGTCCTATATTATCATTGCAAAGTTTGGATTAGGAGCATATAAATTGGCTATGCTAGAGGAAGAAGAACTTGATGGTCCTATAAACATCATGAATATGAGTCACTTTTATATATAATAGGATTCATCATCCTCCATATATGATTCCCAATTCCTAGGACATCCCAAATCCACTCCATCCACCCACCATATCTCCTCACTAGTCTAGTAGTTTAAAAAAAAAAAATCCATCAAATGGTGAAAACTAGTTTTCTATCACCTTGGGCAAGTACCATGATAAGAAATTACCTCCAAAATCATGGTAAAATAACCCTGACCCTAGTCTCAATCATGGGCATCCATCACATGTTTCTTGAGTATAAATAAGATAAAAATACTTTAGTATAAGGGAGCAGACATGGCTTATCAAACACTAAGAATATTTATTGGAGTGGTCCTCCAAAGTCACTTATCTCTTATCATCATATCTTCATATCACCAAGTCCCATCATATCCTTATCATTTCTCCCTATCCTATCACCCCCTCAAAAACCTCCTTTGATAATTCTATTTACCTTTAGCCTTAAGGCAAAATTCCATCTATTCATTGATACCACTAAGCCTTGCATCCATACTTTCCCACTAATGTCATCACTATGGAAGATCACAAAGTATAAGTTCCCTTTTCTAGGTTTTTGTACATATACTATTATATCAATTCTTGAGGGGTCATCATGACCCCCATTTCATAACTACTTATGAACTTGGTTAGAGTCCCATCCTGATTTAGATAAGATTTTGGACACCTCATATCCTGTATATATCCCAAACATCATCATTAGGCCCATTATATATATAATAATTATTAATCACTTTATTCCCTATATAAATAACCATATTAAAATGATTATTTTTAGTCCATGATATCTTTGATTGTCTTATATTATTGTGTGTTTTATTTTAAATATGAATGTCAGTGATGATTCTCCATATCCATACTAAAGTATAGTGTTTTGTGAATTAGTTTTTATATCAATTTGTGTATATCTTATCTTATAAATATTAATGGAAAAAAATATGGTGTGAATGACCTCCAAATGTTTTTTTGGTAAAGGCCATCTCTTAAATAGAGTTCCCCACTCATCTATACTAATGTGTCTTGGAATTCTCATGTCACTGACACATGGCTAAATGATACAATATGAAAAAGGATTGCAAACATTTTAATGGCTTAAAACATATATTACCCATCATATCCTACTTAATCATACCTTTTGTATTATCCAAACCATATCCACCATATGTAACCTATGCCAAAGCCTAGTCCTATCTCATCCCATCACCATCCTACCTCCATGGTGTAGGAGGATTCCTACCATAGCAAGTGAGAACAAAGTGAACTTATTGGGGATTAATATTTCCTTAGAATATCCACCCCATAAAGCACAATATCATAACTATCATGACATATACATCAAATTCATACTAATCACCTACACATGTACATAATGACATAAAATCATACATCCATAAACATATAAAGTCATCTCATGAAACAAAATATAAAATAAAAATCATATCCCATATACACTACATCTACATCATACACATAAACCAAACATCTAAACCATATTTACCTATCATTGCATCATCAACAAAATTATAGATTATTCCATCACAATACATAATATGTATCCAATCATATCATAAAAGTAAGCACATCATCTAAATCATATACCCATCACAACATATCCATACACTACATCTAATATAATCACATAAGTAGTACCGTATGTCTTAATAATTTATATGAAATCACATCACCATCACATAAGAGATAAATATATCTCACATCAACATCAATAAACATCATCAATAAATAATGTACATGCATCCCTCATCATGATATCTCATCATATATATATCAAAATCAAATGTACATTGTCCACATGGAATCCATGTCAAAAAATATATTACATTAACCTAAGCCCATGTGTAAAAGAATGAGATAATAATATAAAATATTCCCTATACATATAAAACTAATGGATGAGGCACTGGTGATTTTGATGTCCTGGGTGGCCTGTTGGTCCTTGTTTCCCATTAAAGGCTAGTGAACTAAATAAGATGAGATGGTATGAAAAGAGGCTACATGATGGATAGTTGGTACCATTGCCTCATATAAATTATGATAATACTACACTTTGTTGTTCAACCTAAAAATGTTTTTCATCACATCAATCAGATTTCATGCACGTATCACCTAGTCTACATCCTCCTTATATTTCTTGGCCATCTCCACCTCCCTTATTAGTGTATAAATGTGTGCCTACATCTATGTGATTTGGCCTTAAAAATTGGTGATATGGGCATCTTAACTTTGAATCCAACCCTATAATGTGGATATTTTGCTTGTGTGATATTCAAATGTGCCTATAAACCTATAATCTAGGCTTGGGCTTGAGAAAAATTCCCATCTCTCTATGATACCTAGCCTTATAATGTAGTCATATACCCATACATGTGTGTCTATTACCCATATCTTATTAGTATCACTGAATAAAGTCAAACTTATAGCTAGTCCCCTTCTCATGTGATCCCTACAATCTCTGATACACATGCTTATATCTCACCTTGTAGTTGGGTAAGTTGATATCTCTCATCCTCTATCAATGGATAATGATAATGTCCCATACCATCCCCACCACTACTACCACCTACCTATGTTTGGGCCTATACTTATGGTTGTCCCTATACATATACCTAGGCCTAGGCTTGATGACCCATATATGTTATCATAGCTATCTATGCATCATATCCCCCATCCACATCCATATCATCATCCCATAATCTCCATTATTCCCACCCCATGATGCTAATTATTTCATCCTCCTTCATAGTCTAGCATATGCCTAGAGAATACTCCTCATAATACCTTGCCTAACCATAACCCTAGGATGTGTCAATCTGATTAGTATCTTGGGCGTTACCATGTTTTATAATCAATTTTAACTCTTAGATCTAAAATAGGGGTATAATAGTCCCATTACATTATGGAAATACTATCATAGTCTATCTTTGTATCTACTTTGTCTATTGTCCTCCCTGACTAATCCCTCTCCCACTCACTCTAAAAAAATAATTTATCCACTCATGGAACATCTTGGATAAAACTAAAATAGCACTACACATGATTAGGTTGATATCTCTTAATGACCAAATCTCTCCAACCCATTAGATAACACTCAGTCAGCATGTATTATGTCACCACCTCATCATCCCATCCAAACTAGAGGAATTTATATGGAATCTATGTGATTTTATCTAGGTGAAAACTATCAAAATTATCTATATAAAATTTCAACTCACTTGCATGCCCCAAATACACCCCTAATAACATGTACCAACCAAAAACCATTAGTTACTAAGGCTGGCAAATTACTAATGTCCCTAATGATTATTAGATAATAATGTGCTCCAAACTCCATATTTATAAAAGTAATGAAGGCCAAAAGCTAGCACCTCTTTTATAGGCTCCCAAATGGATATTTTGATACAAATGTGCTAATACAATAGGCCTAAAAAAAATATTCAAAAATCTTGAACCATATTAGCCATAAAATCTTCCAGGCCTAGATGAAACCACTAACTGATCTTGTCTAGTATGAGAATGCTAGAAATAAAAGACCACCACTAGGGTTAATTTATTAATGGTACCCTCATGTAAGAACCTATCAATGTTAACACATCTATCCTATATCCCCACCTATAATTCCTGCACTAGGCACTATAATTTATGGACTAGTATATGAGACATCCAATATATTTAGTCTCCTCACATAGGCAAATCAAAAATCCTATAGACATGCTCTAGAGTGACCTTCATCTTACCTATGATGAAATTAAAGGTGTTATTATCCAAATGATGGCACTGTACTAATGTTGTAATCAAATCCTAATTAATACATATCATGGGCATAATCACTACATTATGAAGGCCAATTAGCTCCAATACCCCAAAATTTTCCTCTATCAACTGATACATCTCATGAAGTACCTCTAGATACCACAACCATGATTCTATCACTCCTATATCCTCCTGAACCAATCACTATCCATCACTACCTACATCATCAAATACCTATCATAACTTACATATCCTATACATCCCAAGTCATCTAAAAAGCCCCAACTCATCCCTAATCCTTTATCACTTTTACCAATCTAAACCATCTAAAACACCCCCATCCTTACCTTATTAATCCCCCACCTTAACCCAACCCTTATCTCACTACCATTATCAAAACTACTGCACATCCCCACACCTTGACACATTAACATCTAATTAACCTAATAAACCACCGTCCCTCTTTCATTCATAACCTCTTTTACTAACTTCACAACTTATAAGTATTCCCTAATACCAACTTGATCACATTTCCCATCTATCCCATCCTATCCATCTAACCCATCTAACCTACCTATCTAAATCACTAATCTAACTCCCCAAATTATCATCCTAACCCCTTACTATAACACTCTCTTATTTTTAAGGCATTAATAAAATCACTAATCATGAGGCTACCCTTCATATTAGTTTCAACAAAACCACTACTTGATACTTATAGTTTTATTTAACATCAAGGTCAGATAAAACCATAAATCCCTAAATAATGATATTTCAAAATCATGACTTTATAATCATGGTATTACAATATTATGACTCCTTACATGTGGAATTGAAATACCACAATTATGTACTTGTGGTATTTTAATACCATGGATTATTCCCTCAAAACTAATAGTTTTGATGATAATATTATGATTGTGGACAAAACCAACAGTCATGGTTTTGCCAAAATAAATCTACTAGTATCCTTTTCCCTAAAAATCCATAAAAATAATAATAAAAAACAAACTAATCTAGGGTTTTTATACTCACCTTAGGTCAAGCATCAACCTCTCTCTAGTGTTCTCAGACTCTCTCATCATGATGGGAAGCTCCAAGTAGCCGGTCTATGGTCTTGCCTAAGAGTTCAAGTCAATAAAAGTCAAAAAGTGCAAATGACCCAATTTTTACCCCTTTTTTCCTATATGCCCCCCCCATATACCCCTAATGGCCCAATATTAACACTAACTATCTCTAATATCATCCAAATACCCAATTGAACCAATCCAATCACTTTTAACATTAATAGGGGCATAAAATGTCCAACTTTTTACCATCCATCTTATCCTTTGTCAAGAACTACATCAGCCTAAGGTATTTTTAGACTATGTAGGAAACACCTAGTCTTGCTCTTGTGCCTAGGGATAGCTTAGTCACCATTCATCCCTCATTACCATCCCATTTTTAAACTAGTCACTCAATAATCACATTTCATTTTTAAGATTCAAATCTTATGAAAATTAGATATCTATCTTTGATCAATAATTGCCATCCCTATTATACATTTTCAATCTTTCCCTATCATGTATCATTGCCATGGGACTTATCACTAGCTTGAAAGCATCATATTTACATCAACTTTATCCTAAAAATTGAGTCATCATTTTATACATTGGTCATTTGTCTAGAACCCATCACTTGAGATAATTTATCCCCTTCACTCTTATGGAATCCCAACCCCATATTATTATCCTAGTCTTATCCCACCGTACTATTTTTGTTCACGTGCCCATTTAGGTTGATTTCTCCCTGCATGTTCCCTTAAGGGGGTATTATATCCTACTAACATCTAACAACTTCTAACATCATGATTTTTCTTTAAAAGACCATTACTCCTTCCACTTCACTCCACTTTCAATTCTCTTTATAATAAGTGAAAAATATATGCACTAAACTATGCTCTCCCCACTAGGTATAATAATTATGCTAGCTTCTATTAATTTAGTCTAATTTATATACTTCCTAGCTAAATTAACTAATAGCCTAAATAACCTCCATCTCATTACCATATCTTATAAACCTTATTCAATTCCAAAAACCAATTAATCCCCTCATTAAAACCCATAATATAATCTATTACCCACTAACCTACCCCCTAAGCCAACTAGACAATTTAAAATTCAAAAATAATCTACCTATCTAACTGCCACCCTATCCTATCCTCTCCTAAAACCCTAAACCATACGGAGAGATTTATATAATTGGAGGATTATATAAATATTTCCCATTCTATTCCCCTTCTCTATAATTCTTTAATTTTAGAGATCTCCATGGAATTAAAAATTTAGTGGAAAATCCATAGCCCTTGATTTCAATGGACCAAATATGAATTTGAGCCATTGATCTCTCCCTCCATGTCTATTTAACCAATCTCTCCTTCCTCCTCCAAACAAATTTGGAAATACAAAAATCCATTGTATTTCTGCCATTTTGTATTCACAAAAGCTCTATTGCATCCAAAAAAGCTCCCTTTCATCCATCCATATAAAATCAAGGTCATACAACCATTTGGAATCCATTATCCACACTTAACAAACAATTCAACATTTCAAATTTTGGGTATCAACTAATCCATTTTCAAGTCTTGTAATGGATCCATAAAGAGGTAAAATGATGGTAATAATCTTCTTATTATGTTGATTGCCTTTTTTTTAAAAATCTATTCTTATTGTTTTGATTAAATTTTAGGTTTGTATTACTAGAATTAGTAATATAACTTGGATCTAAAATTTATTATACACAAAGAATATATGAAAAAACAACTAAATTATTCTCTTAAATGAACCTATGATGTCTATGATTTTTAGGATGAGGGAAAGTCCCACTGAGCATGCCAAAAAGTGTGAAGGGAAATATAGAATGAAACTAAGCTAAGGAATGAAAACATAAATGAGCTTATCCTAAACTTAATTTAACCTTAATATAGAGAAATAAAGAAAAATAAATGATTACACACACTTACAAAACTGAATTACTCTGATCCTCCTCCATTGTGATTAAAATTAGCTTTCTCTTTTAATGTGTTGTTCAATATCTATCCAATTTAAAGGGGAATTAGGTAGTATTTTGGTATTAAAATGGAATATTGATGGCTTAGATTCACTTGGATTTGATTTAAATTTTTATATCACTTCATTATCATAAGTGAGGATGATGAAAGTGATGGCTTGAATGTGAATTTATAGGCATACAGGAGGTTAATAAAATGATGGAGGATTATTTGAATGTTTTTAGTTATTCAAATAATCAACAATCAAGAATTAGTCCTCATCCATGAGGATGATGACCAATTCCATGGGTTGAGAGGAAAGGGTAGTTGGTAGAGTGAGTCATTAAGAATGGGTAAAGGATTTTGAAATGTTTTAAGGTGATTAAGGAAGTTGAGGAGGGTGGTTGAATTATTCAACACATGGTTGAGATAAATGTGGAAGATATTTAGATAAGGTGGAAAATCTAGATTATTAATTCATTTTAGAAGAAAAAGGTGTGCATAATTGATTAATGTAAAAATTACTCAATTATTTAAATTTTAGAAGAAAATGATTCTAATTTGAATTCAAACTGTGGAAAATGAAGGTTAGCATTTTAAATTAAATTTTGACACTAAATGGTGAAATTTAAGTGTCTATAGTTATTATTATATGATCCATAATGATTTTCAATGTAACTTATCCTAACATTTTTTGAGGTATTTAATCGAATCAATGAATGTTCAATATTAGATTAATGAAGATTCTTAGTTTATATATAAAGTATATTAAGGAATTAAATATTATAAATATTAATTTCAAATATATTTTCCACCAAACTCGCTTAAATTCCATATTTTTTATTCATACTTGAATATATAATGGGATATGTTGATTAATAATGTGTGTGGGTGTTAAATGTCCTTTTTTAATAAGATATACTTTCCTTTGTCCATTTTAATGTATTGATGATAGAAGTGACATAAGTTGGTTGTGCATTACTTAGTAAGGTTGTGTTACACAATTCCATATGAATAATATCCTTATAAATGTGTGACTTGTGGAGTATTTATAACATAGATATTTTAGTTAGATTATTTTTAATTTGATTAATAATATTATACCCTCTATTGAATTGACTGACACTATCGGTGGTGGATGGGGATGAGGTGGGATAATTTGAATACCTTCACTTTGCATTCTACCATTTCATGATGTGATATTGTGGACCTTACTTAGTATCCAATATAAACCTAGGAAAAATAATGAGTGTAGACACCCAAATTTAGAATATGTCTTGTTTTACAATGTATTTTATACACTTTTATTATATGGGTCTTAGATAAAAATTATATACTTATTGGTGCATGTATTTTATGTTTTCCCTTTTAATTTGTGATTTTATATAACTAAATGGTCCCCTTTTCCCATCCACATTACTTAAGTTATATTTTAAACATAGATATATCTAACCCCTTTTATTATTTCAAGGTTGTGCTTATCCTCAGACAAGATTGACCATTGATCTTGACCCATTTTAATTGGTCTTGACCCTTGATATTTTAAATTCCATTTTTAACATGTTTCCATTTTCAGTCATTATTTTTAGTCCTTTTATTTTTCTTTGGGTTTATTTTGCATGCCAATAGGTCTTTGATTAAAATTATAAAAGGTTTATATATATATAAAGTTCTAGGAGACATTTAGGTCAAGCATTATTACATTTAATAACTAGAGTTACTTATGATGTATTGTTATAGTTTGCATGTTTGTACGATGGGTAAACTAGGAAAAAGAGAATCTATATTTGAATTAATAAATTCAGTCATAGATGAAAGTTAGAGAAGTAAATTTGAGTTTAATCCCTCTTCATATCATTGAAAATGTAGTTGAATTATTTTTATTTAAATGGGGATTGACCAAGGTCAATCCAGATCAATCCCTTTTACTTGATTTCCTCCCCATTTGATGCCTCAAGTGTTTGTTTAGGAAACTAAGGTTTGATATTATAGGTACATTCACACATTTTTAAAAGGATACAAATGAAGAAAAACAAATTATCAATGTAGGTGAAACATCACAAAAATAATTATAATATTACTACCATAGGTTTGATGTCAACCCATAAAAGTCAAGATCGATAATTGATATTGTCTACTTCTAATCAATTCTGGCCCAACGTAGAAATACTAGTGAATTTTAGAAACCTACACTCATAGGGTTAATATTGACCCCTAGAGTCAATATCAATAGTTGATGTTATCTACTTTAATTTTTTTCCAACCTAGAATAGAATGAACCATCAATTTAAAAAATAAGCAAAATACTGTCTAGTTACACATCAATGGATTAAAAAAGTGTGACAAATAAACTAAGTAATTTTCTATCTTCTTGCATTTTTTGATCGTGACTTATATAATTTACTTATTGAATCACATTTTTAGAACTATATTTTGTGTAAATTCTATCACTCTATAGCTACATTTTATTCTACTAGTTTCTATCTAATTTAATAGGTATTTCATTAATAAATTTTAGATAAAACATATTGGTAAATCCATATATTTTATTCAAACATTGCTTAAAAATTTATTATTGAATATTTATATGTGGGAGTGTGTTTTAGGAAGATATATTATTCCTTTATTTCTACCTCTTAAGGTTTGGTAACTTCCAAATGTCCACCTCTACTAGGAAACCTACTAGTCTCCATCCATTGGATTTTTGATTTTCTAAAAATGTTTTAACTTATGATTACTCTAATGAATGAAATAATGTTAATCATTGTATGATTAAAAATTATAGTGGTTTATGAGGAATATTATTTTAAATTCAATTATTATAATTATAATTATAATTATGAAGAAGTGTTTAGTGAGGAAAGGAAGAATATATCACTTGTGAAATATAATAGCCTACATACACCCCCCACCCCCCCCACCCCCCCCACCCCCCGCCAATTATTATTTAAAATATTGTCTTAATCATACATTAGAACAAGAGGAACATAATAATAATTCATATATTCGTATTACTCCCATTTTTTCATGAGTTAATATATAAATATTATTTATTTTAGAATACACATTGATTAACTTTAAATTTTTCTATTACACTTCATCATATTCAGTGTTATAAAACATAAATTCATAAGAACAAAAAATAAAGAATAAATAAAAGTTTTAAAAACTCTAATTTTACATGCATAGAGAAGTATCATGATATATAAAATGTGAATAATATAAAATTAAAATGTGATTCTCATTTTATTTATCTAGATAATGTGAATGACGCATACTTATAATTCAATTATCCTTTCCTCTCTAGGCAATGTGAATGATACAAAAGTAGAATGTGATTATCCTTTTTTCTCTCTAGGCAATGTGAATGATACAAAAGTAGAATTTTATTCACCTTTTAGCTATCTTGAAACAAAATTTGTGATACCTTATATCTCTATAAAAACATAATATATGTACATGAGCACAATATTTCTTTATCTCCTTCTAAAAAACAATGGGATAATAAAATTGTACATGAAAATATTATTGAATTCAAAATGATGTAATTTATTCCTTAAAAATTTCATATGATACAAATGAAGTTTTTAAAAATTATGAAATTATTTTGTCTTATAATACAAATGATAGTAGTGATGATTCTATCATACCTAGGTCTCAAGTAGATGGTAAACTACAACCTATTACTAAACCATTCCAAACTACAACTATTCCTACTAGAAATATTATGTCCACGATGTATGTCATAGGAAACCTTAAAAAACAAGTTTTGTATCCTACTTTGAAACTTCAATCAATTTATGAAAATATTAATGATCATTACATTAAATATTAACCTCTTATATGAACTATATTTGAGTATCCATATCCAAAAGCATTTGTCATGCCTATACTTCCTTTATTTGATGGTTATAGATAACCTAATAATAATTTAACACAAATGTATGCTCTTTGGTCATCGGGCCAAAGATAAATTCATATTAGTATAAGTTTACATAGGAGTCTAACATGAGATACTTGGGATTGGTTATATAGTCTTATTAATGGCTCTTTACATACCTTCAAGAGGTTATAAGACATAATTTTATTAGATTATCATAAGCATGAAATGTTAAATTAAAATTGGAATATTTACAAGGTTTAAATACATATCATGATTAATTTATTAGAGATAACACTATGTAGATACTAGTTTTGAATTATATATCATGTTAGTCTTATATACTTCAAGAATATCTATCATGGTTGTACCCTTTAGTTCATATACTTTCATTTTATTCAAAGGCTCACATCTACTAACTCTTGTTCCTATTTCTTATCTCTTAGTATGACTATATATTATTTTGATGACTAGTCATTTTATACTATGAAAAATTATATAAACATACTTATTATCATCCTCTACAATTTTTGGACTTGTACTTATTTTCCATCTTCATGGACACTTGCATCCTAGTTGGACACCTACATTGATGCCAGTGTTTTATGTGAAACTAAGTGCCTAGTGCCTTAAGTAATCAAATTTACAATTGTAACATGGTGTTATGGTTGACCTAAGTAATTTAATGTGATATATTTACAAAATAGATTGTCATATATATAATATCAATCCTTATTCATTCCTCACCTATCATAAACCTAAAAACTCATAAGGAAACCTACTAAAAGCATTCCATCAAGAATTCATGTGATCAAAACTTCCCTATTATTTATTATTTAAATATGTCACATGGATAGATTTAATATATATCTAAAGTAATAAAAGAGCATTCCATGAACCATAATTTCCAAGTTATAATTTAGGTCACTCTATTTACATGTTTATCACAGATTTCATATTTATGTGTTAAGCATAAAATATACTGAGAGGGGAGGGTGTATCGGTATATTATATTTCTTTTACTTAATCTGATTTCTTTTATTTAATTCATTTAATCACACATTCAAGATATGCAATAAAACTAAAAAAATAACATGCACCACATGAGAGAGAGAGAGAGAGAGAGAGGGGGGGGGGGAGAGAGACCATATTTTTATGTGGAAACCCAAAGTGGGAAAAACCATAGAGAAAAATATCAAGTATATGAATGAGAACCAACTAAAATTACAAAGTTGACAAGCACCAACATATAGGAGCACCAACCCCTTACCTGATTACCAACACATTAACTATTTTTGAGCACCAAACCATAGGAGCAACAACCCCTTGCAAATTTTTTTGACCGCCAACCCATAGGAGCACCAAACCCTCTTATGTATAAAACACAACTATATCTCAATGTTGATTACTCAACAAATGATAGAACTCTAGAATATATCCTACTTTGATATCCTCTTTTCTTATATAAAATAATTATAAAACCATACACTCTCTTGCTTATTACAAATGGATTCTCAAGCCTTTATTTATAGCTTTCCAAATGACCTTTGGCATTCACCCTTTGTGACCTTTCAATTCATGGAAAATGGCACCAAACTTGCATGACCCTTCATATCCTTTCATTTAAAAAGTCACATGGTGACCCTTCATAAGAAAATGCATCCTTTCCTCTTTTGTCTTTATCGTGGTAACTTTTCATATTCCTCAAAGTGTCCCTTCATGAAAAAATGTGTCATAACCTCTTTTGTCTTCACATGGTGACTCTTGGAATTCCTCAAGATGACTCTTCATCATAAAATGCATCCCATTCCTCTTTTTTATTTACCTTGTGACTGTTTGACTTCTCCATGGGCCCTCTTTTGACTTATATGCAACCAAAAATATATTCATTAATATTAAATAAATATTAACACACATTAGCCAAGATATGAATATTAAAAACACCATTAAATACTATGGGGCCTTTATCACCAATAATTCTAGACCTTTGACATCAATGACAATATTTCCAACAATATCCCCCTTTGTCATTGATGGAAACCTCAAACTATAATCACCACATCTTGAAACTTGTACTGCACATGCCAATTTACACATACTAGAAAACATAAAGTAACTCCCCTTACTATAGAAACCTATACCTCTTCCCTTTACCTATTTTTGTTTTTCTCCCCCTTTTATATCAATGGAAAATGGCCTATCTTAGAGCTAACACTTAGCTCCACCTCAACTGATATTGATCTTCAAGTAGGAAGTAAAAGAAATTACTCCCAACTTCTCCCACAGATATTCAAATGTGTCTTTGGGTAGTGCTTTTGTGAAAATATTTGCAATCTGCTCTATTAGATTGATATATTCCATCTTAACCTATTGATCTACAACGTACTCTCTCAATAAGTGATAAATAATGGGAATATGTTTTGTTATTCAATGCATCATCGATTTATCAAAATATTAATAGCACTAATGTTGTCACAGAAAATAGAAATAGTTTCACAATATTTTACCTTGATATCTTCCAAAGTTTGCTTCATCCAAAGCACTTGAGTAAAAAACAATTCCTCTACAATATATTCTACCTTAGTTGTATAAAGTGATACTAAATTTTGATTTTTTCTTAGCCATGATACCAAGCTATCATTGAGAAAGAATTTATATCATCTAAGCAACCTACTCAATCTGAATCTATATAAGTAACGAAAGTGAAATCTCTACCTATGAGATACCACAATCCATAATCCAATGTCCCCTTGATATATTTGAATATTCTCTTCACCAACTAAACATGACTATCTTTTGGAGCTGATTGATATCTTACAACCATACCTATTTCATGCATGATGTTTGACCTTGATGTTGTCAAATATAAAAGACTACCAATCATAGATATATACAAAGATTGATTTACAACAAGTGAATATTCATCCTTGCTTACCTTATTTCCTACACTCATTGGTGTGCCAACTGGTACACAATCCTCAAAACCAAATTTCTTCAATATCTCCTTGGCATATTTTCTTTGAGATATGAAAATTCCTTTATCTAACTCAAATATTTGCAACTCTAAGCAAAATGACAATTCTCTAAGCATAGACATCTCAAATTGTTTTTGTATATTATTAGAATTTTTTTTTGTCATCTTTTCAATGTTTTCTCAAAAAATGATGGCATCAACATATACCACAACAATCAATTGATTCTCACCTTCTATATTGATGTAGAGATTAATGGCAACAAATCCTCTCTTGAAACCTTGATCATATAGGTACTTATCAAGTCTTTCATACCAAGCTCTAGGAGCTTGTTTCAATCCATAAAAATCTTTCTTCAATAAACATACATGGCTACTAATATTTAAGAGAATAAATCCCTCATGATACTCAATGTAGACCTCTTCTTTTAGATTCTCATTTAGGAAGATAGATTTGACATCCATCTGAAACACTTTGAAATTTTTAAACACTATATATGCAAGAAAGATTCTAACAGCCTCTAACCTTACCACTAGTGCAAATTTTTTTTGAAATATATTGCCTCAATGTGAGCATATCCTTTACATACTAGTCTTGATTTATTCCTGGTCACTTCTCCATTTTCATTCAACTAATTTTTGTAAACCCATTTTGTTCCTATCACATTGTGATATTTTGGTCTAGGCACTAATTCCCAAGTATCATTCCTTTCTATTTGATTTAATTCTTCATCCGTTGCCTTAACCCAATGCTTATCATCTCTATATTTTGAAAAAGTTATAGGTTGAATTATGGATAACAAAGAGAAATTAACTTGCTCAAATTCACTTACCATCATTTTTCTAGTGTGAATTCCTTCATTTATGTCTCTGATGATGTCACTTTTATTATGATTTATCTATACATATTTGGATGGGATTTTGGTGTCCTTTTTCTCTTTCTTCTCATCTTCATCTAATTCTTCAAAATCTTCTTCTTCAATGATTTCAGGAATGTCTATTGGATCACTGATTCTTTGTACTCCATCTTCATCTATCCTGACACTTACACTTTCAACTAGTTTCTTGGTTCTTTTTTTATAACATTTATAATCTTTACTTTTGAAATAATAACCAATAAATATACCTTCATCTGCTCTAGATTCAAACTTACCTATTTTTTCATCAATTCTTTTTATGAAGCATCTACTACTAAAAACTCTAAAATGATTAACTATTGCTGGTTTGTCTTTCCATAACTCATAAGGAGTCTTGTCATTATTGAGTCTCAATAATGATCTATTTTGAATATGCACTGCTATAACAACTACCTCTCTCCAATATTTATTTGGTATCTTTGATTCATTTACCATTATCCTTTCCATCTCTTGAAATAGTTTTTTTCTCTATTCAACTACTCCATTTTGCTATGGAGTTTTAATCTATTGAATAATGTATCTTTATTCTATGGTATTCAAAAAACTCAATAAAATAATATGACATGAATTATCCTACCTTAATATGATCTTAGACACTTAATCCTCAAACTGGTTTCATTCTCAACTAATGCTTTGAAATGTTTGAAAGATTCTGATTTTTCTTTAAAAATATTACCCAAGTCATATGTGAAAAATTATCAATAAGAAACATGAAATATTTCTAACCTTGAGTACTTTGACTTCTCATAGGTATACACAAATTAGTGTGAACAATATTTAACATCTAAGTGGTCGAGTACTCTTTTGTTTTGAACCCCCTTTTAGCCTGCTTCCCATGCTGACAAGGTTCACAAAGCAATTGGATTGCTTTGTAATATTTGGAAGATTTATGAATGCTTACTTACTGATGTTGACAATATTCTCAAAATTTATGTGTCCCATTCTCTTGTGCCATAGCCAAATTTATTCAATCTGACTCAAACTACATCTTTGACCTTTGATGTCTGATAACATATACAAATTATTGCTTGTTATCTAAGCATCTGCAACCAACACATATCCTAATTTCACAACCTTCTGCGGTGTGTTTCCTTGATCACACATTTGACTTATTATTAAAATATTATGCATAAGACCTTCTACATACAAAACATTTTTAGTTTTAGTTATAACATTATCCAAACTTAGTGTACCTTTTTCACCAATTCTAATAGTATTATTATCTCCAAATTTCACTATGTCACCATTAATCTTCCTCAAGGTTATGAACTTGCTCTTGTATTCTATCATGTGCCTCAAAAATCCACTATAAATGAACCATGGATTTTCTTCATTTCTTGCATGCAAAGTTGTCTATACCAACATAGAGTTTTTAGATTATTTCTTCCACCATGAACCTATCTAAACTTTCTTAATAATGAATGGAGCCTTGAAACTCTGGTCCTTCTTGACTGACCTGAACATGCTTTTATAGTAATGGGCTATGTGTCTAAAGTTTTTTCACTTGTAACATATTATGGCCTCTTCATTAAAGCCTATTAAAAGAGTGAAAGCGTTGTGGTTTCTACTTGACTCTACATGAGTTTCCTTCTTATTTCTGAAATTGTTAGCCCTTTTTCAACATTCTATTTTCTTATGACCATATCCATTACAATAAAAATAGTAACCATAAAAATAGGACTTGCTTGTGTATCTATGACCTAGTTTCCTTTTGTAGCTCTATTCCTTCTAGCCTTGTTTGCTTGAGATGTCCTCTATTTTCTTAACTTATTCTCTTTTGATTTCCTCTTTTATAAGAGCTTCACCATTGCTCTTTCCTTTTTATGTGTTAACCTTGTCTATGAAAGTAGTGGACTCACCTTTTTCCTTTTCAAATTTGATAACTATCTTATCTGACATTGATCTTTGACTTTCTAATATCTTATTCAACATATTAGTGTTATTCTCAAATTTTGAATCATTGGCTACTCAATCATTGATTGCTTTATTTGTTTTCTCAAGATCTACTTTTAAAGAAGAAATTTCAATAACATACCTTTCACATTATTCACTTACTTTTTGCAACTGTGTCTTTAGATATTTTTCATTCTTCTTTGCTTATTTAAAGTGTGCTTGTAGATCTTCAATTATTTCCTTTGACTCATTTTCATTTTTCTTGATCTCTAGCTTTAATCTTTGATTCTTCTTCTCAAGAGATTTTAACTCTTCTAAGGCACCAACAAGTTCTCCTTCCAGATTCACCTTGGCTTCATCATGTTCTTCTTCTTGATCATCTATACTTTTGCTTATGGAGGCATCTTCATGTATGTCCATGAATAAAATATCTTCTTTTTTTGAATCACTGACTCCACTATCTTTGACTAAGCTAGGATATTTATAATATATACTCTTCTTCCGGAATCCCTTCTTGAATTTTCCTTTGAAATTATTCTTGTATGTCAACTTTTATTCTTCATTATAACCATTACCCTTATCTAGGCACTTAGTTTCAAAATGTTTAATCTTTCCACAATTAAAACATTTAAAAGGTATTTTTTCTTGATATTTACACGTGCCCTTTATTGTCTTGAAAATAAATAGAGCTCTATTGTCATCTTCATCATCACTAGAATTTTCACTTGATTCTTGAAGCTTAGCCTTCTCTTTCTTTGATGTCTTGAATGTAGCTTCTCTCTTTGAGGGTTTCTCTTGTTCGGTCTGTATCTCATATGCTGTAAGAATACCATGCAACTCATCCATCTTTAGCTTGGATAAATTCTTCATCTCTTCAATTGCCAAAACTTTTGCATCATATTTCAATGGTAGAGATCTCAAAAAAATTTGTACCATAATTGATTCTTCTAACTTTTCTCTAAGACCTTGAATCTAATTAACTATTTGATCAACCCACAAAAGGTAACTTGCTATATTTTCTTCCTCTTCCATCTTCAAACTCTCAAACTATCATTTGAAAGTTTGAAGCTTAGCTTGCAAAACCTTTCCATCACCTTTGTAAATATTCTCAACCTTTACCCAAGTTTCATGAGCAGATTTATATTTCATAACTTTAACAAATTTTGATTCACATAAACCACATAAAATAGCATTTAAAGCTTTCACATTATTTTTCAATTGCCTTCTTTTCCACTAGAGTAGTTACAAGTGTCTGTGTCTCTTCATATTCCTCCACCACTGCTTGACAAATGTTGAATCCAATGGCCATCAAATAAGTCCTCATCCTTATTCTCCAAAAAGCATAATTTGTCCCATCAGATAAAGGTACCTTATTTATAGAAAAACCTTCATGTGATCCAACCATCATGATTTCCTTGATCTACCTTCAAGCTATAAAAATCTTTCCAAAGGAACCTACTCTGATACCAATTATTAAGCATGAAATATACTAAGAGGGAGGGTAAATCAGTATATTATATATCTTTTAATTAATCTGATTTATTTTTTTTAATTCACTTAATCACACATTCAAGATATGAAATAAAAGTAAAACAATAACATGCACCACATAAGAGAGTGAGAGAAACACCAGATTTTTATGTGGAAACCCAAAGTGGGAAAAACCATAGAGAATAATCTCAAGTATATGAATGAGCATCAACTCATATTATAAAGTTCACAAGCACCAAATTATAAGAGCATCAACTCCTTTACCAAGCACCAACACAATAACTATTTGTGAGCACAAATCCATAGGAGCACCAACCCCTTATAAATATTTGTGAGCACCAACCCATAGGAAAAACAACCCCTCTTGTGTATAAAACACAAATATCTTTCAATGTTGCTTACTCAACAAATGATACAACTCTACAATATCTCCTACTTTTATCTCCTTTTTTATTATATAAAATAATTATAAAACCATACACTCTCTTGCATATTACAAATGGATTCTCAGGCATTTATTTATATCATTCTAAATGACCTTTGGCATTCACCATTTGTGACCTTTCAATCCTCATGGAAAATGGCACCAAACTTGCATGACCCTTCATATCCTTGCATTTGAAAAGTCACATGGTGACCCTTCATAGGAAAATATGTCCTTTCCTCTTTTGTCTTTATCTTGGTGAATTTTTGTATTCCTCAAAGTGTCCCTTCATGGAAAAATGTTCCATACCCTCTTTTATCTTCACATGGTGACTCTTGAAATTCCTTAAGATGACTCTTCATGATAAAATGCATCCCATTCCTCTTTTGTCTTTACGCCATGACTCTTTGACTTCTCCATTGGCCTTCTTTTGACTTATCTACAACCAAAAATATATTAATTAATATGAAACAAATATTAACACACATTAGCCAATATATGAATATTAAAAACATTATTAAATGCTATGGGGGTTTTATCACCAATAATTCTAGACCTTTGACATCAATGATAATATTTCTAATATTATGCACACATAAGCCACACACATAGGAAATAATTACATAGGTATTAGGACCTCTTCATAGTATTGACTATGTAGGTATAACCCATATACAATGGTGTCCTTGGGATATCTTAAATCCATGTGTCCACTAACTAATGTTTCTCACTGTCACTCCAAGGGTGAGGAAGATAGGATTTGATCATTTAAAAAATAAAAACACTTGTGTGTGAGATATAAACATACAATAGAAAAGACAACATACAAACTATAATGTTGTAGGTGGTATCGCATAGATATAGTCAATATTTCATACTGGACACTTGCATCTAACTTAGACACTAGCATTGACAACTTTGTCTAGGTTAGACGCAAGTATCTTACACCACATAATGCAAATTTATAAAATGTAATGATTGATATAGAATCTAGATGTAGTCCACTTTCAATTTATTTCATATAAAAAATTAATTCACATAATAAACCAACTAATTAATCTCTTTTTTACTTCATTAACATATCAATCGATAGTTGTAATTTTTATTTTTAGCACATCTCAACATTTAACTTCAAAATATTATATCTGAGTTTGAAAATTAATTAGCCTACTATAGATCTTTTTATCACCCTTGTGATTATTAATTTATATATTATTAACCATATAGTATATTTATCCATATAAAATTAGGGTTAAACATTTGGTGAACTATCTCTTTATTCAAAACCTAGTTTATCCTAGGGTATTTAGCCTACTGTTGTTTTTCATTATTTTTTTTAGTTTTTCTCTATCATTTGTATATATCCTATACATATCCCTAGATTATCAAGTGTTTCTATCAAATATATATATATATATATATATATATATATATATATTCCAAACTTAATGACCAAGATACAAAAGGTATTGTCCAAATTATAAAACTTTTTCAAGGTAAGGTAACAAATATTGAACATAATTCCATGAAATCACCTTATTTTATCGATTCAAAAGAGGTGTTATATAACCCTCTTTCACACGAGATATTGTTTCATCTCTTTCAAACTAGTTTTTTTCCACCTAATTTCACATTTTATAATGATAAGGGTGATTGTGAATAACATCTCTGATATTTCTATGTGGCATTCCTCGATTATACCTTTAATGATAAAATTTTGACTAAAATATTTCCAATGAACCTCAAGGACTATGCTCTTATTACCAATCCACTTATTAAAATAATTAAAACCTACTTCATATTAGTTTTCTTCACACTTTTCTTTCAATATTACCCAAAAGGTTTCTTATGCCGAAATTAAAAAAAAAAAAAAAAGGAACCAATGAACTTATAAATGAATATGTCTTAAGGTACAAGGTAATGTTGTCTAAACTGACCAATCTAATGGTATATAAATATATTTTATAAATATTAAAGAAATGTTTGATTACCCCATTACATGATCCTATTATTTTAAAAAAGATCAAATCTTTTGATGATTTATGCCATATTGTTCATGATTATGAAATGAAAATTATCTCATTGAAAAAAATTATGTAAGTAGAAAATGTACCAACTACATCAAATACCAAGTTTACTATCAAACCAATTTATAAGGTAAAACCCACATAGCATAAAAAGGAAACAACTACTATGGTTAATGTGGTGTCTAAACAAACTAATCAACTTATCTTATCCAATGCACCAAGGAGACAATCTACATGCTTACCTAAGTCTCCATCTTCATTACTTCCAAATATTATGGAGTGTCACCTTATAATATTTTTTTTGCACACTTCTCTTTCAATATTATAAAAAAGGTTTCTTATGCCCAAATTACAAAAAAAAACAAGGAACCAATGAACTTATAAATGAATATGTCTTAAGGTACAAGGCAATGTTGGCTAAAATGACCAATCTAATGGCATATAAAGATATTTTATAAATATTAAAAAAATGTTTGATTACCCCATTACATGATCTTACTATTTTAAAAAATATCAAATCTTTTAATGATTTATGCCATATTGTTCATGATTATGAAATGAAACTTATCTCATTGAACAAACTTATGTATGTATAAAACATACCAACTACATCAAATACCAATTTTACTATCAAACCAAGTTATAAGGTAAAACCCACATAACCTAAAAAGGAAACAACTACTATGGTTAATGTGGTGTCAAAATAAACTAATCAACTTTTTCTATCCAATGCACCAAGGAGACAATTTACATGCTTACCTAAGTCTCCATCTTCATTACTTCCAAATATTATGGAGTGTCACCTCATATATCTCCCTCATCCTATAAAGGTTGATATGAGTTAACCTCTACCCAAAGGATATGATTTAAATGATTATTATGACTACCACCAAGGCCTAGGGCATTCTATGAATCAGTGTTTTACCTTGAATCATAATATTTAAGACCTTATTGATGACCAAAAAATTACATTTTATGATCCCCTAAAGGAATCAATTTCACAACTACGTGATCACCAGAATCAGAAGATATTTAACAATCCTTTGTAAGGTCATTCAAATAAGGAACCAAAAGTTCAAATAGAATATAATGAACATCATCATCAATAATATTATGGATACCCATTATATGGGGTTATTGGTACTTGTATGTGACATAATCCTCCTATGGTTTAGATACTTTATATTACTTTTGTTGACAATGATATATTAGACGATGACTCAAATATTCATTCCTTATTCATTTGATCCTACCTTAACCACATGCCTATACATATTATTATGATTGATAATGGTGAAAACAATAATGTTTTCATTATGAATTTGGGTTATACACATGATGATTTACATCCTTCGAAAAAATAAATTAGAGAATTTGATAGGACTTCACACTAGGTTCTTGGTGAGATTGACCTACCTTTATAGGTGGGCCCAAAATATGTGGTTTATACCTTTTAAATTATCCCTTACATAGGTATTTTTATTATTTTATTAGGAAAACCTTGGATAAATACTCTACATGTATTACCTTTTATAGTGCATAGGTTCATTAAATACATTCATTCTAATAGGGTAATTGTAGTTTATATAATTCTATATGAGCATCAACTTGAAAAAATAAGTTTATACCCAAGGAATTAATTATAAAACATACTAAGGTTAATCTTCCATTAAATTATAATTAATAATCAATACCCTTTCCTAGCAGCCATGATATACCATTACATCAGATATACATAGTGTGTTCCATAAAATCCTTATTTACTACACACCATATTTTAAAATTCAAAGCACCTAAACATGTTCTTATTACTAATACTTCAAAAAAACTAAAAAATATTCATGGATGGGTTCCATAAACCCCTACTCCTGTTGTCTCTTCATGACCATGAAGTCCTATTATACATATGTAGAGCATTACATATCTTATAACTCTAGTCATGTTCTAATTCAATATCACTAATTTATTACACTAGGTTCATAATGAAGAAATACCTATGAGCATACTTTGGATGAGATAATAGGATAGTATTTTTATTTTCTAATATTCCAAAAATACCAATTTTTTTTTTTAAAAATCCAAAAATTCTCAACATTTATATACTTAATTATCTCCTTGGCATCTATATTTTTAGTGTTATGTTGGTAGATAATAGATCATCTATTTATATATGTGTTTCACACATCTTTTGAATCTAATATAGGAATACCCAAGTACATGATATATGCACTTTTATATGTTGGGCCTTCCCTCTACTCATGTCATTTAGACATTGGGGGAATCTAATTCTTTGATCATGATACACCCAGGTTATATCATTTTATGATCATTTTCCATTATCATGTTTGATCTTATATACTTACACATGCCTTTATCCATGTTTATGTATTTTATAGTGTAATTGATATGATATGTACTTAATTTTTTTCCCAACACATATATCTATAGACTAGTATGATATGTTTATGTTGGTTGATTCAGTTCCATGCTTCCCATTTATGCACTTAATTGAGTGTCTTGTATTACTTGTTTAAGTATTTGAATATGCTCTATTAATTATGTCCCCCATGATTTTTATTACCTATTATGACATTTTAATATGTCATTTA